>JAVRXN010000005.1:9249377-9604377 GCA_033556935.1 Timema podura
TAGAAACTATATATATATTTTTTAAATGCATACAAGTTCATCGTTTATGAGTTTTGTTAATTAAATTATGTGTTAAAAAAGTAAATCAATTATTGACGCGAACCAACTGGCTAGTGAGATATTATCAATGTGACCGTACAATTAGTAGTGACCCACTTTGATGGCCGCGTGGTCTAACACGCTACTCTTGCAGTAAACAATACTGCCGATGACGGGGAGATGGAGGTTCGAATCTCGGTCAGGTGTACTGAGGGTGGTTTTTACTAAATGGATTTCCACTCTCCCTCCAAATAAATGCGGGTACACTTCCTCTAAATATAACCTTCCTAATCTCTAAAACCATTAGAGTAAATTAGTGCATAAGCATATAGCCTGAACAGTTAGTAAGAGGTGGTGTTTAAAAAAGTGACTATAACATGGATTTGATTGGTTTAGTTTTGACTAGCTAAAAACTTGAGACCCCCTCCCCCCTTTGTATCCACCCCTGCGTGCAACCGGCCCTACTTTTTCAATACATTTCAAAGCTACTGTGTTTTTGGGAATGTTATTGGTTATGAAGTTAGTAAGCAAAGTAATTAAGTGTGTTATTTCCTACCTGCTAAGCAATCAGGAACCCCATATTTCAATTCGGACCAAAGTGCTAACCATACTCAATGTCACAGTCATGTGGTGTAAATAATGTTATTTAGTGAATTTCTATTATATTTGGCCTTAAAACATTATTCTTAGTTTTCAAGTTCTTGCAAAAATATTATTTTTCAAGTAGCTACCAATAATTCTAAAAAATATTTCCAAACAATATAATATTACATTATAAAGGCTTATTGTTGACAATACACTATCAAAATTATAATTGCAAGCAAATGTACACCATAGACTAATTAATTTTAAACTGTTTTCAAACAAAAGGAATTTTTTTCTTTGATTGATTTGCACATCAAATACAGAAATTAGTAGGAATTTGACTAAGTTAATGAGTAAATGTAAATTAACCCAATCATAAGATGACCATACCAGTGTCTACACAAAATACAAAAAATTACCAAATCTATATTAAGTCTTACATCACATTATTCTGTTCATTGGGGTCTAACATAAGGTTAGGTTATAACAACCACTACTTTTGATTTTACAATGTTCAGTAAGTGGCCGTAATCCGACAACTTAGCTTAGTAAATAGCATGTCCGCCTGCTGAGCTTAAGGTCCCAGGTTCAATTCCCGGCATGGCCGAAAAAATTATCATTGATGAAAATATGGATTTACCCTTTCACATTGATAAATTAATAGCCAAGGATTGGATGTTGTGCTGCCCTAGTCTTAAGTTATAATAAGGTATATGAAGCTATGACAGGTCTAACAAGCCGGTAGTGGAAAATATATGGCTTGAATAAAAAACTGATCCAAGCTGGAAACAGTCATAGACATAAAAAGTGCTTGTAAAGGTAACTTGAGGCATACCTTCCAGTTAGTAAACATAACGTCCATATTTACAACATTATTCAAACATTCTACCATGTTGTTTTCAAGGTGAATGTTGTTATTAAAACAAGGTTATATTTAATCTACTGAAATGAGTGATTTATGATGATCCAGTCTCCAAGTTACTGCATCAGACAAACAAAAGTCTTGGAAACAAATCTAGCACTCTGAGAAGGGTGAACGATAAGAACTAATGATAGTTACCTTCCATAATTTGATGAGCAACATATTAAGTTACGAGGACTTTGATAAGATTGTAATATTGGGCCTTACTCCAATAATGAAAGTGTCCAAACAAACAAAAAATAAAATATTTTGGCCACACAAATTAAGACAATACACACAAAAAATTACTAACAAAGCAAATTGAAGAATATCATGTCATTTTCTCAACATATTTAGTAAAAACTAATCACACAACTTCAACAAAGTAACTTGATAAATAAAATTTTTTTACAAAACAAAAGATTTTAGTTTCCAAACAAAGAAAATATGGCTGCAGGCAGTATTATTTTAACCATGCTTTCCCTCATTTACAAACCCACTGAAAAAATTAGTCAGAATTGGAGGGAAAGAAAAACCAGTTTGAAAGTACGGTTAGGTTTATCTTTTAGAATGAATTCAAGGATAACTCAATTCATAAGAATTGTAATTTTTTGTGGTCTAATGTATACCAAACATTTTTATTTCAAACCTTTTCTTAAAAGCCTGGCAATGAGTAAATATAGTAGTTTCAAACATTTTATTATTAATCTGAATCAGTGGGAAAGTGAAGTTCCTTATGAAACATATTTTGTTAGATAAACTGATAAATTAACTTACCATTAGGCTGGGGACAAACTAGAGTTCGGAACGCTGCGACAAGGTGCTCTAGTGTTGTGCGTTGCTTCACATGAGAAAGTGAGACTAGCATCCTGAACACCGGGACAGTTTTGTAAATGCAGATGGTTGCGTTTCTCTTCTGTTGCGACAGCTACGCACTTGAAATGCTTCCGATGAGATCAGCAGTACCCTGTAAGATTATCTTTTGTGTCGCAGTCTCTTTCCAGTTTTGAGCTATGTGCATGTTGAAACAGAAGACGTGTTCTTAAACGAAATGTCTCATAGAGATCGGAATTTAAAACGCACAAACTATGCCAACAGGGATGTCAAGAGAAAACTGTGAATGGAGGTAGCTGCTAATGGTTTTCAAGACTGCTTATTTTTTATTTATTTTTTATTTAGCACCGTGTCTTATGTCTTACTACCCGTTCGGGTTATACGCTTAAGTACTAATTACGCTAATGGGTTAGATGGAAGAATTGATGAACCTGGCGGAGTCCTGCCCCAGTTCCCGACAGTTCGAAGCTCGACTCCCAATCTCGCAGCGTTACCAACTAGCTACGCTACCAAGGCGGGTTCCTAGACTGCTTATTAATATTTCCTTTTTATGTTGAAACAAAGCAAATCAAAGCTTCCTGCAATCATCCTGTAGTACTCGAAATATCTGTAAGTATATTCAAGTAGTTTGATGAACAAAATATGAAACTGTCCAAAGTATGTATAGACTGCAGCTGTTTATAGGGTGCACACCATACTTCCGAACTTTCTTCATTTTCAGATGACTTTATACAGCTAGAGCCAGCAGTAGATCATCTTCAGACAGAGTTGACATTTTCCCTACTGACGGAGACTGATGTAGCTGTGTTTGATACACCAGCGTGACACCCCCTAGCGGACAACCGTGCTTGTGTTCTATTCGTAGCGTTTCTGTCGCAGAGTCCGGAATGCTAGTTGTCCCCAGCCTTAAAGTATTCTTTCACAGACCATTAATAAGGCAATAATTCAGAAACCTGCAAACTTCAGCTGCCATTTCCTTCTTAAAATACCGAACAATGAAATAAAATATTTTGTGACGATAAATGTGACTTAAGGGTGGACTTAGGAGGTTTGAGGAAACCAACACTGCGAAGATAGCGAACGATGAAGGGTGTGGATGCCAAGGTAATGCTGATGCGCACTGGGGCAAACACCTTGTGAACAGCATACGCCATGACAAATGTGCTAGCACCGGCCGCTACTTCTCCGGCACTAATGCCCACAGATGTCAGAATCTTGGCCACATCTAATCCACTGAAACAAAAAGAGCAGTTTGTGAAGCAAGTCATTGGGGAGAAAAATTATCAAAAATATGAGTAAAATCTTTAATAACTATACCTTTATTTTCCTATGAATGGACATTCAGAGCACCTTTTAGAAAGTACAAAATATATTTACAGTCAACACTGATCCCATTTATTATATAATTAATTATATTTCATAAATAAGATATTATCTATCAAAAATCAAAGCTGAAGATCTCATCTTTAACATAAATAACGTTCATTTAACATAAAGAAACTAGTGCGTGATTAGGATTCACTTAACTTAACATAACAACTTGAGCAAAACACAGAAAATAAGACCATATGAGAACAAATTGTTCTCTAAAGTGAAACCAAATAATTTAGGGCTAATTAGTATACAAGTACTTGAAATAGAAACTTTACTGGGTATATACAAAATTATGTGTAATAAGAGCATACAATGTTTTAGAGTTTGAGAAATGTGGAAAAAAAAGTACCAAAGAATTCATCTCCATACCATAAACAAACAAATGAAGTACTAAATAGGCCTGTTGAGGTCATCCGCAATATGATTGGCTAGCTAAAACAGTGGTACCTTCACTTAAAGTTCATTTAACATGAAAGTTATTCCCTGGACAGCTCTCTTTAAGTTAAGTGAACGTTAAGTTGATCAGTGATCTCAGCATTACAGCAAATATTTTTAATTGCGTTTTTTTTTATTAAAAGAACTAAATGTGATTCAATAAATTATTAGATCAACTAGCTTATAAGCCATTTAATTAAATTAACTATTTTAGATACATTGATAGATAGTACTGGATTATATTATAAGAATAAGATAATCAGGTTATTTTTTATAGTTTCTCATGACCTTATTTTCTAAATAATTGCAAATATTTCGACGTTAATTTGTGGATTTGTAAATTGCAAGAATTTTGATATTGGAATTTAAATGTAATCGTTGTGTGGGGTTAAAAAGCACACAGTTCTTCTTACTAACTTTTCAATAATTTCAAAGAGAGGATTTAATTTCACCCTTCTTTTTTATTCCTCCCTATAGTTTTTTAGATTAAAACAAAAATGTATTTGAACCAAACCAAGCATTATTATTAGATAATACAATATGAAATTTAAAGTATTTAATAAAACTACTATTTTAAACAAATTGAGCTAGTTTATTTAAAAATAAAATATTTTACCAGATTTGGAACACAAAGAATGCAAGAATATTTTAAAGTCAAGTTTTCACAAATTAATTGACTTTAATGTTTACAAAAATTAGCTCGATTGGTACCAGTCAACAAAATATATCCAGTTTGGTGTTCAATTTTGTGATCATACTTTCTAAGTTTCAATCAGTGCAATAAAAATGTGTGACAATTTAAAATATTAAGACAATTCAAACTGAAAGCAAATGTATCACAATAAAGTTTTATTGTGAATAATTAGATCTGACTAGAGAAAATGGTTGCTTACAAAATTTATAGCAGGCCTAGTATATTTTTTTTAACTAAGATTAACCCCTTCGGTGGCCGCATGGTCTAACGTGCTACTCTCGCAGTGACTAGATTGCCAATGACGAGAAGGTCGAGGTTCAAATCTTGGTCGGGTGTACTGAGGGTGGTTTTCCAAAATGGTTTTCCATTCTCGCTCCATACAAATGTGCGCACACCTCCTCTAAATATAACCTTCCTAATCACTAAAACCATTAGTGTAATTAGTGGGCCTAAATGGGCATATGACCTGAACAGGTAGTAAGACGTAGCGCTAAAAACCATACCATTAAAAATGAGCTTTATATTGGACTTTATTTGTGCAGTATTTATTATGCAATATTTGATAAAAAAAAATCATTAGGAAAAAATATATATTTAAGATTATATATGATTGATTGAAAAAAATCAATACAAGTCCATATATGTATTTTAGCACCGCGTCTTACTACTTGTTCAGGTTCTATGTATATGTACTAATTTTGTTAATGATCTACAGATGAGAAAGGTTTCATTTAGAAGAATTGTATCCCCCATTTGTAAAGGGATTGTGACTTTTTTTTCCTTGGAAAAACCACCCTCAGTATACCCGATCAGGATTAGACCCTCGATCTCCCGGCATCAGCAGTCTAGTCTAACATGAGATTGACACCTTAGATCATGCGGGCTTCTCAAATCAGTTTACAAACTCTTTGTTAAATAAGAATAAAAATGTATTCCTATTTTTAATAAACACAAAAGAATACTGTAAATCTAATAGTTACAATGAAATACTTTAGGTTTTTCAGTACAGTGACTACAAAATAAAAAAATCTCGGTTAGCTGGCTAAATTGGTATTCATAAAATACCTATATTTTAAACTAAGTATAAAAGAGAAACCCACATACCTACTAACAGCTAAGTAGAAGCCACCTAATGACAACAAAGAGATACCGACATGAAATACTATCACAGTAGATCCATATTCTTTAACTGCTCGTTTCAGTTTCTCTTTGCGCGACGGCTGCCCAACCTCACTTGCAGAGCTGCTAAAGCAAACAGTATTGAACAACATGTGTTGTCTGTTGGAAACGAAGTTTTGATGCAAATAGCATGCTGATGTTAATAGCGCCCGTTTCTCCCGTTTAGAGTTAGAAGAACCTGATAATATTTGACATGCAGTACCTGTTTTAATATTATCATCAGGATTTGCATTCTCTTGCACTCGCATATGGTTCACATTCGCGTAATGCAAATTCTGCATATCTTCTGAGACCCGTTTATTTCCTTGGTCCCATTGCCCGCCAGGCATGTTGAGATGTGTGGCCTTCCCTGTCGCAGAAAATGGCTCTGGTACGTTTGTTTGCATTGTACAGTTGAGACTCAATGTCCCCATGCAGTCGTAGCTAGCGACGTGGGGGTCAGAAGGCGACGACCGCGAGTTGAAGGCTCTTTCCGATCCATTCCCGAAGGAGCCTGATGTTTTACAAGTTATTACAGGACCTGCGATGTCCCTTTCACGATGGGGAGAGAATCGAGCTTTCTCAGCCGCATCAATGTCCTCCACGTTACTTGGCAAAGGTATGGGTTTAGCTGCTGGATACTGCATATTTGCTGTCACATGCACATTTTGGGAAGATGGAGCAGTCCGAAATTCTGACAAAACACTCTTCTCTGCATTATTTGTTCCTGTAACTAATACATAATACATGTAGGAAAGTTATTTAATAGCTAAAGCATCCTGTAGGACAAAACTTTTTTTTAGCATTGCGTCTTATCAACCGTTGGAGTTACACGCTTATAAACTAATTACGCTGGTGGTTTTAGGGTTTAGGAAAGTTATCTTTATATGCGGGTGCATTTGCATAGAGACGAAGATAGTGGAACACCATTTTGGAAAAATCACCCTCGGTACACCTGACCGAGATTCAAACCTTGATCTCCCCGTCGTCGGCAGTCAAGTCAACTGCGAGCGTAGCGTCTTAGACCATGCGGTCACCGAAGTGGGTACAACATAATTTATAACTGAAGTGAGATAAAATAATCAATTAAAAATAAAATAGGGCCTACTCTCGATTATCTGGATTGATGAAAGGGGTAGGTCGCACAAATATATTCAAAAATATTGATGATTCATTTTAGTAGTGAATTTAATCTCACTTGACTTCCTTAACAAACAGGTTTATCAATTTTTTTTTTATGCATGTGCGTCTAGAAGACCAACAACTACACTTGGGAATTCTGCAGTTTGCTCGAAAGCCATAAAATAAACATGAAAAAAAAACAAATTCTATGAAAAAGCAAGCAGGAAAACCCCCACACACACATAAATAATTGGGAGTTTACTGTACATATACCCTATGCATGACTTATTTAGTGCTGACTGACAGTTCACAGCTGACGGCTTTGAAACGTTACCAGACCAAATTATTAATCCCTACGTTGAACCATATGATCTACAAAAAACATGTGTTTAACAGCTTTAACTTCTGACAGTCAAAATTTAGGTATATACCTAAATGTTGAGTGTCAGAAGTCAGCACCAAATAAGTCGTGGAGCTACTGTACCAGTACTTATTGTAAATTTAATTTGAGGATGAAATCAAATATTAAATAAAGGCTAACTTAGCCATGTAAAGGGTTGAGAATCAGTGTGATTTGGTAACGTATGATAGTCACTGTGTGGCTTTACTTTCTACTTCCAATGTACAAACCCTGACATCTAAAGTTGGCCTGTGTCCCTGACCTTGGGAAGTTGTTAAGTTTTTATTCTGTGAGCTACAAACTTGGTTTATTTAGATAAATGATTTTAATTACAGGACTCAGCCACATCTGAATCCGAGGCCTATTAGAATCATTATTTTAAACCAACTATAAATATCAAATAAAATGTTTAAATGTAAGCAATAATTGTTTATGTTCGCGATTAAAAAATAGCCCAAACTACCCTAACCTTCTATATTTGAAAAAAATTGAATGTTAGTAAAAGTTTAGATGGGTATATAAATGTATTTGTGTGCACATTTATGCTAATTCGGAACTTGAATGGTTTCAGGAATATGGGCAAAGAATTCCATTTTAAAATAGTTGAATCAAGTTATTATTTCCTAAATTTGGAATTAAATCCTGTTAATATTTTAACACCTTTCCAAGTTATGTGTCGAATGTAGAAATGTTAACATTGTCTGGTAGAGTTATTTTTGTGAAAATACTTTTTTTTTAAATTGTTAGCATATTTGACCCCACAAAAAAACTTTTAAACCACTGAAAATATTTTATATAGGATCTAGGGCCTATATCTAAATATTATTTTACTATAGACATAAATTTTCTATCATAACATAGGCCTAGGTTGGTTTATTTTGTTTTCCTTGTGCCTTTGAATTATTTAGCTAAGATTTTACACATATTTTCAACTTGGTTGAAAACCAGTTAATTATTTAAACTGAAAAAATAAAACTATGTTATTGCCTTTTTTTACTTAAATAGCCTAATATAAGATTAAGTTACATTCATAGAGTAAGACAAGTAATGAACAGGCCTGTGCGCTGTTATATTCATTGCAAATGACAGTCAAATGTGAAACAGGCTTGTGTTATATTCATAGCAAATGACAGTCAAATGTGAAACAGGTCTGTACTATCTATATTCATAGCAAATGACATAGCCAAATATACTAGATAATTATACAATAAAGTATTTTCAAAGTATTATATACAATTTTTCTTACCTGGAGGTTTATAAATACTGGAATGTGACAGATTTCGGAGGACATTTTTTTCTGAATTCACAACCAAATGACCCACTCTCCAAAGTTTTACCAGATGAAGTGACATTCTACAGAATATTATTAAAAATTAAGGGGTTACATAAAGTTAGCCTATACAGAGTCAATAAGAAGAAAGTTATCAACTTTATAGAAATCACTTGTTCACAAATATACTATTGCTTTTATAGTTTGCTTATTTTGTAGAATGCATTTCTCAGTGTCAAGCTATCCAGAAGATAATCGCCAAACATCATGAAAACTTTGTTACCAACAACCAAGAACAAAAACTTACCAAACAAAATTATAAAGATTAACAGCAAATTCCTGAGAATACGTTAAATTGACGGTCGGTGGTAATCTTGATACATATCACTTAATTTAAAATTGTGAGCGGGCTTAGATTTTAATAGTATGAAAATGAATGACAACAAAACCTTATTATTAAAAGATGTTACTGCTGAGGAATATGAAGCTCAATGTTTTATGTTTTCTTCTCGATATGCTACAAATGGATGTAAGTAATCACAAATCAATTTGGTATTAATTTTTGGTTTATTTGTTTGACATTAAAATGAGCAGGAGCAGTTACATTAATGATACAATTTTTTTAGTAAACTACGCCTATAAAAGATAACATTACAATAAAAAATCACATAATAAGGGGGAGTGGCCACTGTAATATTATGAAAAAGTACCTGTTTCTAAGGCTAGTGAGTAATAAACATTGCTGAAGAACACCTCTCTATGATTAAAATAGGTCTACAATACTTCACTTAAGTCTCATCCTATCTACTTGCCTTCACTCACAATTCTAATAGATTCATCTTTTCTCAGTAAACATTTTAGAATCTATTATTATTTCCCTGTATGTACCTACTTGTATTGTTTATTAATAGGGTCCGGGGTTCAATCCTCAGTCCCGGCACAGATTTATCTGATTGCCAAACCCTTCCTTCACCTCTGACAAGACGTGTATTAATCACAACTTGTGAATGTGAGGAATGCCAGGCCTCTACCGTGGTTCGGATCCCACGTTAAACTGTAGGTCCTCCATTTCATCTCACAATCACTCTACCATTACACATTAGCGTAAGTGTGTATAACCCGAACGGGTAGTAAGACGTGGTGCTAATAATAATAATATAATAATAATAATAATGTTTATTAATTATTTGCTGTCTTTTTTTTATATACTTATTTTTCATTTTTTAATGTTTATCTCACGTTTATTGATAAAATGTATTCATCAATATTATCGCACATATTTCAAAATTATCTTATCTCTAACATTGTACTGGTACTGCTGTCTATTATGTTTTGTTTTTTTTTGTTTTGATTTTGTTTAATTTTATTTGATGATAAAATATTCATAATGTCTTTTAATCTTGTAAAATTTCAATTATTATAAATCCATAGTCCTATAAGTCCTCTTTGGATCATGTAATTAATTATCAAATAATAATAAAAATAAAAATATAAAGCTGATGGACAGACAGTTGTATAGGCCTACATTAGTTTACGTCCTCGGGCCAATATTGAACAATAAACTGCAACCTAAGGAAAGGAATTGGTATTTTTAAGCACGGGCCCTAAAGAGTCCTCTTTTATGAAATTTTTATTTATTCACTCATGAAAGGTTAGGTTAAGCTCATTTGGGGTTTTTAAGGTGAAAACATAAGGTTAGGCCTATTAATATTTTGCATCGAAAAATATGATCACACAACTTAAGATTTTCTATGCAGTTAAGATGTTTGGCGATATGCTTCAAGTTGTTTCGTTGGAGGACATGAAAATTGTTTTTAAATTAAAGATAATAAAACAATAGTTAGCCCTAATCATTTATAAAATTTAGGTCTATTACTTATAAAAAAAACTGTAGTGTTTGTGGACACTTAGTGCATATTAATAAATATGTAAAATTCACCATTAGGCTATAATCTAAGGTGTCTTAATTGCTCTACGTAAGTTTTGCTAACACAGGGAAACGTTTCTTTCTCTGCATTGCTACAGCATAATATGTCGGTATACTACCTGGTCAATTAGGTAAGTTTTATATATATTTACAATTTGAAATTTTTCAACAAGGTTTGTTTTGTTTTAGGCTTCATTGAAAACTTCATAATCTTGTTGTTTGTATAGATACTAGAAAACATTGTATTTCTCATAATTTGACATATAAATAAAATAAATAATCCTGCCCTTGGTTCATACTCTCCTCATTCATAAAGTTTGATAGTTTAGTAATTTTTAACACCCTAAATTTGTTTTGTCATGTAAGGTACCATTAAGAAGACACCATTTTTTACACCCATGGACAACAACCGATAAAATTATCGTTTTGTATGTCCTGAGTTTTATTTTCCTTGACCTGGAGGCGCGATGTTAACAACTTACTGAACAAGTAATAGCATGAACGCGCTAGTTTCGTGTGGAGCTAGACTGCAGAGGACGGAAGAATCGAGGTTCGAATCTCGGTCGGGTGACCTGGGGGGCGATTTTTCCTAAATGGCTTTCCACTTTCCCTCCATGCAAATGCGGGTTCACTTCCTCTAAATTTAAAACTTTCCCATTATTAACTGATTAGCGTTAATAGTAGCCTACTTAAATGTACTACCTCTGAACAGGTACTAAGACGCGCTGTTAAAAAAAAAGTAATAACATGCATTTCCTGACTGTAATTTTTACCTAATTTCCGATTCAATATTTTTTTTGCTAGTTAATAAAATGTCAAGACTTTCTTGCAACAGATTCCTTAATATCATCCAACAATCATCTGCCTATCTTAATTGATGTATTTTACCCTTTAATGTTAACCCTTCCCTACTCTCTTGCAGTACCCTAACAGCGTACTCTTAAGGCTAGTTAATAAAGTAATGGGGACAGTACATCTCCTTGTTTCAACCCATTTTGTACTCCAAAAGTGTCTGATAAGTGACATACAACCCATACCCTGCCATGTGTATCAGTCAAACATACCTCAATTAGCGTGACAAGTTTTTTGGTTATCCCACACTTAACAAAAGTTTCATATAATTTATTTCTTTTTAAATCGAACTATAGGCCTTTTTAAAATCTATGTATAATTGATGGGCATTGTATTCCCACACTAACATATAATATATAAATGCTATATTCTAACTTGATTAAATTTCTAAACAACTTTTAGGCACCTTCTCATTTCTTAGATTGTTTTTTTGTTTCGGTTGTAGTAAAAAGTTGTATTTTGGAATCTATTGAAGATGCAAAAGATAACATGACCTCAACCCTTCTACAAGATAAGAAGATCAATCCAGAGGACCTTAAAACTCCCTACTGATGCTTTAATGAATGACGTATAGCAAAGCTCTTGTGAAACCATTTCAAAGATTGGAGGTATTTATTTATTTCGACAAAGCTAATACGCATGCCTTCCAACCAAACCAATGTATACAGTCTACTCTCGATAACTCGTATTAAAGGGTGCTAGAGTCGGTCCAAGTTACGAAAAGTCGTCTTATAGAGGGGAAGTAAAGTTGTGTCTAAGGAATGAAAACTGATACTTTATCTAAAGTAATATTATACTTTAATGTGAGGAGGTGTACAGATATATTTGAGCTTTTCTTTCGCCTATTACTGTAGTTTCATATGCAGCTTCCTCGCAGTTGTATAATTATCAGAAAGCTCTTAACTTTTATGTTTGCATCTCACAATCATCAACCCTTTGATTCTTGCTGTAAGTGCTGGTAGTTTTGGGTGGCACCTTAACTCTTGGGCCTATTGATGGCAGGTATGGATGGCTCACTTTAAAAAAAAATCATGCGGAAACATTTGTTCAAAGTCTCGCAACAAAATTTAAAAAATCAGTAAATCGCAAAAGAAATTTGTCAAGGAAACTGTTAATTATACTGGAATTTTATTTTATAGTTTGATTGGTCGCCATATAAAATGGATTGGCTCCAGTTTTATTGGATGGAGTGGAAGCTAAGCTGGGTATAATTTAAGTTCTCATTCATTTCCCATTTCAATTCAAAAGTGTTTATAAACTTAATCAGTGAGCTATTTATGTTGTCAATTTTCAGAATTTGTTTTTTAAATATAAAATGTGATTTTGAACTACACACACACACACACACACCCACACACACCTTTTTCAAATTGTTATTTTTGCATTATTATTATTGCCTATAAAACTATGTGTTGGTGAAAGTAGTGTTTTTTTGTTTGTATTTTTTAGAAAGTAATTAAGGAGTTTTTTAATGTCCCATCACATATAATACTACCAGAAGATTCGCCACAACTAGAACAAATTCCTGAGACTGAAGAACAAATTGACAAGGAAATTGAGGATCTTAAACACAGAGTAAAGCGAGTAAGTGCATTTTATTCATGTCATGGAGCTTAATAATCTTTACATATTTTATTTATTGCATTATTAGTAATGGATAGTTATTTTTTGTGATAATTTTTTTTACAGCCAATCTATTACAACACCTGTTAAGTTTTAACATTATTTTTAATCACATTCTTTCATAATGTACAATATGAACATATTAAATCGCAGTTCAAAACTATATTAAATTTACTTTCATGTATTCATCTGTTAACTCATATGATCCGAATCCATCACTTCTGACAGATAGCTTCAATGCTGCTAAAAATGTAGTTACAGGCTTTTATTGTTGACATAAATAATAACAATCATCCCCAACCGTTTCCAGCCTTTGTGTTTCCGGGTCTGTTAGGTAAAATTCCTCCTCTCACTTGCACACTTGCTGTTATCTGTTCCTCCCATCTCATCCTCTACTATCTCATGAACCCCAACTCTTGACGGTACAGCTTCATTCCTAATCCGTCTCTTCTAGTCACAGCAAAAAAAAAAAACCTACAATAAATTTAGAACAGGGTCCATTTAGTTGTATCTTGAATTAAATGTTATTATACCATAAGGTCAACCTCGGTGGTATGGGGTAAAGTGTCGGCCTCAGGACCCGACGTTCGTGGGTTCGAATCATCCAGGGTCAATGGATTTTTCTTGAGCGTTAAAAATCCATAGCACAACTTCCTTCAGGGTGGTAAGTAAAGCCGTTGTCCATTGATTGTGGCATGTAAATGACCCTGGGAAGGTATGTGAAAATGTATTTCCCAACAAAATTGGTAGGCTCTCCTCATAGAAATTCTTGTGTGCTGATATGTCGGTTTAGAAAGTGCACGTTAAATACTCAACTAAATGAAAAAAAATTAAAATGTACCACTAAGCACATGGCCAGGTTTCTAAAGTGATATATATACGGCTAATCACTACTCTTTAATGTCTTTTTTATATATATAAGCAATGTTTTATGAATTTTAGGGGTGTGTGGGATTTTTGAATTCCCAAATTTAGTTTGTCTAATGATTGTGTTGAATTAATCTTGAATCTGATATTTTCTAAAAGTTTTGAAGGTCCTATCCCATTTATTATAATATATCGAGACATATTACTAAGTATTTTTGTGTGTTTCTTTCAGGCTCGTTTTCTAGAATGTTTCTACAACAAGCATATAGAAGAAATGGAACAAATATACTATGTGACATCAGGAAAATATATGAACGATAGTTTACAGAATGTGGACTGTAAACAATCTAGCGATGCTTGTCATTTGATTAAAACAGCCACTGACATGAGAAGAGATTACTCCGCATGCGTCGGTTCCAAAAGGAAAGCTACGAAAGAGTGAACATTTATTTTGTATGTGCACTAAAAGGTGCAAAAATAGGAATATATTCAGAGTTGGGTGAAACCCACCATTTTACGAATCTTGATCTCCAATTTACCTTCACATCTCGAATCTGAATTGAAAAAATTATTAACATAAGAGGAAATATAAACATAATATAATACTATAAAATACAAATTAAATGTTAACTTTTCTTATAATCTATTCATACATGTGTTAAATTACTGGTCTGGGGCATGGTTGAACCACCAATAGACCATATTAGTCATTAGATATATGAAACAAATTTCACTTGAATTTTTTTTTAAGGATCTCAAATTTATAATTTTCTCTAATATCGAATATCATTAAGGTGGGTTTAAAGGGAATGCAAGAAAAAGTCAGTGGTTTTTCAGTTTTTATGGCAAAACATTTTTTTGGCCAAAATAAATAAAATATTGCTTCAGTATAAACATATAGAGTTTAAGTTTCTGCACATATAGTGACCTCAAAATTTATTGAATATCTGTCAAGGGTGTTCTGGAATTTGATGACAACTTTCTCTCTTCATTTAAAAAGTTTCTCATCTAATGCCGCTATGCTCACGACAGATATTCAACATTACTCTTGATATCAACATATGAAGAAAATTAAACTATGTTTCTACTGGAACAATATTTTATTTATTTTGCCATGAAAAACGGCAAAAATACTGGCTTTTTCTCACGGCTCCTTCCATCCCACCTTAAATATTTGAAGGCCCATTCCTGGTTATATTTTAAGTGTTGGTTAAAAGTTTAACGGTCTCGCTTCTGACACAGCTTTTCTACTTGAGCCAAGTGACGATCAATCTTTGTCTATATCAAGAGCATTAAAGTTATGAGGTACAACCATTGTGCTATCATTAACACATCACTTTTATGTGCTATGATATTTAATAAAATTTATCTTAAGAAAAAACAAACCTCTTAATTTTTGAGGTACATTTTGCATATTGAAGAGGTTACAGGAACTTGGGATAAAAACAAGTAATACGATATGGAAGTGGTTGGGGTTTTAAGCTCTTAACCATTACATTTATATATATTTGCCATTATTTATTTAGTTAATTTATTAGTATTCTTGGAACACATAACTTCATTATTGATGTAATATGCTAGCGAGTGTCCAGTACTTATGTTATTCAAGGACATTAATAAACAGTTTATATATTTTTACAAAATTCCCCTCAAGTTTATTAGAAATTATGTTAAAATTATCAAGATACTGAGAATGCCTTACTTAATATTATATTCTTAATTTCAACTCGTTAACTTCATTTTTTGAAGGTAAGAGACACACTATAAACAAAGTATTTTTAAAAACGCCAAACTTGATTGTATATTTAGAGTAAAATATTGATGGTAGTTTAGAAGTAATATATTCTTAAATCCTTATACATTTATTTAATAGACATAAGAAAATTATTACAAGAATGCACAGAAATAACACCAAGATTTCAAAAACCTCCAACTTTGGATCAGAATAAAAAATAAAAATTGAAAGTCAATTCTTAATTTAAATATTTCAGATCATATTACATCCTCTAATGTTATCACTGGTCACGGAAGTTTTGTTTTATATATAAAATAAAAATGTTTATACAAAAAATTTGGCAGTTTATTATATAAATTAGTAAATTTAGCCATCTGCATCCTCAAATTGTCCGTCCATTTCCATTGGTTCGTCTTGAGGGTTCCCATTGGCAGTCTCTCGATGACCTTGCTCCGCTAGTGAAACAAGACAAACATTATATACATTACTATATAACTATTCTTTGAATTGACCTGGACAAGGAATCGAAACAGGGACCTTTGGCTTGGTACACCCAATGCTCTAACCTCTGAGCTATCCAAGAATTATTTCGTGCCCAAGATCTTTTTTCACTCATATTTCAGGGCAATATCTATCCTACAATAATTTATCTTTAGGGTTTGTGTTATAAAATGTACCCAGACCAGGGTCGTGGCGTCGGTATGGTATGCCAAACCTTTGAATCCGATTCCTCTATTTTTCTTATGTAAGACTCGGACTTCAACTCCGACTCATTCATAAGTTGCTAAAATATATTAATTAGTAATATTTAACAAATTTACTGCAGTAAAATGCTACAGTACATATTTTCATTAGCATCTCGTCTTACTACTTGTTCGGGTTATACACTTATGTACTAATTACGCTAATGGTTTTAGGGATAGAGGAAGGTTATATTTATAGGAAGTACACCCAACCGAGATTAGAACCTCAATCTCTTCGTTATAGGCTGTCTCGTCTACTGCGAGAGTTACTTGTTAGACCACGTGGCCACTGAAGCAGGCTTACATATTACATGATGGGAAGCTTCTTTGGCATTGTGAATGTATATTTTAATAAATTTGTCAATCAAAATTACAAGTATTGATCTTTAAAAATTAAAAAATAAACCATACAATTTAAATTATATTTTGAAGCCGGAGTCGGTAAAATAATTTTATCGACTCAACAGCCCTGACCCAGACCCAAATAATTATCCGTCTAGTCATAGTTAATTACTTCTCAATTATCCACTGCTGTGTTACAATCCATCACCCGCAATACTTACAGCTCAATATAACTGGGGCATCCCCACTGCCTAGATGGTACACGCCCTCTTCTTCGTCTTCATCCGCATCCTCGAAGATGTCATCTAGGATGAACCACAATAATTCTGGTCACCCTTTTGCACATCAATAATGTATAAAGTTGAAAGAGACAATTTTTAAACATTTGTAAAATGACAGCATAGTCACTATTGTATACTTTTTTTAAAATAAAGTGAATTATCAGGATCTTGTACAACACTAAATTAGATATTATTGAACATCTATGAACCAAACAAAATCCAGTTACATAAGAAGAAATCGGCAACATATTTTAGTTTATTCCTAGCAAAACATCAATAAAAAGCACCTAATCTATTTGTTTCCTTTACACCCGTATTATGTTAGAATAAAAATATTTTCATGAAAACCAAGCATAGTATAATAGCGATTGGGTTTTTGAATTTTCTGACATAAATAGATAAAAGAATAAAGAGCTAATAATTTGTGTATCCACGCAAGTACTATTTGTTTCCACCTCTTAGCCGATTATGATGCTAGACTCGTAGATTCAACTGTGGCCCACGGGCACTTGCGAGTCGGAAGCCTCCGCCTTACACCATGTGACCATCAAAGTGGGTAATATCTATTGGTGGATTATGAAATTAATATAATATATAGGTGTATGCTGAAATTTGTCTACAGCGATGGAACATTTTATCGAATAATGAAATAACTTTATATGGCAAAAATAATTAATATTCAGGTTTACTATGTCTTACTACCTGTTCAGGTTATATGCTCATATACTAACTACGCTAATAGTTTCAAAGATAAAGGTTTTATCCAAAAGAAGTATACCCAAATTTACATGGCGGAAGATTGGAAAATCATTTTGGAAAAACTACCCTCAATACACCCGACCGAGATTCAAACCTCTATCTCCTCATCACTGCCAGTCTAGTCTAATGTGAGAGTAGCACCTTAGACCATGCGGTCACCGACGCGGATAGTTTTACACTAAAGTTGAGAGGCCAATAAAGAACAGCAAACATCAATGAAAATTAAAAAGGTGCGACTTTAAAATAATATAAACTAGTGCCTTACTAAATTAATAAATATGTTGTAAAAGCTACTACACATACCATCTGATGCACTGTCTTCTGGATCAGGGTGCAGTGCTTGACATTGAGTCATTGCATGAAACATTGCATCCAACATCGCCTTATCATCCGGTACAAACCTCATTTCTGTCATGCCTGGGTCAGACTCGTCATCTTCGGAATCATCTTTAGGTGGCGCAGGTTGTCCTGAATAAATTATCTTTATTAGCACCGCGTCTTACTACCTGTTCGGGTTGAACGCTAATGGTTTTAGGGATTAGGAAGGTCATATTTAGAGGATGTGTACCCCAATTTGTGTGGAAGTGAAAAATGATTTTGGGAAAATCACTGTCAGTACACCCAACAGGTTTGAACCTCGATCTCCCTGTCAACGGCAGTCTAGTCTACATGAGAGTAGCGCGTTAGACCATGCGTCAACCGAAGTGGATTCACATTGGTTGTCCTTGAACCAAATTTTTAAAAAATGTATAAATATCTAGTCCTTAAATTCGGTAACAAATAGGTTCATTCAAATCAAAGTGGAGTATAAAATAAATGTAGCTTTCACCTTATTAGACAACATATATGTGTCAGATTCAGTTTCGACTGTTAGTTTTATCACAAGTATTGTCGACCTCACTGGTCTTGGGGTAAAGTTCTCGACTCAGGACCCGGTGTTTGTATACCTCAGTTTTAGCTTCTGTGGTGCTGACTGACAGTTCACAGCTGACTTCTGACAGTCAATATTTAGGTATATACCTAAATATTGACTGTCAGAAGTGACAACTGCTAAAGACATGTTTTTTGCAGATCATATGGTTCGGCGTAGGAATACATAATTTGGTCTGGTAGCTTTTCAAAGCCGTCAGAAGTCAGCTGTGAACTGTCAGTCAGCACCACAAAAGCTAAAACTGAGGTATAGGTTCAAACTCAGCCGGAGTCGAGAGATTTTTCTTCAGTGATAAAAATCTCTAGCACGATCCTTTCACACTCACTCATAGAAAATTTTTGTGTACTGATATAATCAGTTGGTTCAGAAAGTGCACATTAAATACATCAAATAATTTTTTTTAAAAGTCACATGTGCTAATGACTCCAATGATATCAAGTGCTTGTTAAAACATAAAACAATAATAATATTTAAGAATCAATTAGCCAAATCTATTATATTTGTTTTAGTGAGGATTTACTCACATATTCCAAAAATTGAAAAATGACACCTGGACACGGGAATCGAACTCGGGACCTTTGGCTTAGTACGCCATTGCTCTAACCACTGAGCTATCCAAGATTCGTCCCGTGCCCAGGGTCATTCTTCACTCATATTTTAAGGCAGAGCCTATGATGGGCGTGCGGAAATCGTCGGCTACAAATGTGTGATTTTTATTAATAACATGAGCTATCAGATAACGCAGCCACCTTCGACTCGGTATTTGGCTTATTGCTGCCACTTGTACAATTATTATAATTGTAAGGGATTGCATATTCAAGAATCGAATAGCCAAAGCTTTTATATTTGTTTTAGTGAGGATTTACCAATCTATAGTTATTACCTCCAGGTGCATCAATTTGCGAGTCCAGCATAACATACAAACATTCTGATGGATAAGCATTCAAGTCTCGTGACACCGCATGGAGTGCAATGTGTGGATACTCTAAAGAGAAGCCTTCACCGGTGCAGCTGTTGACCCAGGATACATTGCTGGAAAGTGAACAGAGAAATCATGCAATGTTTTAACTAACCATGTCTCACATGGTATACTACCTCGTCCTTCTTATCCACACACTCTACCTTCATATATTTGCTTCGTCACTAGATCCACACTCTTACGTTGGTTTGGGTATGTTACAAGTATGACCCTTCTTTCACATCGACCTATTGTGTTCCCTTTCAAACCGCACTCTTCCAGCACCCATTCGTTACCGACTCCGCCCACAAGAGTTTTCTCACATACATTCCTTAGATATTCCAACCGCATTCACCTGGTTCTTGTGTTTCTCAGAGACTGACAAACCTGCACTTCACATTCATAAAACGATGGTGTCAACACACTTTTATATACTGCCATCTTTTGCCTCTTTTGAAACTAATAAATTCTTTGCAATAGTCTGCATACATCCAACTACTCTCCGAGATGCATTCACCCGTCTGTCGATTTCACCATCTTTTGGCCTATCACATAACCTATAGCCTGAGCTTAAACTTAGGTTTCCCTAACTCGTAGATGATGTAGAGGGTAATAAGTAGACCTCAATTAGGCTAAGGTCACACATACGGGTTTTTTCCGCTAAGTTAAAGCTGTTTTTTCCCGTACGGAAAATAGACACCAAGAGTTTCAATGGTCAGGTGCTAAACAAGCGATTAATATCACACAACAAGGGTACATTATGTCAGATACGGCTTCAAGGTCATGTTGCGTTGTAATTTGCCGGGGTCCATTTTCAAGGCAGCATATCCTGCTTCTCTACCTGTCGCACGTGTGACCAGGGTTGTGCCTCCACGTCCCTACAATTGTCATTCAAGTGTAACCCCAAGCCATGTTTACTTGCGGTGTGATAAGTGTTAAATTTTTAGTATGAATTATAATACTTAATAATTAAAATGAATGAAAATGTGATCAATTTTATTGATAGTGAAGCAATTATTATAAGCGTTGAAACGTTCCCGTCGACTGACTACAATCAATTGTTGCAGCTAACACCACACAACTTAAGAGTAACAAATCATTTTTCCTATTATAATTAATAGGAATTATGTTTGCGCAACTGAAATGTCTAGACAAGACTGAAGAGAAATCATTGGCGACAAGCGGTTATTGTCATTCTGTGTAACCTCTCTTACAAGTTTTGCAGCTGTGACTACGCTGCTTTTATTGCTCCATCTAGCAAGCGGGGAAAATTATTTGTGTGGCCTTAGCCTTAAATGGATAACATGGTCGCCACACTGTCAGCTCAAAACATTCCAGTGGGTATTGTTGGGGCTAAGAACTTAAGAATCATGACTTTGTAAACAGCAAGACGTTAGTGTGGAGTCTATCTCTTACAGACCACTATACGTCTTATGGATACGGAGTCTGTAGATTTGGGTTTTGTTTTTTTTATGTGACATTCAGTGTAAACCTAACAACCCCAATGAATCATGAACACACACTATGTTTCTTTACTTCATGTGAACATTCATAAATATTACGTTAAGTTGATGGCAATTTTGCTTTTATAACTAAACTAGTCCATCTTTCTCCAATCTCAAGTCAGCCTATGAAGCTTAAAGCACAATAATAAATGCATTAGAAATGTATCTTGATTACAAACCTTTCTGTAATAAATAACGTTCCTTTTCCTAGTTCTTTGTCTTTGATGTGAACAGATGTATGCGGCTGTTCATGTTTGATTCCATTGGTAGGAAGCGAAAAACTAGGCAATCCCACCATTTTGGAAAACAATATCGAACACTAAAATTGATTTTAAAATTAAAGAAAAGTTATAACTTCCTTAATGATAATATACAAATTGGTCGTGATGTGTAAAGTAAAATTGTAACTATAGTTGTTTATTAGTTACCGATCTGAGTCACCTTATCACTACTTAAACGGCTGTATAAACAAACGTGATTCTCGCGGCATGTAACTACTGCACCAACGTATAAACAGTTAACTTACTAGCATCGAGCAAGAAAATATACATTAGTATTAACGTTCCAAATAAAAATAGGTAGAATATCAATAACACCGTTTCATGTTCGAGATAAACTAATGTGTGCTCATAATGTAACATAGCTAAAAGAAACATATAAATAATAATTTGGATATTATTGTAAAGCTACGTTTTGATCATTTGTCTTTGTTTATTGTTACATGGACCATTTGAAATTAGGTTTTGACTTAGTAATTTAGTGTTTATATTGTTTTGGGACATTTTAGGTTTGAAAGTTGTTAGTGGTTATTGGATTAATATGACTTTACATAGATTCTCCTGAGGAAGGTTCCGGCTTCTTTGAGGGGCAGCCGTGGCCACCAGGTCATTGAGCACATCATCCTATATCTGGCCTCCAATAGTGGTGCACCCCGCAGGGGCCTTGACCATCATGCCATCTTTATTCCTCTCCTCCATCACATGGAAGCATCGGCTATTCAAATTGTGACTAAAATCGGCACAATACGCCTCATTTCCCTCTAATACCCACCAAGCACTCAGTTTGACTGGGCCATGGGAGTAAATATGAAGGCACTGCTACGTGTTTTAATCGATGGTGACTACAACGGCACTCATTATAGAGTTCCAGGTTTATAGATATTCATGGTGGATTGCTCCACGACTTCACATATCGAAATGGCGTTGTAGAATACAGTCCTCCTAATACCACTAACTTCCTTTAGAATCCAATCTTACAACCGGACGTCCTCGACTTCATTGTCACTAGAGGGATCAGTCACCAATTGGTTTTTACGTCTCTAGCAGAGCTGGATTTGGATCACAATCTCGTTCTTATGAACCTGGAATGTGCAACGTCTTTCATAGAGTCCCCGATAAAACCGGCCTGAGATGAACTGACTGGGACAGGTTTACGGCAGCAGAAATTGGCAACCAATCGGCGTGAAGTTCATAACTTCCACCATCAAAGAAGTGCTCAACGCTTTGATGCTGAGACCCCATCCTAGAAGGATGCCACAGATTTTCTTGTCCGATTCTATCCTTAAGTACGTCCAGGAAAAAAATAAGCTGAGGAAGACTTAGCAAACCTCGAGGGACCCAGTAGACAATGACTATGCGGTTCGAGAGATGGTCCAAGAATACCGGAATAGTGTATGGGAGGGCAAGATTGAGAGACTGTGTATACAGGACAGGTCCTTGTGGCAGTTGACGAGGAACTTAATGCAGGTCCCCTCACCAAGGCCAACTTTCGTGAAACAGTATGTGTAGGTCAACACAGACCAGGAGAAGGCCAATGTTCTTGCCAAGCACTTAGAGGTGCAATTCGTACCAATTGACGACCCGTCAGACCCAGAACACTTAGTGAACGTGGAGGAGATCATCGGTGTGGTCTCTTACAGACCTCTAGATGAACCCAATCCTTCAGAGGTGACATAAATATCGTGAGCACTAACCGCTCAAAGACTCAGTAAGGCAGCTAGACTCGATGGTATTAGAAACCTGCCCTTGAAGGCGATTGACTTTCTTTGGGAGTTTTCCCATCCTGGTTCTGGGCCACTTTTCTTATCTCTGGAAGCACGCCAACGTCCTCTGCTTTCACAATCTGGGTAAGGATCCGGCACTGCCTTCGTCTTACTGACTGATCAGCTTGCTCAATTCGTTGGACAATGTGTTCGAATGACTATTACATAGCAGAGTGACACGACATACTCGGGATAGTGGTCTCCGGAGGGACGAACAATTTGGCATGGACCTTACACCTCTCACGAGCTGGTACACCCTGTCAAGCAGGTCACGAGGAACTTCCACATCAACAGACTGACCCAGGCTGTTTTGCTTGGTGGGGCAAAAGCCTTTATCCGTGTTTGGCACGAAGGTCTCCTTTACCAAATACTTTCCCTAGACCTTCCCTTTCACATAGTTAGTGGTTTCAATCTTATCTATCCCATCGTACCTTCTCCACAACCTTTGGAAATGCCAGAACTCATGTCAGAAGCATCTGGGCTGGTATGTCTCAAAGTTAACTTGTGAACGTGGAAAAGAGCACAGAAGTGGTCTTCACATGAAAGAGAAAATACTACAACCTGGCCCCCTCCAACTGTACGAAAACCAGATTATATTGGTGGACAGTGCTAAGTACTTTGGTCTTACGTTGGGCACTAAGCTGACCTCACGACTGCACCTGTCAGACAAACTGACCAAGGGTGGACACGCGCATGGGGAATACAGGTATTCCAGAACCTATGTCTGAGGATCATAGTGAAAGTACCTTGGTACTTTCACAATGACACTGCACTGGGACTTGGACATGGACAGTATTAAGGATCACTTCCGCAAGCTTGTGCAGTCCTTCTACAACAAGCTACACGATTGCACCAATTCTCTTACCTAGGGGCTTGGCTTGGGAACTATATGATAAACCCGAAGGGGTTATCGCACAGACGTATCAAAGCCCTGTTTGAATAAGCGAGATGTTATAGAAGTGGTTAACGGAAATATCTCACCCAGTCCTTCGTATAATAATGTCACTGCACATATATCTATAAAACTTTATTCGGTTCACATCTTCTGTTATTCTTGATTAATAATGATATTTTTCTCTTTTTTCAGAAACACTCAACGAAATGCGACAATTTTAAGTTATGATTAATATTACCATGGTGATGTGACCTGTATTATCTGTTCATGATATAATTTGCTCTCGTGCTTCCCATCAGTTGAAATGGTATAACCATTTCTAAAAAAATAACAGTTTTACCAACTAGATACCCATTTGTGCGTTGAAAACAATAAGAAAATCAACCTCAATCTCTGGTAGACAACAAAACTGAACGTCACGTTGTCTATTGGCAAACGTGCTTACTTGCTCCTCCAAATATACAATAAATTATACTTGAGACAGAAAGCTCCACAATTCTAAAGATGCATATTAGAAGTGAAGTTAGCAATTGTTTATCTAATTGTTTACCTACCCTAGAATATAATGATTTTATAACGTACCAATGTATGACCATCGGGTTACACTGCAATATAACGAAATAATAATAAAAATAACATCTTTAACAAAATCTGAATTTAATTACTTTTACTAAGTTTTAAGATTAAAAAGTTAAAAACTAGTGTTAGAACCTTCTCTTCACAATACCTTGTCTGGTTAAACTGGATTCTGCGCGGTAAAAGTTCATGCTACTCATTGATCGACTCTCTGTTTATGTGTGACGTCAGCATCACGCCACTATTTCTCCTTCCCATGCTTGAATTTGATTGGCCAATAGCAGAGGCTCGTCGTACCTTTACGAGTGGTGCGCCCTTGTGTAGGTTTTAAACACGACTCAGTTAAAAGGCTAAAGTAACAGTTTCGCGATTAGTAAATAAAATGTTATTGTGATTAGTGACTACTATCTTGTATAGTTTTTGTTTTTGAAATCTAAATTATGTAAGTATTTTTAACACATTAGAATACTTCTTGTTAAGTTATTTTTCCCATTCCATTTCATTTAATAAACCATTTTTAATTAGTATTAAATGTAATTAAGAGAGGGTAGACGAGTGTAAAAAGTTAAAAACCATGTGTAGTTCTTTGATAAACATTTTAAAAAATGGACTTTTCTTCTATGAAGAGTTTTTGTGATCTATAGTTTTATTTTGACATTAAAAGTAATCACATAACTAGAAAAAGGCCCTACAAATCAAATCTTATTAACCTAACCTAATGTTAGATGTGAATTTTTTTTACTCACAAGGCGTAAGGCTAATTTTACTATCAAACAATTGATTGACCAAATAAGTAATCATAACTTAACCTAAAGGTTGTTACGAGTTTAATTAAGCTCACGAGTCAAGAACTCCTAAAATTTATTTTAAAAAGGTGGGACTTTTTTTTTTACTTAACACTCATACTTAACAATTGATAAAAATTTCAGCAGTATTTTGACTAACTTTAATTCATAATTTAGAAAATAAATGCTTGAATCACGATTCTCAGTTTCATAATCTTTTTGATAATATGAAACGCTCGAACCTCTGAGGAAGCATATATTTCCATCCACAAAAATCTACCAATATAATGGGATATTATTTATTTATTCCCTTTGTTTAACACATATTGTGTATCATTTAGTGGTTACATTAATTAAAATCTCACCCACAGCAAATATTCAACCCTTGCACATAAATTTGCAATCACGCAACTAAAACAAACTAAAGTAATAGCTACATAATTAATGGCCATCTTAAAAAACAATAAAATACTTAAACCATCTTTGGGTCAAAATGTTTACAGTTTCTTTTGAGAAAAAAATAAAATAACCTAAGACACAAAAAAGCGTCAGCCGCCCATAGGCTATACTAAGAATATTTTCTTGACTCTCCTATTTAACAGAGTAGGTATCATGAAACACAAAAGTCTACATCAACTACGCCTTAAAAATATTGTTTTTTTCCATAACTATAATTATACCTATATATATTTATAGCAAACTCAAATATCGCAAATAGGATATTTTGTATTCCCAATACCCAACACAAAAATTGTAGATCTTTTAGTGAATATTAATCAAGACCCGCTTCTATGGCCGTCTGGGCTATCACACTACTTTCACAGTAGACTAGACTGCTGATAACAGGTAGATAGCGGTTCGACTCTCGGTTGGGTGTAATGAGGGTGGTTTTTCCAAAATGGTTTTCCACTCACCCTTCACGCAAATGTTTCAAAATAAGAACATATTTGGTTAGGTGGTTTTGATAATGTAAAATAAATGTGTAGTCTTTATCTGGTTATGTTTGCACATGAATGAGATACAGTCGCTTCATATGGTCGCTCAAAATTGGGTGCCTGCTCAGTCTGGTTGAGAAACAAACTAAAATGTTATTTCAAGTCTTGGTCACACAATTCTAGGTTTGATTGTTTGGAGATGGTCTAAACCTGAAATTGATTAGAACTTCAGGCTTTGGTAATTTTAAATTATTCAATCTTAGGATTGAGCAAAAAATTCTTCCATTGGCAGTTTTCGGGCTTTGCGCCTAACATATACGAATAATCTAAACACTAAGATGTGATGAAAACAATATTGAAAATCATGTGGAGAATTGATATTTTTTATGGTAACCTACAATTAGTTGATAGCCAATATATAAGAGAACTGTGCAAGCAGCAACAATGGGATTCATCTTACATTTAACCTCATTCTGCTTCTGCGAACTTAACCCAATATGAGCACACACATTTGCGGATATTATAACATTTCTTCGCATCCATAAACATAGCCCCATTTAATTTATAACAACAAGATGTGTATTAATCACATCTTGTGAATGTGAGGAATGCCAGGCCTCCACCGTGGTTCGGATTCCACGTTAAACTGTAGGTCCTCCATTTCATCTCACAATCACCCTACCATTGCACATTAGCGTAAAGTGCGTATAACCCGAACGGGTAGTAAGACGAGGTGCTAATAATAATAATAATAATAATTTATAACAGAATAATGCAACTTTAATCCTTAAAAACTATAATTGTATAATTTTATTCTATTATTCAACATGTGAGTGGAATATTATAAATAATATTGTTGGTGAACATAAACATGTTGTAGATGGGAATAATACCACATATATACTCATATAAAATTATTTTCTCTGTTTTATTACAGTAAATGTCTTCTGTTGTTTTTGTTAAACACTTTAGAAGATACTAAATTCAATTATACCAGGTTTGTTAAGGGTTGATAATTTTGAAAAGTTATATAGGGCTACGATTTTTGAGATTAAAAAAACTCTAGGGAAATGTAATACAGCTATCCCTCGCACAATGCGAAAGGGGGATTTATTTTAACATGGGTGAGATAAGAATTACTCCAAGGAAAAAAGTAAAATAAAAACCTAAAGCTTGTAAATACATGAAATTTTTATCAATTTATCTAACTAGTACATTACTAAAGGTAGCGTACACCTTTTGTCAATCTTCTATCCCCAGAAATTTGTAAACAAATGCACTTTTTAATAAATCTAGCTAAGTAATACAATGTTACAGGTAAAACTTACTGTTGATCTGGCAAATATGGATTATTGCTCTCTTGACGGCGCTTGGACTGTAGGCTCTTGAAGGCCCTGGGACTGTTAAGTTCTTGCTCTCTTGATAGCCTTGGGATGGTAAGCTCTTGCTCTCTTGAAGACCATGGGAGGTTAGGTTCTTGTTGTCGTGAAGGCCCTTGGTTTTCAGACTGCCGATCTTCAACTTTTTTGATGAAATGGTCAAGACTCAGCTGACGGGCAGCATTCTTCCTCTCTCTGTAGAGTACTTTGTAGCAAGCCAAAGAACTCAATCTCTCTGGCAACTTTGGCACTTCTATCCATGTTAGGATCATTATCTTCATTAATTCTAATAGAACTGTCAATGTGCTTAAAAAATTCAGCAATTTGTTTTGTTGGAGTTGTTTGGTAAGCTCAACAACATAAGGTTCTTCCTCTTCATCCTTTATGCCGTTCTCCATTTATAGATCTTCATTGGTGAGTTATATTGAGTGGGATTGGAGCAATTCATCCACATTTGCCTGGTCTACGTATTCAAATCCAATATTTTGCTTTGTCAACGATGTCATGTCTTGAATTGGAAAGCTCGTGTTCGGGATCAAAATCATGAGAATCAGAAACTCGGGCCAAATATTTTACCAAACTCCCTTCATACAGGACTGTTTAACTTCTGCCCATGCATTTCCATTGCTGTCAATATCACCCCTCTAGGGGTAAGGTGTCAGACTTCTGTGCTGAGGGTTCGGGGTTCAATCCTCGGTCCCGGCACAGATTTATCTGATTGCCAAACCCTTCCTTCACCTCTGACAAGACGTGTATTAATCACAACTTGTAAATGTGAGGAATGCCAGGCCTCCACCGTGGTTCGGATTCCACGTTAAACTGTAGGTCCTCCATTTCATCCCATAATCACCATACCATTTCACATTAGCGTAAGTGTTATAACCCGAACGGTTAGTAAGACGCGGTGCTAATAATAATAATACCACCCCCTAACACCAAATTGTACAGTAAAGATCTTTGTCCTCACTGGAATGTGCGTCCACAAGGTCACGCCACCCCCGCAAAGGGTAACTGCGAAATTACAGCCGACCCTGCATTATTTTTATTATTTCTTAACCGCGTTATGGCAAAAACGCGTAAAGTGATATCGCGTATAGCGAGGGATACCTGTATTTAACGGTCGTATTGTGCATTTTTCTCATTTATTTTAGTCATGCCAAACAAATTAAGAAAAATTATATCTGATGTGGCTTAGCTAAAAATTATGAAACACCTAAAATTAAAGTAGGTTTTCATACACCTTTGCCCTATATTCGTTACTAGCTATAAAACCACTAATAGTTCTGCAATTTTCCAGTTTGTTGAACCTCTCGGCAGACACAGTGATTTGTCATACGTGCTCATCAGAGGGAAAATTTTATTCGTATAGCATTGAAAACTTCTTTGCGTCGCTGATGTCAGTAGCCCATGGCTTTTGTGCTGACTGACAGCTGATGGCTTGAAAGCTACGACCAAATTGTATCGCTAGCGAACATTGATCTGCAAAAACATGTGTTAGCAGCTGTCATTGACAGTAAAATTAGTTATACTAATGTTGACTGTCAGAGTCAGCTGTGAACTGTCAGTCAGCACCAAATGCTGTAACTGGAGCTGATCACTATCAGAGTTTTCAAGCAGTGTGTGCTCCAAGCACGTTTTATTTTTACCATGTTACTTAGTGTGAACTTTGTATCTTACTCAACAAGATCTTTACACTAGCTAAAAGTTTTACTATATTATTTTGGGAGGGTAAAAATGATAGTTTTTACCCCTCTAAATTTTTAGAGGAGGTGAAATTTACCCCCCTTCACCTCCCCTCCCACGTCGCCGTTCCTGCCCCACTGAACCTTATTTCTCAATTCTCATTCATGTTTTGCAACTCTTAACATTCAATCTCTTTTGGCGCTTACCACTGGAGGAGGTGGATTGAGTCCATCATGTGGGGTGTGGCACCATCCCTCCTATCCTTACAGACAATTTCAGGAGTTAACCTTGTGGGAGGGAATTTTAGAGCATTTGAATATAATTCTGAGATAATTTTATGAGTTTAAGGTGGGATGTAAGGTGATGCGAGAAAAATCCAGTATTTTTTGCAGTTTATACGGACAAAAATTTATTTGGCCAAAATAAATAAAATATTTCTCCAGTAGAAACGTAGTTTAATTTTCTTCACAAGGGGATATCAACAGGTTGTTGAATAGCTGCCACGAGTGTAGCGGCATTAGATTAGAAACTTTAGAAATGAAAAAAAAAGTTGTCATTAAATTACAGGACACCGTTGATAGATATTCAACAACAGTTGATATAAACATGTGAAGAAAATTAAATTCTGTTTCTACTGGAACAATATTTTATCTATTTTGGCCAAAAAAACCGACAAAAACCCTAGTTTTTCCTCGCGTCCCCCCTTCCATCTCACCTTAAAGATCCAATTAGTGCAGCAAAAAAAGACAACTGAAAAATTAACAAAAATTAAAATTGAGCTGTAGCTGAACCCATTGAAAAGCAACATTTTATTTTTCATTAATTTATGAACAAAAAAAATTAAAAGTAAACTGTCGAAAAGGGAATGGGAGAATTTTATCTATATTATTATTATATTATTATTATTAGCGCCGCGTCTTACTACCTGTTCGGATTTTACGCTAATTACGCTAGTGTGATAGAAATTGAGTAGGTTTAATTTAGAGGAAGTGAACCCACATTTGCGTGGAAGTCGAGTGTAAAACTATTTTGGAATAATTACCCTTAGTACATCCGACCGAGATTCGAACCTTGATCTCCCCATCATCGGCAGTCTGGTCTACTGCGAGAGTAGCGCGTTAGACCACGCGGGTGGTTTAAATTTGTTGATAGCAAACTGCAACCAAATACCAAATACAAGATTATATTTTCATACAAATTAAACACAATAGAAATATTGCAGGGTGATAAAGGGTGCCTAATTCCCTCTTATCACCCATCTATGGGTGCCTATGACTCGAAGGGGTGTTGCTCATGTTTGAAAATCCAGAGTATTTAGTCACGTGCCAGCTAACGGAAAGCGCATGCGTCAGGTATCATCGTCTTGGGCCACGTGGCTATTGGCTGACGGTGCATTTGCGTCGCTGTGGCCTATGACGTCGCTCAGCTAGGTCAGGGCTAGCCAAACATCAATCTGTTCGCGCCAATTGAGCGAATTATGGCGAGTTATTTTGTTTGACCACCAAATTGATACCAATATAATAATATCTCGGATTGATTGTGTTGTTGTTGTTGTGGAATTTGACCTTTTAGGAGCAACACCAGATGTACCACCTATTATTCTGCCCAAAAATCGAACGTACACTTTCCAAACGCTGTTATAAAAACACGTGAATCAACTTGTTAAACTAACCAGCCTCGTGATATAGTGGTCAGTGAAACTGTCTCCAAGCCTAGGGGTCCCTGGTTCAATTCCCAGCTGGTACCTTGGGTATTTTTCCCGATAGGGGAATTACCCCAACTGACTCCAGCAATTGGTTGGTTAGGTTTAACTTTTTCCACTGGTTCCACACCCTCATACTCACTATCACCATCACCTAATCTCATGGTGACATGGAAAGAGCCTCCACGGAAAAGATGTAAAATTAGTACATTCGGGCGTACATTGGATAGTGTTATATTTTAGTACAGACCAATCTCTCCCTACAGGGTGATATATAGCCCAGCCGCGCAAGACACACTATGTTACCGGGTTAAATGGCTAAACTTTGGGAAGTGGTGGTGGATTAAAAAAGTAACTCAAAATTTATTTGAGATATTTGCTCGTTTTAGCTTTGTATTCGTGCAAACAGCAATAAAAATCTAAATAAAAACACGTTTTTCTGCAGAAGTTCTCCGGCAATGGCTTGATATTAATTTTCCTGGAAGATGGATCGGTCGTGCTGGACCTGTGAGTTGTCCTCTCCGTTCACCTGATTTAACACACACACACACATATATATATATATATATATATAATATATATATAAAAAATGGGGAGCTCTCAAGCAAAAAGTGTCTGAAGTTCCTGTTAATGACATTCAATCATTACGACAAAGGATGACGCAAGCTTGCGAAGAAACAGCAGTCACACAATGTCATCTCTGACTATGTATGTTATGTAATTTATCATTTCTGGATCTTTTAACTCTTCAGAGGGGGTATTAATGTCATATCCGAAAATTTGTTTATCCGAAACAGGTTCGGCCTGCTTTATTTCGGTTATCAGAGGTTTTATTGTCTGCCTTAAAAAAAAAAGTTGAAATTGAACTGTGTATCCTTGTCGAGGCAAAAGTGCGAATTATTTCACCGAGCTTGTCGGTTTATTGATTTTCGTGGGTTTGGGGTAGACGTGCGCGTGTGACCTGTAACATGTCAACCGTTATGGACTTCGAACCAATTCACAAATTGAATGTTACTTATTAAAAGTCTGTTTTTTTTTCAAGCGTTGTGCCGCAGAAGTTCGGGGGGTAGATCAAAAAGTAACTAGAAAAAAAATTGAAGAGAAAAAAATGAATCTTTAAATACATGATACCCCATCTGTGGACGTATGGTTTAACGCGCTACTCTCGCAGTAGACTAGAATGTCGATGACGGGAGATCGAGGTTCGAATCTCGGTGGGGTGGTTTTCATCAAATGGTTTTCCACTCTCCCTCCACACAAATATAAGGTACACTTCCTATAAATATAACCTTACTCGTCCCTAAAACCACTAGCGTAATTAGTATGTAAGCGTTAAATTCGAACGGGTAGTAAGATGGGGTGCTAAAAATACACTATCAACACTATTTTTAATAATATCTACTGAGCTTTTAAACAACAATCTTAATACCGTTTTTTTTAGTACCGCGTGCTTTATACTCTTATGTACTTATAACGCTAATGGTTTTAAGGATTAGGAAGGTCATATTTGGAGGAAATGTAGCCGAATTTGCGTGGAGGTTGGAAATATCAACCACAGTACACCCGACCGAGATTCGAACCTCTATCTCCCAGTCATCAGCAGTCTGGTCTTCCGCGAGAGTAGCGTTTTAGACCATGCGGCCATCGAATTGAGTTTAATACTCGTTATTTTAATGATTAAATCTCACCTTGTTTACCATTTTAGCGCCTTGATCACTGTACCGCAAGTTGAAAAAGGTTGACATTCGCTTAAATATACGGTAGTTTCTATCAGAAATACCGGTTACGGTTCAACAGGGAATCGTAAAACTAAACTTTAAAAAAGGCTATTAAAGGCCTTTTTACTAAATGTACTAGCTTTAACATAATATATACCCGCCTCGGTGGCGTAGTTGGCTAACGCGCTAGTCGTGTTGAGCTCGACTACCGAGGACGGGGAGATCGAGGTTCGAATCTCGGTCGGGTGAACTGGGGGTGGTTTACCCTAAATGGTTTCCCACTCTCCCTCAACGCAAATGCGGGTTCACTTCCCCTATATTCAACCTTCCCAATTCCTAACCCATTAGCCTAATTAGTACTTAAGCGAACGGGTAGTAAGACGCGGTGCTAAATAATAATATTATAATATATAATCTAATCAGTGCCACCTCAAAGGTTTCATGCGCCCAAATAGTATTCTTTATCATATAAATAAGCCGCACGCACCCTCTGCGTGACTAAAAAGAGAAACAAAAATAATAGAAGTAGGGTGCTATAACACGGACCAAAAACAAAAAACTAACTAATCTCGTGTTCGAATAGACTGCCGATGACGGGGAGACCGAGGTTCGAATCTCAGTCGGGTGTACTGAGGGTGGTTTTCCTCACTCTCCGTTCACACAAATGCGGTTACTTTTCCTATAATATAATCTTCCTAATCCCTAAAAACATTCGCGTAATTAGTAGACCTACATAAGTGTATAACCCGAACGGGTAATAAGACGTGGGTCTAAAAAGAAACGTATGAATATCAGAGCGGTATTGCTTTGGCTAGGAAATTCCAGAACTCACCCTTACCTAACAGTACCGCTACGGTGTTAACCTAGGTCATGCACACAAATCGTATCTCTCTCTCTTTCTGATGAGCGCGGTGCATTAAACCACAAAGTGCAGCGCCACACGTAGCCATTTTTTCAGCACATTCCAAAACATTTTGTTCGTTTGCGCAGGACGTAAGCAATCATAACAATATTAGATCGTAGTCTAGGAGGGGAAAAGGGGGGGGGGGAAGTGTGAAGAATTAAATGTGTTAGAGGGGAAGGGGGTGGAGGGGAAGAGGCCCTCGCGATTCGACGACGCGCGCACCAGCCCACGTGACGTATGGCCCGAAGGTTTTCCCTACACACGTCGGGTTTTTAGTGAATCAGTCGGTCGGTTTGTGGTGTTTGGAACGGGTGATATCCATTCTGGAGCAGTACTAGCGAGGGACTTGGCATCGTTCACTGTCGAGGTAAATATAGCGACCTCTTTATTTACGTTACGTATTACGAGAGTTATTTAAAGATAAAGATTGGGGCAGCCAAAATAATAATACCCGGCATATTGTTTCGCTTATATTCTAATCAGGAATAAAACTTCGGACATTTAAATCAAAAGGTACCAGACCCATTCTACTTTTAAATTGTATTTGTACAAGTCTTCACTAGATGAATATTATGTTTATTTATTTAAATGATCCTTAATATACGGCCACAGTCAATCTTTTTTTAGAGGAACTCTTGAATAATACAAACTTATGATTTTAAAGGTATTTATTATTCCTTATCATATGGGACTGTTACAAATCACATGACTGCGCGTGAAAGTTAATAAAAAATAACCTGCTTTTGGTCGGAAGAACAGGTTAGGAAATTCTAACATGTTTGAGACCAACATTAACATTTTACTATATTTGTGCTATTTTATAGATATTAAAATATTGAAGTTGACAGCTGCGACTTTATTAATGAAGATGTTAAAGTTGTTTTAGTAAACACCAGATACTGTTATTTCTACAAAAATCAGAGTAGGCCTACAGTAAAGTTACTAGCTGTCAGATCTCTAGGGCTGTTATTAAAATGGGACTGGACGTAATGTCAACTTGGCGGGGATGGATTTAAAACGTACGAATGGTTTTTTTTTGTATGTACAACACTGTTTTGGCCAAATTACTTTTGCCTCATTAGATAAGTTCCGTTTGATTTTCTACACACATTTATCAACAGTTGTGATGAACATCGCGCAATTCGACCGGACCTGTTCTCTCACTTAAAAAGTTCCTGGTCAAATCGCGCGATATTCAAGAAATATTGGGATTACCATATGTAGAAAGTTAAATTTAACCTATATACTATTTACTTTGACAAAAAAATAAAATAAATTAAGATTCAGCTGTCTGAGCTAAGGGTACCGGGTTTGATTTCTGGCATGGGCGTAAATTGTATCATGATTGAAATGTTTCACTCTTTTAAAGTGATGAATTAACGGCCGGGGCTGGATGTTTGTTCTATATTTTAAGTTAATTTAAAAGTCGTTTGGTGATATTATAATAATCTGTTCAGAAAGTGCATTTTAAATACCTAAAAAAAGAGGGAAAAAATCTCATAACTCTACGCAAATTTCTAAGTCTGATTTACGACAAATTTATTCTTGTATCAGGACTGGTATTGAATTTCTATATAAAAGTTTTTTTACGCAAACCAACACGATTTAATAGAACTTGTTCCATTATTTCAGTTTCTGATTGATTTACAAATTAACATAAGATTTTCTTTTAACTACTGTACCGGCTTCAGTGGTCGAACGGCTTAGACTGGCCTGGTGATGGCTGGGAGCTCGGGGTTAGTCCCTGTCGGGTCTCTTGAATTTTTTTTTTCTTAAATGGTTTCTTATTCTCCTTCCACGCAAATGCGGCTAGATTACCTCTAATGCTTCCTCATACCACATTATCAAATGCGTGTATAACCTGAACAGGTAGTAAGATGCGGCGATAAATTTTATTGTTTGGAGGCAAGGTTAGTCCATTATTGACCAAATTTACTCCTAACTCATTTTTACTCATTCATAGAATAGAGTAGTAACTATTTGAGATTTGATTCTAAATATAAACGAAGCTCTGGAAGCTTAGGTCAGATATTTCTGTCTTGTTTTGTATTTGGTATCTACATTTTGTTTCAATCTAATACCTCTACGAAGCCCAATTTTCTCCTTATTCAGTGTAAACATAGGCCTATTTAACAGTATTTTATACTAACACACATCTAGACTTATCTTTTAGCATTTTTATTTAGACCACAAGTCTAATCAAAACTATTAAAATGATAACATATAAATAATTAAATTTAATCTTGTTTGTAATAAGAAATTAAACAAGCTTGAATTAACCTTGCTAGACTTTTAACTTGGGGTGCCATGGTTTGAGCACCGGCTAGATTGCTTTTATATCCTCTATGTTCGACTGTCATGCTCCATTAGACAGTTGCTAATGGTGGCAACTGGCACTGAATTAAGTGTAAAATATTAAATTACAGGATATGTCTTATGATAATTGCTTCCTATCTTTTAGTGTGGAAACTGTTTGTGGATATTTTGATGCTTTGAATCAATAGTGGTAGCGCTTGTGTCCAATATAGAGTCCCAGGTTTATTTTCCAACACGGTTCAAATATTGGTAATTGGTGTCTTCTTGATGAATGGTTGACCTGGGCAATGTCTGTTATAAAATGAAGTGTGAAAGTGTTCTTTTACAAAGTACACGTTTAACACCATTAATAAGTCGGGTTTTCATATTAAATTCTTCAATGAAAAATGACAGAACTGTTATTTTCCATAACTGATAAAAAAATCTAATACCGAAATATTTTTTCAAGCTTTTGATTGCCTTAAGTGACGTTTTTCTTGGTCTTGCAGACATGATTTTGGGGTATCTGGACATGAAAGTAGATCTTGTAACTTTTTCTGGCTGTCAATTACCCCCCCTCTTTTGAGCTTCATAGACTGTTTGTGCATATATATCGTTCGGCAATTTATTTCTCTTCCAAATTTCTTTTAAAAAAGTATCCTCGTATTTCTCACTTATCACGTAACAAAGATATACTGAAATGTCTATAAAGTTAAAACAAAACCTTCCTTCTCTCTGCTAAAAATGCATACACCCTCCGGCAGAAACTCTATCAAAGGAAAAGTATCTCCATGGCTGCTGAAGTTGTTCCCGGTAACCTTCCAGAGGTGAATGGACTTTGGCGGTCATGGAGGTGAACCGCTTCGGGACGAAAGAAGCACAGAAATGAGACGACCCTGAGTATTTGCAAGGAGACATTAGTCAAGTCTTTATTCGGAGGTTGTTTTATATAAGCTAGCTTTTAATAATGTCTACAATACACATTTTCATTGGTAGGATCTAATCTGACGGCTACTAAATCTACTTTAAACTATGATGAAACGCTCGTATCCTATTGTATTAGATACGTAAACATCTCGGCTATTTCAAATAGAAAAATTATGAAGACCTTGATTTTTAACATATTTGTTTAAAATGTTAATTGTTAAAGAATCGTGTAAACTGGTTACTTTGGAGCGCAACAAAAGGATAAACTTATATTAATATAATTATTGTGTACCCGTTTCGGTGGTGCGGTTCTAACGCTCAACTCTCCCAGTAGTTCTACACTGGATATCATCTCTGAGGAAACTGCATGGTTACTATTGGGAAACAGTGTTGTCATTCTCTTATTTTCCCTCTTCAAATACAAGAAAAGTTTGGCAACGCTGGTTAGTCGAGGTTGCCAGTAGCTCCTTCTTACCCCCAGCTACACCACTTTCAGACATAGCTGAGAGCGAGGAGATTTGGCAACAGTTGACTGAGAGCGAAGATATAGCATTTATCCATAAGACCTGCAAGTTACCTCAGCGATGATATCTGGTGTAAACTGCCTATGACTTGAGATTGAGGTTCGAATCTCGGTTGGGTGTACTGGGGTTGGTTTTCCCTAAATGGTTTCCCCACATCTCTCCATGCAAATGCGGGTACACTTTAAATAAAACCTTTCTAATCCCTAAAGCGATTAGTGTAATTAGTACAAAAGTGGAAACCCCTAACTGTTAGTAATACGCGGTGCTAAAATAAAGTTTGTATTTATAAAATCTCCGCCTAACACAGAATCCCACGTTTAGAACAAGGTTCATAGTTGAATAGAAAGATCCTATCTAACATAATTAATATTTAAAACTATTGGGGTCGATATAATAAGCTGGAAAACTTATCACCAACTTAAAATTAATTTTGTCAACTTGGTTTGTTCAACAGAATGAGACTGATTGATGATTCGACAAAATCTGACCTAGTAACTTTTTAAGTTATAGTTCTAGATAATATCAACATTTGCTTGGAACAATTTAATTATTTAGAAGTTAACTTTAGTTTGTTATGTACAAGATAATTGTATGAACCACTCTTATCTTTTATTTAATTGAGACTGCCTTTTGTTTTTTGCCGTTAGTAATTTCATAGATAGGTAGTGAAGACAGGATGAATATGTTATTCTATGGTGACAGGTCATTGCTCTTTAATCTAAAGTTACTAAAGTTGAACTAAGGGCAGTTTTACTAATCGCTCACCCACCAAAATCCTGAGCAAACTATTTTGTTTGTCTTTAGTGTTTTCTACCAAAAAAATTAAATGTATACTCTTCACACACGTTATATGGTAGGTCTATCGAAATCGGATTTCCTAACATTGAACATTTCTAGGTGAGGTGTAGTCATCAAACTTCTGGTACACACGACACAACTTGTACAAAAAGTTGTACAAGAAATTGTAACTAAAAGATGGCGTCGTGAGAACACAAAGATTGTAAAATATATGCTTTGCCTAACATATTGTATTCGGTTTCAGAGAATAGAACACGTCCTATATAGTCCGTTTTAAATGTAAAAATGGTTGCTTGTTAACAATAGATCCTCACTTCCAGGCAGGAGCCAGCCAATAATTTCGAGGGTTGGGGGTTTGGTGGGCCTATTCCTCAAATGCTGGAGGCTAGAAAAAAAATTCTAAATAATAAAACAGTTCTAGAACTATCTGAAGTGGTTATTTTTCCAGAACTTAACACCATGAGGACGGGTAGATACGAGTAAATCTCGTCGGTAAACGGGGGTTTTTTAAAGGTTTCCACTCTCCCTCCACGCAAAGCGGTTCACTTCCTAAATTCACCTTCCATTCTGATACATTAGGTAATTAGTATTACGTATACCCGATGGTATAAGACGCGGTGCTAAACAAAAAATTAAACCATAATGCCGAGTAAAAATTCTAATATTAACACTAAAGCTTTCTGAAATGCTTTTGTACCACGCCCCCTAATTGTATTTATACCCTGATTGATAGTGTAGAACATAAAAAGCATATATGCCATAAGATTTCCGGGGGGGGGTGTCCACTACGACCTTGCCTCACCTGCTAGACGCGAACTAATATATGATGAAAAGTATTTACTAGGCATCAATTATTAAGTCACAATGTAAATTTATATTTGTATTATGATAAATTTAAACAATAGACTAAATATATTTATAATTGATTATATACGTTCTAACGGTACGTGATCGTATCCATCTCGGCGTCCTTAATTTAGATCTAACTGGTTAGTATACGGCCCGATTGTCCTGGATTTTCGTCGCTAGATTTAAATATTTAAGTATATTTTGTTCGATCACCAGGGTACGAAACTGCGCCATTGATAGTAATCTATCTTGAACTGATGGAAACAAGATAGAGGAAAGTCTCGGTTAGCGACCAAATTGCTTGTATAGTCGCCTTGGAGTAGGTATGTGAGAAAAGATACCAATTACTTTTCTTTCGATACTAGTTTTTTTACATACTTTTTTTCCAATAATTTTTACTGATATTAACGCTCACACTCCGGTATCTGATCGGTATTGAAAGAAGCAACTATTGTTATCTTCACTTATGCAGAGATTAATTGTTACTATAGTGGAGCCTCCGTGGCGTAGTTGGCTAACGCGCTAGTCGTGTTGAGCTCGACTGCTGAGGACGGGGAGATCGAGGTTCGAATCTCGGTCGGGTGAACTGAGGGTGGTTTTTCCTAAATGGTTTTCCACTCTCCCTCCACGCAAATGCGGGTTCACTTCCTCTAAATTCAACCTTCCCAATTCCTAATCCATTAGCGTAATTAGTACTTAAGCGTATAACCGAACGGGTAGTAAGACGCGGTGATAAATAATAATAATAATAATATGGTGGACTGTGGAGGAAGAACCAATAACACTATTTCTCAATTCTCCCTCATTTTCTGCAACTCTAGCATTCAATCTCTTTTAGCTCATCAGAATTCAGTTCTTTCCTATTCGTTTATCAATACAGCCTGATGCTGATGGACGAGTGGCGACCGGTCTACTATCCCTTCCTTAAATTAAATTATTATTACTAGATAAAACATTTCAATATCGATACTTTTCTTTCGATACCACATCGCTACTCGTTAGTAGTGGGGACACCATTCCGCCGGCAATTTCAGAGTAAAGACATCTCTATAATAGTTTACTTGTCACCGTAACTATGTCACATATTAGGTTATTGTATTGTTGCCCAGTTAATTAAACCTATTAATGATAAAAATTGATTATAACACCTCCCTTCCTCCTTTACAAAACTCTTGCCTACGGTCCTGGTTCATAGTGATACAATTTCAGTGTGTACATAATAATATTATATCACGATACAATCTTAAAGAAATGTTTGTAATTTATAGTGACTGGATTAATTTTTTTTAAGTTGGCTTGGGAAAAGTCGGAATTTTAAGATATAGTTTGTCGGGAGACCTGTAAATAAATATTTTGAATACATTAATCTAGAGTTAACTCTTATGATAGCATCTGGAGGGGTAAAAAATAACCTTTGCTCTAATAGATAAGATGTGGGCAAGGTTCATCTTCCAATTGGTGATGGGAGTACAATTAAATTATGTTGACATTTTATTTTTGAAGCTGTTTTTTATTAGTTCGAATTCAAATTTATAAATGTTCGAAGCTGACACTATCTTTAGAGGTATGGGGGGTGTGGTGGGGGGGAGGTCAGAGGTGAGTGTCTGGACTATGTATCTGGAACACGCCATCTCTGTCTCGACCAATGGGCGGTAAGGAGTACTCTGAACCGAGCGACCTCGGACTGTACGTCGCGTCAACACTCCGTCAGTTGCGGTGGTAGCGTCGCTTGGTATACTGGCGTGGCGTCGCGTCGCGTCGGGAGACCAGGTATGGGCGCCATTGGCTGAACCTGGGCGGTCACAAAGTTGCCAAAGGCTCATTTCAACAAATTGTTTCAATTAAAAGCTGATAATTGTTTCTAAATAAAGAAATAATCGTCTAAAAATTGTATCAAGACTAATATATTTTAAAAAATAGACAAAATAAGATGTTTTCGGAGTAGTTTTAATGGCGAATGTTATCTAGTTAAATTATTCCGAAAGTAATGAGTGAAGGGGTGAAGCGGTAATGAGATTTATTTTTTTATATATTGGACGGTATTTTGGAACCCTATTGTATTAATTTTGCATCGCGGATGGGCTGCATTTGAGATCTCGCTTGTATTGCGATAAACCTTTGAGGCGGTGGCAGCTCATTTTGTTTCATTCGTACGTTCTAGTGACATTAAAGCTATCGCGACTTGAGAATAATATTATTTTTTGAAGAAGGAAAATAGATTTTTTTTAGGGAAGGAAAATAGATTTTTTTTAGGGAAGGAAAATAGATTTTTTTGAGGGAAGGAAAATAGATTTTTTTGAGGGAAGGAAAATAGATTTTTTTGAGGGAAGGAAAATAGATTTTTTTGAGGGAAGGAAAATAGATTTTTTTGAGGGAAGGAAAATAGATTTTTTTGAGGGAAGGAAAATAGATTTTTTTGAGGGAAGGAAAATAGATTTTTTTGAGGGAAGGAAAATAGATTTTTTTGAGGGAAGGAAAATAGATTTTTTTGAGGGAAGGAAAATAGATTTTTTTGAGGGAAGGAAAATAGATTTTTTTGAGGGAAGGAAAATAGATTTTTTTGAGGGAAGGAAAATAGATTTTTTTGAGGGAAGGAAAATAGATTTTTTTGAGGGAAGGAAAATAGATTTTTTTGAGGGAAGGAAAATAGATTTTTTTGAGGGAAGGAAAATAGATTTTTTTGAGGGAAGGAAAATAGATTTTTTTGAGGGAAGGAAAATAGATTTTTTTGAGGGAAGGAAAATAGATTTTTTTGAGGGAAGGAAAATAGATTTTTTTGAGGGAAGGAAAATAGATTTTTTTGAGGGAAGGAAAATAGATTTTTTTGAGGGAAGGAAAATAGATTTTTTTGAGGGAAGGAAAATAGATTTTTTTGAGGGAAGGAAAATAGATTTTTTTGAGGGAAGGAAAATAGATTTTTTTGAGGGAAGGAAAATAGATTTTGTCTGAAAACTACCCGTATTATAGTTCATACCAAGGCTGCCTTCATAATTCATGGGGCCATGGACAAACTGTTTCGGAGCCGCTAGTTAACTTCTCCCCCCTCCCCCAAATTTAAACCTAACTTTTGTGTTATTATAGTTGTTTGCACCTATATACCAATTTTAAGCATTATAAGGCAACAGCCCTAAATGGTATAAATACATATAATGATTATTATTATTATCACCGTGTCTTACTACCCGTTCGGTTTATACGCACTTACGCTAGTGTGCCATGAGATGTAATAGGGTACCTACAGTTCAACGTGGGATCCGAACCACGGCGGTTTGATTTCTTCCCGACCCTTGAGGCTTATAAAGGTTAATAAAAGCTGTACCCATTTTGAATTAATCTGTTATCATGTTAATAATTTTTTCGAACTATTAATGTTTCTCTTTCTCACACATTCGTCTACAACATTTTTACCACGTGTTACATGACCTACCTACCTACTCCTTCCTTTTGATCCACACATTCTACCTTCAAGTTGTACTGGCATTATCTAACAGACGTTTTAAATGAAGAGAAAAAGTTGTCATTAAATTCCAGAACACCCTTGACAGATATCCAAGAAATTTTTAGGTCACCATGTGAAGAAAATTAAATTCTATGTTTATACTGGAGCAAAATTTTATTTATTTTGGGCTAAAAAATGTTTATCTATAAAAACTTGCAAAAAAACTTTTTCTCCTGTCCCCTTCCATACCACCGTTATGATTATACGTGCAGTTTCTTACATACCCCGCCAGGGGACACTATGCGGAGTACAAGACTGAAGCGGGCGCGAGTCGTTCATTCGACCCCGTGGGGAACCCTCCCACCCCCAGTACACCTGACCCAGATTCGAACATTGACTTCCCCAGTCATAGGAAGTGATCTCTGTCGAGCCTAGCGCCTTACACAGCGTCACCCTAAATGCCGATGGTCACGAATTGTCGCTCTAACACAAGTGTGTGGAGGAGGTCTCATTGGTGTCAAGGTTAACTGCGGTACAATGTACATAGCTCAACTTCTGTCTGCCGCACTTTGATTTTTAGATCGGAAGAGTTAAATAATAAGAATAGTAAAAAAAACCTCAAGGTTCAGGGTGTTCGGTTCAAAGTCCACGGATTATTCCAACACGTGCGCGGGACATATACAGAGAGGAATGTTACTCAGGCGTGACGTATCTTGTTCTGCGCTCTCTGCACTTGGACTTTACCAGGGCTCACGTCAAAGTTCATGTGCTCGAGTAATTTTTAAAGGACAGTTTATTCTGGTGCGTTCAGGAAAGGTTGGGGGCAAGGGGAGTTGTTTTTGCCGTCCCAGGTGACTTGGCGGTCTAAGGGTAAGGTGTCGGACTTCTGTGTTGGGGGTCCGGGGTTCAATCCTCGGTCCCGGCACAGATCTATCTGATTGCCGAACCATTCCTTTACCTCTGACAAGAAGTGTATTAATCACAACTTGTGAATGTGAGGAATGCCAGGCCTCTACCGTGGTTCGGATTCCATGTTAAACTGTAGGTCCTCCATTTATCTCACAATCACCCTACCATTGCACATTAGCGTAAGTGCGTATAACCCGAACGGGTAGCAAGACGCGGTGCTAATAATAAATTTTGTTGTCCCTTTCTTCCACACTTTTTTTTCTTAAAGTTAGCAAATTTTAAATCTCACAACTGGGTACAGATGTGTAATGTGTATAGGCTAAAAGTTATATTCTTTTGAATTTAAAAATGACATCTGGGCACGGGAATGGAACCTGATACTTTCAGCTAAGTACACTACTGATCTAACCACTTAGATATCCAAGAATCATCCCGTGCCCAGGCCAGGCATTTGCGGGAAAGTAATGATAAAAATATTAAAACCACCTCAGACCAGCTGGGGGAAATTAGAACCCCAAAATTGTCACAGAAAGACAAGTCAACTGACGCCTTTTTCTGCCTACCCAGCATCTGAGAGGAATTTTGAAAGGGGGTACAAAGTTTTTTTCGGGCCCCTGTTCCATTTTCTATTAATCATTTCTAAAAAAAATTAAGACAAAAAAAATTATTTTATATCTAAATAAAAGGTACAATTAATAAAACCCAAATATACCTTCACTAATACTTTATTAATAGTACTAGTTGTGGAAATGTGACTGGTAGTCTTCGATATATTCTAATTACAATATATTCTGAGACCCTAGGAAATTCCCGGGCCCCTTTTAGACGCCCGGGTAGGATGTACCCCCCTCTCATAGGGCCTGATTGTGGGTCGCGGAAGGTTACCGTCGAGCTTGGTCACACAGTATGGTGCATTATACTGGTACTTGAGGTTGGACAGTTCCTATCGGCTCCATTATTATTTCTTCATGGGCTTCCGTCCTTAATCCTGAGCATATTCCGGTACCTTCTTTATCACTAAATTAAGCCGTTAAAAATTCTTATTTGGTAGAGTAAAATGTTAAAATCTAAATAGCCACTATATATTTTTTTAATTGCGCTTATTCTAGATTTTCATTGTAAAAGTCGTTATATTTTCTTTAACATTAGGCTGCTCTTAGAAAGTTAAAACAAAACATATTAGTAATATTTTTCAGAGGGTTTTTGGAATCTTCAAAAGTACATTTTGGATTAAGGATTCATTCGAGCTCAAATGCACAAAATATTTTAATGTTTGTTATTCACTGGATTCCAATACGCAAGCCCAAACGTTGTCCAATCACGATTCTAGACCAGGGTTACTCAGACAACCTGAGCTGTGTTCAATCACTAGTAGACTGGACTTAACCAAAAATAACCCTTCTAAACTATGTTAAATCAATCCATTAGACTGGAATTACCCTAAAAACCCTTCTAAACGATGTTAAATCAATCTATTAGACTGGGATTACCCTAAAAACCCTTCTAAACGATGTTAAATCAATCTATTGGACTGGGATTACCCTAAAAACCCTTCTAAACGATGTTAAATCAATCTATTGGACTGGGATTACCCTAAAAACCTTCTCTAAACGATGTTAAATCAATCCATTAGACTGGGATTACCCTAAAAACCCTTCTAAACGATGTTAAATCAATCTATTGGACTGGGATTACCCTAAAAACCCTTCTAAACGATGTTAAATCAATCTATTAGACTGGGATTACCCTAAAAACCCTTCTAAACGATGTTAAATCAATCTATTGGACTGGGATTACCCTAAAAACCCTTCTAAACGATGTTAAATCAATCTATTGGACTGGGATTACCCTAAAAACCCTTCTAAACGATGTTAAATCAATCTATTGGACTGGGATTACCCTAAAAACCCTTCTAAACGATGTTAAATCAATCTATTGGACTGGGATTACCCTAAAAACCCTTCTAAACGATGTTAAATCAATCTATTAGACTGGGATTACCCTAAAAACCCTTCTAAACGATGTTAAATCAATCTATTAGACTGGGATTACCCTAAAAACCCTTCTAAACGATGTTAAATCAATCTATTAGACTGGGATTACCCTAAAAACCCTTCTAAACGATGTTAAATCAATCTATTAGACTGGGATTACCCTAAAAAACCCTTCTAAACGATGTTAAATCAATCTATTAGACTGGGATTACCCTAAAAACCCTTCTAAACGATGTTAAATCAATCTATTAGACTGGGATTACCCTAAACACCCTTCTAAACGATGTTAAATCAATCTATTAGACTGGGATTACCCTAAAAACCCTTCTAAACGATGTTAAATCAATCCATTAGACTGGAATTACCCTAAAAAAACCCTTTTAAACTATGTTAAATTAGACGGGTCTTACCCTATGTAACACCTCATGTGTGTTCAATCACCACCATATGTGAAAACTAGGAGGAACTCATCCCATATTTTTCTAAACACGCTAGTATTTAAATCATGTTTAGCATTGGTTAATTAATCTGTACATTTAACGCACTTGTTATAAGATTGATTGAAGATCTGTACTAGCTTAATATTCCACTTGTGTAAAGTACCTAAAAAAAAATTTAATCATTTACACCCTTATATATTTTTTTTCGGAACGTTGTAATGATATCTCTTCTAGTCGTAGGGCATAGTATTTTTCCGATAATTACCAAGTTTCACTCATTTTGCGACGAAAGAGTGTGTGAATCAGTCTGAAGTGACAGACCACACATGAGTAAAAACCTCCCCTACGTCACCATCCCCTTCCAAACACGTGCGCAGGATAGTAATCTTGTCAGTTGTCACTATCGGGTGTTGTGTAACGATTGTTGTTTCTACGCTAGACTCTGTACTCCGGTGAAAGGACAGATGGATCTAACCATAAGATAGTCTGTCGGCGAAGGTGTTGTTGCTCGTTACACACAAATACCTCTGACGTATTTGCGGCGACCTTAACCTGCGGACAACTTGATGATTATATAAGTTACACGGTGGATTTTTTTTTATTTATTCATTGTAGATCTGTATACATTTCACGGCAAATATTTCCCCTTCTGATTATACCGGTTTTTATGTTAATGGAATGTGTAAATAACTTGTTTTAAATAAAACCTGGCATATATTATAAACTACAAGAAATAATTATTTTTTTCTGATATGCTGTCGTTCACAGGTAATAATTTATAGTTTAAAAATACATCTAAAGACTAGAACCACTTTCAATTTCCATATTAAGGTTTAATTTTTCAACTATTTGAATAAAAACACTTGAGGTTGAACTAATTAAGATAACTTATGTGAAGCACATTAAAACAATTGTAAACTTTAATTTAAATTTACTGAAAAATGTTTAGTAACTTTGCGATATAATCCGTATTTAAAAAGAATACTCACTGTATTCCTATAAATTCTATGTCTTTGCAGTAAAATTCAGTCTTCCATTCATGACCTTTATTTATATTAATGTTAAATCATTAATCATTAGGACAACGGGGGGGATTTAGACTAGTCATATTTTAAAGTTTCCCACACTGTTTCATATAATTTGAGTAAATGTGAATATGTGAACTTGTCTCAAAACTACCTTGAATACAAGACTTATAAAAATACAAGTTTGTTTTTATAATTCTCGTCAATTTGAGCAAGTCACTCAATTTTAATGTTTGTTCCCTTCGATGTGAAAATATAGCAACGACCAACCTTGAAACGGTGTATTATGGGAAATGACTGATTTTTTTTTTTTACATTCATGTTTTATTATGTTATGCCGTCAATTTTGAACACTTTGCGAATAGCCGTGAAACCGAACAATTTGGGTTTTTTTGGAGTCTTAGAAAAAAAGTCTGGTCTTTTGAATAAACACGATTATGCTACATAATTTATGGTAATGGTATAGACCCACTACTGCTAGTACCCTGCGCGGTCTTCTAACCACTCAACTCTTTTCTTTGCTTCAGGCAAACAGAAAAAAAACTGGTAGTTTTATTTCTTAAATACACAGCTTTTAATTGTTGATTAAAAAAATATATATAATCAAAATTTTGGGCAACTAATTTTTAATTTTCAAACCTCTGCGTGCGGCATATCACGTTGTGCTAAAGACAATGGACGTAGTTTCTGGTAACAATTTTAATTGATAAGATTAAATATTCTTTAATGTTATTTATTACTCCTTAACTAATAAATATGAACATAATATGAACATTATAGGCAAATTAATTATTTTAATGAACTTTTGTTGCACCTTTCTTGATAAGATGGTCTGGTACTGATTGAAAGGACACGGCCTGGGTCCCAAGGTGTGAAATTATCGGATCAGATGAGTAGGCAACTATCAAACCGGGTTAATACAGGTATTTTTCCAAAATATAGTGAACATTTTGAAATATTTGTGAATTTGACAGTTTGAAAGCTCTGAATACTTGGCTTTTGCATAGAACAAGTAAACTGAAGATTTAAGTGCTCTCAAACACGTGTCATACCCCCTGAAACACTAATTTTTGTTAGTGTAAATTTCCCCGTTGTGCACAAATCTACCTGTTTTATAAATCAGTTAAATTACCTCCAACTTGCCAGTTTTATGATCATTGAATTTTAACTTCATTCTTCAATCAATTCTTGTGTGGAAAAATGGGGACTTCTAGTAAACACGAGGGAATTTCATAATAACTTTGAAAGTGTTTGTAATAAGTACACTTTAATTTCTATTAGGTGTTATGTCTTTCGGCAGGTCTTTTACCTTGTCGAATTTGAGGCCTCGACAATGTCCTATCGGCAGCTTTATTTTTTATTAGATTCTTTAACAAAAATGTAATAACCAAACGTCATAAAACTTGCACTAACGAACCACGTTGTTTAGGTTTCTAGTTTGGAGTTTCACGTCACTTGTTCTAAGACGTCAGGCTTTTAATAAACGGTATCGCCAATGAGATTTGACTTAATATGGGGTGGTTTACCATATGGGACTGTTCTATGGTTGTCCCATCCCTCGTGTTAGACTAGCTAGATTTTACCTAAACTGCGCTAATCGATTAGTTCAAAACTGTTTTAAAACTTCCTATAAAAAAGACTTTAATCTATGGCACAGTTTAAATAAGTAAAGTTTAAAGTATGCGGTTAAAACTAAATAATGAATAATAATATTTAAAGAACGATACTTTTAAATTGTAATTCCATTATTTATTTAGTGTGTATCGCAAATTGTGATAGTTGTCCGCAGGATCAGTATTAATTCTAGAATCCCATTCCATTACTTAAAAACTGACCCAACCTGTGAACGGGTCTCTGGTTTGATTCGTGTCAAAATTTGTCATTTAATTCACTTCATTGAAGATTATTTCACCACTAACTAAGAAACAATTTTAACTAGGAAAGAGTTGCACATTCACTTTATTCTCATATTATTTTTGCACAGCTGTTATTTTTTTAATCATCGCTATCTTGAGTTGTGGATACGTACTAATTAGGCTAATGTGATGAAGGTAGAATTTTAGAGTTAATCTAAAATACCTTGCATATAGTTTTGTGTATTATATAACCCGAACAGGTAGCGAGATGATGGAAGTGTGGGTAAAAAAAAAACCTCACCATGTTAAACTTAAAATCATTTAAAAAATTAATGCTTACGTAAATCACAGTATGTGATTGTTTGCACGACTTTGTGTACACAAGTTTGTCCCAGAGCTCAAAGACGAGGTGTTAAAATCTTGCTTTTTAAAATGTCTCCTAACAAACCTGTGACTTAACAATCTGTTCAAACTATCACAAAAAGGAGGCTGGCTGTGTGTTTGCAGGTGGATTACTTGTTTACACAGTTCATTATCTTTCCGCTATCGTAAGCGCAATCTCTTTACGTAAACATGTGGAGTGCTCTTTGGACTTGGAGCTGGTTGCATTCTTCACTTCATTAGGGCCCTTAATTTGTCATTGGGTCTACTTTGTGCATTTAAATAGTGTTGTGTTAGCGAAGAACTTGTTCAAAGGACGTAATATTTACACCACTGAACAATGGCTTTTTTAAAAGGCCCGATTGTTTTATTTTTATTTTCAATGATTCATTGTTTAGAATTTTGATTGGATCATTTAGAAACACAACATGCAATACAATTTTCATGCACGACACAAACTCATTTTGTTTTATTTTAAGGCCGGCGCTTCAGTAAACAAGAAATTGTTGCGCAGACTTTGAGCTCTAACGCGATAGTTTTTATAATACGGTTTACGACAAAATAAAGAGGACTATTTTTTTGCCTTATCGTCCCTACTAGTTTTTGAGTTTATAATGGATACATGTGAAAATGTGAATTAGCTCATTTTCCGACGAATTTTTAAGCATATTTGCGGAGTAATGAGACCTAATCTTCCTCCAACAAATACACAAGGCCTGATTTATTTTTATTCGCAACATAGTTTTGATATTTTGAGGACTGACTTTGCCTGGCGGTAATAGTTTGGTAGTTCCACCCCCTTCCCCTCTTTGTTATTGACATGACAAAGGATTTTTGGGTTGTTGGTAAAGGGCGCAAGGGAGTATAAGTTTAGATTTAATAGAGGTAGTACCAGTTAGACCATTGTATTTTAAGCCGTGGCTGCCTTAAGACTGTCAAATTAGAATGATATATTATTACCTATTGAGGTCTTACGTTGGTGTAGGGTTTGGTGTACTTGATAAGGGCGCGGTTCTAGAAAAAGGGGTGTATGAGAGTCCGCGGGTCGTGACCCGTCAAGGCTATTTAACATGGTCCCTGACTCCAGGTGTCCAATTAAACTCGTCTAAATGATTTCATTAAATTCGCTAACTATTTTAGTTTATTTTACTGTAAATGCTCGTATGGATATCAACTTTTATCTGAAGCTTTTGGCAATTTATATTTAATTAACTTAGATTCGCGCAATGGTGTTGTCTACTTATGATTGGTTCTTCGTCACTGTCCGTAATTATGGTCCTTAGAAAGTGCTACGGAACGGAACGGTTTAGTGTTGGAGTAGTCCTAAGACTAATGTCCCGCTCCTATTGGCCATGTTTCTCTACTTAATTATGCAAGTAAACTTTTAACGACTCGCGTCGGTGGCCGCCTGGTCTAACTCAAATCTCTCGCAGTAGATTAGACTGCCGATGACGGAGATCGAGGTTCGAATCTGTGTCGGGTGTACTATTGTCTTTTTAATGGTTTTCCACACTCCCTCCACGCAAATTCTAGTACGCTTCCTCTAAATTAACCTTCCTAAATACCTAAAACCACTAGCGTAATTAGTGCATAGCGTTTAGTCAGAGCGGGTATCAAAACGCGGCACTAAAAAAAAAGCTAAGGGTTAACAAAAAACTATTATGGCGAATAATAGCCAAATAAAAAACTTATCACGGACTCTGTGCGTAATTTGGTGGTTGTTCAGATTATAGTTTTAAGTGATGTTTATTAATTCACTAATGCGCACGAGCGTTAAGTCTTAAATTGATAATTTTCACCGTCTTTAAAACTAAGGTAATAGTATATTATTAAAAACAAGTGTATAGGATATATATATATATACAATAGATTTTCGATGTATATATTCATATGTTAAAAATATACTGCATTTCAATTAAACACTTTATCTACAAAACATTTATCATACATATAAACGACTTTTATACTATAAACATTTTATCATACATATAACGACTTTTATCATACATATAACGACTTTTATCATACAATAAAGACTTTTATCATACATACAAACGACTTTATCATACATACAAAGACTTTTATCATACATATAAACCATTTTCTTGCAGATATTTTTTTATCTTAACTTCTAGTCACATAATAAGGATTAAAACTTTGCTAATGTTTGTGGAGTATTTTGTAGTAGATGTATCGCTGGCTATATCATTAGTTTCCATAAATATCTCGTTAAAATTTCCCCAATAGATCAAGAAAACATCAATTTGTGGAGTTCATAAGAGATATGTGTGAACACCCCACTTTCCTACACCTGTTAATGTTCTCTTGAGATTAGGTTTTAAATTTGTGAAGTGTTTATATTTAAAACTAAGTTTCTAACAAAACGGCTCTTGTCAGACTGCACAGAAAGGTTCGTCTAGTGGTCCTAATAATTGAGATACTAACTTTTTTTTAACATATCTTAAGAGTTGACAGATATCAAAACTCAATTTCGAAATATTAAAACTTAATTTCGTTTAAACTCATAAGTAAACAATCTTCCAACTGTTGAAAATATACATACGGTGACTCTCATATTTTATTCACTCTGCCTTAGTGATACTTCATCAAAATAAAAAACCTTAATCGCATTCCCACCATATTTCCTAACGCATTGACGAGATTAACTTGTCCAAGGTGTAATTCCTTCCAGATGTATACAGTTGCAATCTTTTTAATGTTTTATAAATTAAATTTGGGAGAAAATCGTGAAGATTATGTACTTATTCTGAGAGACTTATACTTTGTCACACGCCTTTAATAAGCGCGTTCACATAGCGATCTAAGTTTGGTTCGGAAATATTTTAATTGGGGAAATTTAGGGTCTCGTCATTCAGTGGTGAATTACAAGCTAGGGAAATTTTGTGTTTATTTCTTTTAGAGTTTGTAAGTCATGTGCTAAGAGGCTATGGAGTCGGTACACCAACCTTTCGAATCAAGCCTTCTGTTTTTCTACCAACCTTTCGAATCAAGCCTTCTGTTTTTCTACCACCTTTCGATCAAGACTTCTGTTTTTCTACCAACCTTTCGACTCAAGACTTCTGTTTTTCTACCAACCTTTCGACTCAAGACTTCTCTATTTTTCTGCTCTTTGTCCAATTTCTCTGAAGCTTCTTTGTCGTTGTGGATTAATATTTTAATAAATGTGTCAATCCAAATTACTCTTAAAAAAATGAGAAGTTAAAAATTATATATTTGCCATATATTTTTATATTGAAGGTTTGATTTTGAAGCCGGAGGTTGTCGGCTAATTTCTGCTGACTCTCCATAACTGCTTACGAACTCCAGTCCTTTGTGCTGATAGAACATTTTCTCAGCAATAGCACGTGAAACTTCTAACTAATAATATTTCGTCAGAGATACTACATTGTAGTTTTGGAGGCTGAACACTAATTGGTGGGAAATGTTCCACGCATTCATTATAAATGTGACGGAACCTTTTGTTATACTATATTCAATTAGTGGATATTTGAATAGCTGTCATTCGCAAGTTTGTCAAAACTTGATTGATTTATTCGTTCGATAGTTTCGAATTGTTTTGAGCATTATTTTTAGTTAAAAAAAACTACGGTTTGTTCTGATAAAGTGAATAGGTATAAAATAATTGTTTGAGATCTGCCACAATAGTTACACGAATTATGTACAACACATCACTACACAGATCTTTCATTTTTATAAACTGTTAATTTTATCAAATATTCCAATAATAATTATAATTCTTGGAATAATATTAATAATGTGCAGACCTGACCTTACATTTCTAAAAGGTACCTCTTAACTTGCAGCTCTAGATATATTTATTAGAGATGGTTCACCAAAAACTACTTTTTCCATTTTGAAAAGTGAAATTTATCGTGTGTTAGAATGAAAACCCGAGTTTTCAAATCTGATTGATACACTACTAATTTATGTAAGTTTTGACCAATAAAACCAATGACCTTGAATTGATAATACCAGCCATTTGTATTAAAAAATAGCTTTAAGACGTTAAGAAGCGTTAAATTTCATCGTCAGGGATCAAACATAGTTTTTTACAACAAAGCTATATATCAATTAGGGCGAAGTTTTTTTGTTAATATGTATTTTTGCTATCCATGACCTTGAAGTACCTTGTTTTGAAAGACAAAAAAATAAGTTAATATTTTAATGCTGCCCGTATTTTACCATCGTTAATTAGGTTAGCTTTAAGATTTGTCTGTTTATCCAAAGATTACAAAGGATTTACAGGTTCTTGTCAGGTTAGTTCAGATTGCAATTTAGTTATGTTTAACTATATCAATTTCTTTATTTTTTCAGTAGACATAGTCAAAGCTTGCCTGATACAGATCTGAATTTCTCAACTTGTCAACGCGTTTTATTTGTTTCTAAAGTTGTGTCCTAATATTTTATCAGTTTAAGATGCGCCAGTGCTAGACGGGTGGATTGTATTTATGTAGTCTAGTCTCAGGACTCAACCAATCTCATGGTGGCTACAGACAGGGAAAACAGGAAAAGTCAGGGAATTTTGAATGACAGGGAAAAGGAAAGTCAGGAATTTTGAATGACAGGGAAAACAGGGAAATGTCAGGGAATTAACTAAAAATAAGGAAAAGTCAGGGAATTAAAATGTCTAAAAATCCCATTAATTTCGCAACTAAACACTAAAACAAAAGTTAGTAATATCTAAATAAAATAACTTTTAATTTTTGAAATAATTGATTAAACTTTTTGTTTAGTAGATACAAACTTTTTTTTTTAATATGTGATCAATAATAAACAAAACAAATCATCCACCATTAAAACTGGAAAAAAAAGTAGTCGGGGGGGGGATTGAAAAATGTTGCCGGAAAAGTCAGGGAATTTTGTAAAATGTTTTGTAGCCACCCTGAATCTCACGGTATAAGAGCAACGAGCATTTGTCTAATTAGGATTGGCTGATGTCCGAATCTCAACAGTGTTTCTTAATTTCGAATACTCTCTTGATGTACCCAGTGGCATTCCATTTGTCAGGCATATGATTCAACATTAATTCTCAAGTTATCTTCCAAAAATATAATTAATTTTCAATTGAGCTATTTTTTTAAAAAATAATTGGCTGACTAATATTACTCAAAGATTCAGGTAAAAAATAATAGTCTGTAGATTATGAGTTACCTAAAAATGCATTCACTACATAAATTTTATTATTTAATGCAGAGTATGTAGTGTAGAGTTAAAGGCTCCAACATATTTAATTTTTCTCTTTGGTTAAGTCACTCATCTAGGGTTGATTCAATCCAACTAGGACTTGGCTTAACGAATTGTTTGTAAAATTTGCTCTTACTTTGAAGTGTTTAAATTTATAGTGTCTGGATGGATATTGGTATATCAATCTAATTATTGTGACTAGTCGTCTGTCATTTGAACCGTTAATAGAATTAATATTGTTTAGAAACTTGGAGCTCTTTTAATACTTAACACCCCTCTAGTACAAACGAATGTTATTATTATTATTATTATTATTATTATTATTATTATTATTATTATTATATTATTATTATTATTATTATTATTATTATTATTATTATTATTAGCGAGCGGGTGACCTGTTGGTCTAGGGGTAAGGTGTCGGGACTTCTGTGCTGGTGGTCCGGGGTTCAATCCTCGGTCCCGGCACAGATTTATCAATTGCCAAACCCTTCCTTCATCTCTGACAAGATGTGTATTAATCACAACTTGTGAATGTGAGGAATGCCAGGCCTCCACCATGGTTCGGATCCCACGTTAAACTGTAGGTCCTCCATTTCATCTCACAATCACCCTACCATTACACATTAGCGTAAGTGCGTATAACCTGAACGGGTAGTAAGACGCAGTGCTGATAATAATAGCGAGCGACCCGTCCGTAAGTTCACGTGTAATGGACTGACAGGTCAATATGTAAGCTTAAAATAGTGTGTTTGAGTTTGTTGACACTCAACTGGGTCATGGCAATTAAAAGGGCCGCGAGTCTGACTTGTGACCGTCCATCAAAAGATTTGAGCTGTCCAAACTGGTAAAACTTTCGACGGGCATTATGTTGGGCTTTGATCGGCTCAACAAGTTTCTCTATTTTTGATGGACGGGTGGAAAATTTACGGGGTGTTATAAATCCAAGAACGTTACAAAAAATTTAACTATCATTAAAGTGAGAAATTTTTATCCAGCCTTTCGACCTCTTGGTAGATTTCTGGGTGCTAAATTCTCACCTCTTAACCTAAAAATGATTTAATATCTTGCTGTGATTAATATTGATCAATTAACTTAACCTATCATAGTGTCTACTCAACTTGACCAATGAAATTCCCGACTAAAAAGTTTGTCACGTCTTTCTAAACCCCCTCATTTTTCTATTAATCATTTTTATGAATGAAAATAAGTTTTAAAATTTGAATTTGAACAAACATATTTTTTTAAATTTGTATTAACATTGTTTACTGGGAATTATAAAATATATAACACAACTACAAACCATAAAACTACAATTTGAATAACATTATTATTTACTGATTTAATGATTATTATATTTCATATTTTGAGTTAAACATTTTCCCGGATTTTTATTTTAATTTATCAAATTCCCGTTTTCCCTGATGGTAGACACCCTGCGTATTTATGTATGTTACATGAACATATTTTATAGTACAGTTCAGTACGCGGATATGTGGGCTTGACCGTATTAGCACAAGTGCAGCCAAAACCGTCAGTTTTACCAATACACATAATGGAACCAAGTAAATTTACCGATAATATTTTGGTCCTTGTGATTTCAACACGGAAAAGTTGGATTGGTGGTTACACCTTCTATTGGCTAAACGATTATCTAAATATAATTTTATAACCACAGAATTAGTCAAATCAATTATATAAAATTAATCTGAAACCCTTTGGCAGCAAAACCACGTAAAATTGATTGGTGTGATAGAAAGGCTGCTTATCAATTAGAACCACCAATTGATTTTTTCATACGGCAGTTTTGAAATTGATTTAATATGCACTATGTTTGTCATATAATGGTGTACAGCGGGACTCAAACTAAAAAAAACTAGTTAACTTTTTATGCTTCGGCATCGTACTATCCAGCTAATCTTTTTCATAAGTCTTGGACTCCACAATTCATCAATAGTTGAGTCTAATAGTTTTAACTTTAGTTTCACATACACAGTCTTTATTAAACTAAAGGTAGTCGTTATATTTATTAAAAAGTAGGACATGGCATTTAGATGGTACATGACCCGCCTCGGTGGCGTAGTTAGCTAACGCGCTAGTTTCGGGTTGAGCTCGACTGCCGAGGACGGGGAGATCGATGTTGTAATCTCGGCCGGGTGAGCGGGGGGTGTTCCTAAATGATTTTCCACTCTCCCTCCACGCAAATGCGGGTTCACTTCCCCTATATTCAACCTTCCCAATTCATAACTCTTTAGCGTAATTAGTACTTAAACGTATAACCCGAACGGGTTGTAAGACGTAGTGCTAAATAAATAAAAAAATAATAGATGGTACATGGGTTTAAATTTCGAGCTCATTTTAGTCTCGTTTTCCCTTTCACGAAGAAGTTGTGATTCAAATCCCGGCCGCGTGAGCTTTTTTTTTCTTAAATTATTTTCCACTTTACTTTCATGCAAATGTGGATTAATTTCCTGTAACATTTTCCCTCCTCATCTCGACCATATAACCCGAACTATTGTGGCGCGGTAAAATTATCTAGGCTCACATCCACTTGGTGTTGTGGAGAAGGCAACCTTGAAACACCTGAACTTTGTGACGCCATTGGTCTGATGATGACGTGTCTGAATACGAAACAGAACACGCCACTTGACGATTAATTTGTGGTAGGCAAGAGATTAAAACTTGGTCAGATAAACTTCCACAGGCAAGAATATGCTTGCTTCTCAAACTATTTACGCTGACGTGTTATTTTTGAAAATACAGTCTTGTCGATAACTCGGACTAAAAAAGTATCGACGACCCAGTCCTGATTTCAAAAATTCAGTACCTATACCGACAAAAAAAAAGCATGGATAGGATACTTATTAACTCGGTGCTAAGGTAGAAACATTTTCACTTTATTCATACGAATTTACATGTTTGTTGTTCAGGGTGTCCAGCGATCTGGAAAACAGGGAAAAGTCAGGGAATTTAATTACATTTCTGGAATTTTCACATAGTCACTAAAAAAACTAAAATTTTATTTACACTAGTCAAAATTACATTTTTCTAAGATTTAATACACACCACAATCTCTTTTAACACATTTGAACATACTCATTTTAATCCTCAAAGTCAACATGGGATTTTGTGATATCCATCTTTCCATCCTTCTACTTCGCATCTTTACTTTTTAAACTGTATTTGTGCAAAGCATTGTTTTAATGTTTCAATATGATCTCACTGAAATCTAACTCGGATCGCTCTACCCAAGAGCCCATCACTTTAGGCTGTAACCCTTCTTAGATTATCACAATTCCAGAGTGTGGATGTGTTTAGAAATATTATTGCATCAAGTTGTGATCTTAATAAAATAGTGTTTGTAATATAGGGACTGGAAAAGTTGTAAATTGGCTCTGGAAAACCTGGAAAAGTCAGGGAATTTTTAAAATATGGTTTGGCTGGACACCCTGTTGCTAAATATCACAAATTATTAATTTATTATAAATTATTATAAGACAAATACAAGGAAAAAGTTTATATTTAAAAAAAAACTAAGGGTTAAGGACAGTTTTTTGTCGGCAATTTGTTTGATATTGAGGCCACCGTGGCTATTTTTATAAATTTTTCTTGGCGAATTATCGACGTTCTACTGTAATATTTTTAGATACATGTGACTGATTAGTTATAAAAATTATTGGATTTTTTTTTGTGGACCGCGTCTTACTACCCCTCCGGGCCACACACGCACATTTACACTGGTAGTGGGAAAGTTTGAATTGACGTGTAGGGAATGTTGTAAAACACCCTCGGCACACTCTACCAGGTTTCGAACCCGGACCTCTCATGTCACTGGAAAACCAAACTAGACTGTCTTCACTTCTAATCCGCGTGTCCGCCGATGGAGACAGTTGATATATGTACATGTGTGATTCAACTGACAAGAAAACGTGCCGGCAAATTCCTTGAAATATTAGAAAAATATAGCTTACATTCTTAAATGTTTTCCGTATTTCATGAATTTCTTGTTCCTACTTATGAAATTCACGGGTTTTCCCCCCCTCCTTGCCCCCTCCCGCCCCCCAATACTAAATACTAAATAGCGTCGTTGTATAGAAGTCCACTAACGTTATTAAAATCGTTGCACATAAGTGAAATAATTTTTTATTCGATAAATAAAAAACCTATTAATGATTTTAAAAATCGTGTCGCTGGTCTCAATTCCAGTTTTCTGATTAATACTGCACCACGATGTGATTTCTGAATCAAGCTATATTGGATTACAAACCCATTCTTGCTGTTAGTCGTGGTTAAAATGGCGTCCTAATTCACAGATTAGGAATCGGTAGGGTAACTCAAGTCTTTAACAACCATGGCACTGCTACTTAATCAAAATATAATCTTAAAAATCAAATTGTGGACGAGACTTTCCTAATCTTATTTAACGGCTCGGTGGCTCTGCGTCTTCCAAGGTGCAAATGACACTGCCCTTATTATACCAACTATTCCAAGCATGTTATGTTTTTCATGGTCTTCGTGTGTGTGTGTTTTTGATCTGATGTCCTACCTTGCCTTAGGCGGAGCGACGTTTTGTTTATGAATACTAGCATTTCACAATGTCGGAAGTAGCCTACATTCGAGGTATTTGAAAACACAGGTCAGAAACGTTCTAAACTTGCGTTGTTTTAAAAATGTCATCATTACTGGTGTCCATTCTGTGATAATTCTTTAAAATATGTTGTGTAAAATAGTTCTGGTTTTAGGTCAAGAATTTTCAAACTTCTTTGTAAAGCTATTTGGCGACCACTCACTAGTTTTTAGCGAGTTGCCCTGACATTTTGCATTTATTTGGATTATAAATTAAAGAAATAATTTTAAAATGTCTGCATACTAATTTAATACATATTAGCTAATCACGCAGTTTCCTTATGAAGTAGACAAACTATACATGTAGCTCAAAAAACAACTCCGTACTTAATCCATCCTCACTAACTTCCTCCACACTTCCCTATCCTTGCGTACTTCCTTCGCTTCAACATCCGTACAGTCATACATTATCTTTTATTCTTAAAACTGTTTCTCTTTTGAACAAATCAGTTTACCACATTTAGTCACTTCTTACATGGTCTATCCATTCCTATTCAGACTCTACCTTCATATATTTGCTCATTCACTCAATCAACACTCCTGTCAACATGCCCGGACAATCTTTCACATTGACCTATTCCCTAAAAAAAATCTCTCAACCCTTGAAACATTAGAATTAGTAAAGCCTGCATATATTTTTCCGTCAAGCTCAAACAATTTTGTTGGAATATCGATTACATGACTTGAAATAAATTATCCATTGTATCCAATTCATTATTTCCTCATGTTGCCATCCTTATACAGGACAAGGTGTTTCCGGTTTAAACGGCTGAACTTTGGGAAGGGGTAGATCAAAATCTAACTCCAAAACGCCTTTTGGAGATTTGCTAGTTTTTGCTTTCTTTTCTGGCAAAAAGCTAAAAAAACTAAACAAAAATAAATAGGTTTTAAATAAAATACATTATTTATTTATAGTTCAAATTGACGGCCTCCAGCCCATATACAAGTATTACACTTATCAATGACAGAACGAGTGGTTGATAGACATTGTGCGACTGTTTCTTCGCAAACTTGCGTCATCCTTTGTCGGAATGGTTGAAGGTCATTAACAGGCACTCAAGACACTTTCTGTTTGAGAGCTCCCCATTTTATATATATATATATATATATATATAATATATATATATGTGTGTGTGTTTAAATCAGGTGAACGGAGAGGACAACTCACAGGTCCAGAACGACCGATCCATCTTCCAGGAAAATTATTAGGCCATTGCCGGAGAACTTCTGCAGAAAAACGTGTTTTTTATTTAGTTTGTTGCTGTTTGCGCGAAACGAGTTAAAACTATCAAATCTCCAAAATACATTTTGAGTTAGTTTTTTGACCCACTACCACTTCCCAAAGTTTAGCAAGGTTTAACCGAGGGGCATCCTGTAGAATAAAAAGAATGTACATTTCCACGTTATATATATTTTTAATTTCTTATATTACCGATTATAGCCGATCAAAGTAATTTTGATAACAATATTTACTGAAATGTTATTTGGGAGCACCTAGTGTATTTGCGAGCTTAGAAGACTCTATTATCGTCTGTTAAGGGGGCCGCCTTGGTACGTGAGAAAGTATCATTCGTGTTAGACCTCGTCTTAAAATGAAAATGCTCTGTGCTGTTATCTTGAACTACAGCGTCTGTCTCTCTCTAATCTTATCCTCTTCACACTTACCCTGCCACCCCATGTCAGAAGAAGAGAAGCAAAGAAATGGAAAACTATTTCAAGGTTAAGAGGAATAATGCGCGTGGCTGATCGCCTCCCCACTCACTACACAGTCCAGCTGTCCGCCTGTGTTTATCTTGTGATATTTTGCTAACTTGAGATTCTCGTGAAGGGTTCACAAACAAGCACAATCCTCTATTGATGGTTTAACTTGTCTTGAAACCTTATAATACGAACGGGTAGTAGGACGCGATGCTAAAAAAAAAAATTGTCTTGAAGAACACACACTTCTATACATGTCACTTTTTTTTTAGGAAAATGTAAATATTAACTATACAATAATTAATCACGTGTAGACTAAATTTCTATCTTACCCTTACTTAGTTGATAGCAGGGCGTCGGAACCGAGGAGTATAAGGAGCTCTAACACACGGCCCTATACCCCCAACCCGTCTTAGATTTATTCTACCTGTGTAAATACTTATAAATATGGAAGATGTAAAAAAAAAAAAAAGCCTTCAACTAGCTTCTAAAAGCATTCACTTTTTTTTTTGTGCTAAAAATCGGGAATAATCCTCCCCCCTTCCGACCTCATCGTTGTTAATCAAACCAAAGAGGTTTTTCCTTTTAGAACTGCGTCTTACAACCCGTTCGGATTACACGCTTATGTAATAATTACTCTAATGGGTGACCATGCGGCCACCGAAGCGGGTCAAATTAGTTAACTTTTACTCTCAACTAAAATGAGATAGACTACACATTGTTATATCACCTACACTGTTTACGCCTACACAAAGCTAGAGTTTACATAAATAATAGGTTAAATGGTCATGTGTAACCTATTTTCAACAATTAATTCATTTTAATTTCAGGTGCCTATTCAGGCTATCAGTAATTTCCACTGATTATTCTAGCTGATAGGGGAAGAGGAAGGAAAGTTTTGATGAAATGTACCCGTATTTGTTTAGAGAGAGGGCTACGGATAAACTACCCTTAGTAAACCTGGCCGAGAATCAAACCCCGACCTCCTTGTCACTGGCAATCTTGTTTAGCTTGATCCTTACGTTTTAAATAATTAAATCAAGTAAGAACTTATTAAAAACAATAAGAAATAAACAATATTATTAATGTTGAAACACATTGACTGTTTCATATAATATATACACACACACACACACACACACACAGAGTGGCGGATCCAGAAAAAAAATGACAGGGGGCACCATGATAATTTATTATTATTATTATTATTATTATTATTATTATTATTATTATTATATTGCTACCTTACATCCTTTTAAAAATCTCGTATCTGTATGTGAAAATTAATATTTAAACAAGATTTACAAAGCTATGTTGGATAAAAGCCTTTTGAGTCCAATGATAAATGCTGATAAATAATTATTTATCTTTAAGAGTTTGATTTAAGTTTTCGAGTGTGTTTTTCTATCAACCATGTTTAGAACCTCTTCAGGATATATTTCAATACTTTTATTTAGACTAGGCAATGAGCCTGGCCAAATTATAGAGTCTTCCCTGACCTATTGTTCTCTAGATTTATTTCCTCAAATTGCATATTACGAAGTGACGTAAATGTTTTTGGAGATCTCCTAGAAAATAATTGTTCAACGTCAATCCAAAATTTTATAGATAGTTTACATCCTTGAAAAAAAGAACGAGTTTAAAGTGGGATAGAGATTATTGTTAACTATACGTTGTGTGAAGTAGTACATTGTGCCCCCGAAGGCTTAGTTGTGCAAAAAAGATAATTTTAAGGGCAGATAGTGACAAAACAGTAACCGTAATGAGATTACAAAAGGAGGAGTTAGGGCAGTGATTCCTAACCACGGTTCCGCGAGAATCTCCAACCTTTGTTTTTATTAATCTGACAATATTTTTTGGACAGTGTGGAGATATATAAATATAGCTCATGTATCCGAGGAAGATGAAGAGAATAGTGCCGATAGTAATATTAAAAGTGAGGTTGGTAAGAATAGTGATAACCCAAGTTCAAGTACCGGAGGACAGTAATTAGTAATAGTAAATAGAAATAGGCAATAAATAATCCTGAAATATTTTATTCAAAAGTATAAATTTATTATTATTATTATTATTATTATTATTATTATTATTATTATTATTATTATTACTCGTATTTAACAACCCTAATGATCTATATGTCTATTTTATAATTTACCCTTGTCGTACCTAATGTGTGATAAGATTTTATGAAATATTTTAAGAGTTCTTCTAAAGAAAAAAGGTTGGGAATCACTGGGTTAGGGTCGCTTTCCCACGCAGGAGGCCAAAATATTATTAATATTGGATGCCTTAGCAAGCTATTTAGCGTTCAACTTGGTTTATTTTAGGGGAGACTTCAATTCAATCTATAATATATACGGATAATATAGATATATCGAGGTGAGTGCTCATAGAAACAAGAATATATAATAAGAGGGCAGGGAGAGGGGTGTTGGGTGAGGGGGTATTGTGTTTTTTTAGAGACCAAAAACAATTATAATGTATTACTTCATCAACAAAGTGGGGGTAGTTAGAGATCTTTACTTTAGTTTACTATTGGTTAGAGAGTAAACAAGACAGTGTTAAATTATTTTCCAAATTAAAACAAAATCGTAGTGAAAGATAACTCCAAATAGTTTCTGAAAGCATCCAATTTCCAAAAGTATGTCGGTGGAAGCTCACTTCAAATATATTCTAGAGCAGGGGAGGACACAGCAATTATTCTAAAGGAGGATCCAAAGTATAGAAGTTACAAGTCAATAATCAATTAAATCCATTATTACTAAACAAAATACTTAACGCTATACAGACTAGACAGCGTTAAATCCAGTTGGGCATGTCTCACACTCAGGCATGGATTCAAGGGGGCTAAGGAGCTATAATCCCCCCTTTTTGAGATATTTTTCAAAAATTAAATTGACGGATTGAAGGGTGCTGTGCTTCTCTGCAGACATACGTCCAATGTGTTCGAACAACACATGTTTCACCCCGTTTACTCCGAACCCTGGCTTTCCCGCACACTACCCTCCTATCTCACCACTCCTTTGTGTAGTAAAGAGCGTGTTATTTACTATTGACTTATTTTCATATTTTAACTAAAATACAGTCACTTGAGTTAGGCATCTTTATTTTTAACAGTTCATTTTTATATTAATTTAAAAACTATACTCACAAACTAAATGTAAATTCTACAGTGAATATACCTAGAAATTAAAGCTGGCAATCAAATCGAAGGTAACATATATTTATAACCCATATAAGTTTAATCAGAAACAATTAGGTACAAAATATAATTAAAGAGCACCATTTTGAACCTTAGAATTACAAATTTTTCTCCAGGGGTGAAAAGCCCCAAGGGCACGGACCACCATTTTATTGGTTCCTAAAGGTGACCTGGTGGTCTAGGGGTTAGGTGTCAGACTTCTGTGCTGAGGGTCCGGGGTTCAATCCTTGGACCCGGCACAGATTATATCTGATTGCCAAACCCTTCCTTCACCTCTGACAAGACGTGTATTATTCACAACTTGTGAATGTGAGGAATGCCAGGCCTCCACCGTGGTTCGGATCCCACGTTAAACTGTAGGTCCTCCATTTCATCTCACAATCACCCTACCATTACACATTAGCTAAGTGCGTATAACCCTAACGGGTAGTAAGACGCGGTGTTTATGATCTATTGGTTCCTAAAGGTATTTCTTTTGTGGTGTAGGCACGCCCCCCCTCCCCCCTCATGACATAATCATGGATGCACCACTGCTCACACTGTATCAAGACATTGGGTTATTTTCAACCACTGCTTTAAGGTGATTTAACATTGCTAAATCGTCCCTTTGTATTTAATATTTTATTTATCCTTCATGTTCTCCATGGGGGGCTGGGACCCACTGGACCTCCTTTGTGTGTACGCCCCTGTTCTAGAGGAATATTATTTTTAAAATTTTCTGGGAAAGGGTCACTCCAAATATATTCCAGATACAAATCATTTTAAAAAATCCATCTGACAACTCCAAATTTATTCTAAAAGCATCCTATTTTCAAAAATGTCCAGGTGAGGATCATTTCAAATAGCATTTAAATATTTACATTTTTTTTTTTAAATTAGAGAAGACCACTTTAAATAGTTTCTAGAGACATCTATTTTATTTTTCAATTAAAGGCGAGGACCACTCCAGATGGCTTCTAGAAGCATTTAAGTTAAAAAAAAAATTTGTAGAAGACTTCTCCAAATAGCATTAAAATAATCTGATTTTCTAAATTTGGGGAGGAGGACATCTCCAAATAACTTTTAGGGACATCCAAGTTTCCAACATTTATTGCGAAAAGGGGCAGAGTAAGGGAGAGGTGAAGGGGGGAAGGCAACTTCTCAAAAAACTTATTTTTCGTTTGCCACCGCCGCCTCCCCCTTCCACCCTTCTACACAAATAACGTTCCGCCACCAGTGGTAGCAACCAATCCGTGCAACTGGTACAAAATTATGGTGCACCCCTGAACATTTTTTTAAAATTTACCTACTACTGTCAACAGGAGAATTTACGGCCAAGAGGTTTACAAGGGCGAAAGTTGAGAAATAGAATTTTATAGCTAAATTTTCATAAATAAGTCTTAGACTTTAATTTTTTTTAATACAGTAGTGATGAGTTTTTATTTAACTAGATATATATTTGCTATTCATAAAAATAGAGCCTAAAAAGACTTTTCTAAAATCTTACTGTGGACAGGGGTGGACTAAGGTGCAAAAGAAACAAGCGGACACTTGGGGCACCAGTGGCTGCCATGGGTGGAATTTCGTAGCTTGCAATAACTATAGCAAATACTATTTTGATTATAGTACTTATATTTATATAAATATATTATGTGACTGTATATACAAATACATCATTGGATGCAATTCTTGTATTGTAAATTCTACGTAACCCTTTAGGGTGAAGGTTATCTAATGTACCTAATACTATTTCTTTGTTATGGTACGCAATTAATTATAACTAATGTCAAAACTTTATAGTTCGTTTCATAACTATTCATATAGCCATTTTCCAGTGTAATGGATGGTATGGTATTGTTTACAACTTGATTAAATTATTGCAGACTTCAACAAAGACCCCAGGATTGATTTCATCATCGCCACGATGCTTGAAGGGTGGGGCGTGATGAGGGGTGGCAGAATTATTCTCCGCTTGTGACAATACATTTAGTCTGCCCCTGGCTATAGATATTTCCTTCACCATAATCAGCATGGTTTATGATAGTAGGCTGATAGTATTGATATAAGAAACCAATTATTAGAAATATATTAGGCCTAACAATTAGCACAGAAAAGTCAACAACCCAAGAACTCACCCCCCCCCCCCACACACACACACTAAGACCACACAAACATAGATATTCTATATTAGTGGTTCCCATCCTTTTCCAGTTCACAGACCCCCTCAAGCCAATGATAATTCATCGCGGCCCTCTAACCTCCCCAGCCATACATGCTGAGATAAAAACACTTACACATTTATAGTACTCTACGTAACCAATTATATATATAAATATTGTCGAACTGGAAAAAAGAGATTTTTGAGAAAATTGTGAATACCATATATTTTTATATGATGTGAAAATTCAAATAAAAGAAAATTTAAAAATACTAGGGCTTATATTTGTTTCGCGGGCCCCCACAGGTGCCTTCGCAGATCCCTAGGGACCTGCGAACCCAGGTTGGGAACTTCTATCACATTCAATCTCCGAGTGTGGTACATTTAGTAGACTTATGTCAAATATAACGTGTGGAGATTATTACTAAATTGGACAAGCGGCCAGGATATTATGAATCATGAAAATGAAATAAATACCGTATGTATGCTAGTAGCTATGTAGCTATGTTCACACAAAACTATTTGCTCCCGAAAATTTATAATGGATAACCTATTAATTTAGTTTTCCTACCCCAGACAAAGCTGACTAATCTCCAAATTTATTGGTTCCATAGCTTTGTCTTCAAGTTGGGTTGAATCCAACGTTGTGGACATTTCAATGGGAGTGGACTGAGAAAGGTTTACTCTGTCCCGACAATCAGCTTTGTCCTCTCTGCCTGAAGAGAGAAAAACACCTTGTCTGAAAAAAATAATTATTTAATTTATTGTTATCGATTATTAGTTTTTTATGGCCTACTGTAGGTATATCATGACAAAACACGTTCTAATTTGAGTTAACCGTTTCTTATAGAACATTTGTGTTCACTATTATTATTATTATTATTATTAAAATAAATTTTATATATATATATACTTTGTTCTATCAAATAAATGTTTCCACGGCTTTCTTTCTGTTTTTTTGCGGCGAGCACAAATTCGTAATTTTGTTTTTTCCCCTCTACGTTTGTCTTCTTTACGTGTCACGTAATCCATTTAAAAAATAAACAAGAATATGTATCACAAGCAACTAAATAAAAAATATATAATTGAAAGTATTTAAAACTTAATAGAAAACTAATTAATTACTGTGCCAAACATTGTTTGGGTCTTAATTATATTAAATGAGCAGACTATATTTTTTAACTCATCACTGATTAAATATGACGGGATTTCTGGAAGTCTGCACGGAAACTTCTCGCCTACCGAGGCGGCCCCCTTAATATTGAAAAAGCAAATTCACACTTACTCATAAATTAAATATATTGCTCAAGTTTTTTATATTGTAGAGCTGATTTTGGAACTTTTTCAGTTGAGACAACCAATCAGGCACTAAACATTGTAATAATTGCTTTAGAGTTAACCTTCACGTATCAGAACTGAATTAATATTTATTAAAATTAAATGTTATCTTGGGTGTAATAAAAATTTTATTTTAATATATAGTTATACATATTTTAAGAAATTAAATTGTCCATTATCACTTTGTTAGTAATTAGTATACGTACAGTAAATATATACTTTTCCCTCTTATTTATCTTTATGTAATGTTTTTTTTACAGTACAAGGAATGACCAAATAAATAAATAAATGTTTTATCCAAGCAACAGAATTCAAATTATGGTTCTTTACTTCACAGGACTAGCTTTATGAAACTTCCGGACGGGATTTTAACCCCGTCCTCCTGAATATAGGAGCAACACGGTAAAATGAAACTAACACCCAACCGTTGAACAGTGAACTAGATCCTGTTTTTATACTAATCAATCAGTATGTACTTACTTTGATCCATTAATAAAACGCTTCTTCCCCTTTTTCCATCCTAATTTTTTGCGGTGGGCAGATAGTCGAAGTCTAGTTTTTTCCCCTTTACGGTAGTCCCTTTTGCTTGTGTTATTGTTCATAGTAGTTTTAATTTATCGAAAATAACAATATTATTCTATTTTATTTATATATAATTATAATGGCTATCATAAGAAGGCAAAGCATACACAACTGTTCGGAAACACTTGTGTTATTGTTCATAGTAGTTTTAATTTATTGAAAATAACAATATTATTCTACTTTATTTATATATAATTATAATGGCTATCATAAGAAGGCAAAGCATACACAACTGTTCGGAAACACAGGACCAGTTTGTAAACACATTTCCAGTAAAAACTACAATAAATATTATTTTTAATATTTTCTAATGAACACCTAAAACTTAAAAATGTGCCGGCTCACTGTGCGTTGTCTCAACTCTCAACAAGGCGAAGGCAGACATCCAACTAAAAGAGCGCATGCGCAAGGAGTCAACTGCCTTTCCTTCTTTCTCCGGCTATTCTTTACTTCCAAAGCGTAGATGGAGGATATGGCTGCGCCACTTGATGGCTGAAAAGCATTAGCTTTGACGCATCAAAACAGCAAAAGGAATTAGCAATTATCTTCACATTTTCTGTTGTGACCCTATCAAAAAATGACTTTATTTGTTTTTGAAAGGTTGTGTCTAGGATTATTTATAAGTTACCCTCGTCTCAGAACTGTGACAATATACTTAAGGCCATTTAAAGGTAATTGAAAATGATCAAGTTTCGAGTTTTCATTAATTTTTTATATACATAGATTATCAAAATGTAAGGTTGATAATAATAAATAAGCATGTTCCCCACCTTTATCTTCCTTTTGGCTTAAGTCAAGTTTGTAAAAAATTAAACACTACCTAACCATCGCGTGTTTCCTGAACGTCTGCAACGCATTCCAACTCTCTGGTAGGCGGCCCCCTTAAGGGACACTGTGGTTTTCTTACATGATAGACTGACTAGCTGCCGACCCCCTGGTATAATAGACCAACCCCAGACTTGGGGAGGCAGCATGTCACACCCTTATGGGGGGGGGGGGGGGTCGAACATCCGTTTTCATTCACTACCGTCCCCCCTTCCCCCTTTACGTTGATCACATATCAGGGTTGTCTTCTCATTCGCTGGTCAAGGTCACGGCCTTATTGACAGGGCCAGGGGTTTGATACCCGATTCTCTAAAGGAATGTCAAGTCATTCACAGCTATTAAGAGAAGTTATCGTCACCCGTGGCTCTTATTGATTTAATTTTCAAGGGTATTTTCTTAAAATTGTATCAGTTTTTTAGCACCATCTCTTACTACCAGTTCGTGTTATACGCTTATGGTTTTAGGGATTAGGAAGCTTAGAGGATATGTACCCGTATTTGCTTAGAGAGGGAGGGGAAACCTGTTTGGCAAAAACCACCCTCGGTACACCTGGCTGAGATTCGAACCTCGGATCTCCTCGTCATCGGTAGTTCAGTTTATTGAGTAGCGCCTTATAACCACATGGCCACCGAATAGGGTTTTAGTCTTGTTTGCAAAAGTTATTTTATGAAATCGTAATTTTCATGTAATGCTGGTCCCATGTTTTAAGTAGGAAAGTAAGGAAATTAAAGTTGATCCACTTTTTTTTATTGCGAGAATACAAAACCTTTTGGCCAAAATTAAAAGAAACTTGCTCCATTGGGCAAGACAAGTAAGATGTTGAAGCTTTTTCTTTTAAAATTATCATGAGAACTTGAAATAATTTATTCAAAGTCTTTAAAGTTTACATGAAAACTTTTATGGTGAAAGTTGTGTGTGATACTGGCTCTAAACCGACATGCCGTCTTGGTATAGTTTTCTTCTTTAGATCATTGAAAGAAAGAAATTAAAATTATTGTTTTACATCTGGTACGTTTGATTTTTATGACACAAACATTACTTTTAAGTCCTCTAATCCGGTTCCGGTGGCCGCATCATCTAACGTGTTATTTTCGAAGTAGAATAGACTGCCGATGACTGAGATTTAGGTTCGAATCTCGGTCGGTTGTACTAAGGTCTCTTTTTTAAAAAAAGTTACTCTTCCTCCAAGCAAATGGAGGTACACTTCCTCTAAATAAAACCTTACTAATCCCTAAAACCACTATCGTAATTAGTATTATTAGTAACCACTATCGTAATTAGTATTAATAGTAGACTCGGTAGTTGGCTTATCACTGCCATTAGTACTATTATTATTATTGTACGGATATATCTAGTGACATTAAGATTTCTTGCACGCTTCCTTTCTTAGTAAGATACTACCCCGTGTTTTTAACGTCTAATAGAAGTCAAACCACTAAGTATTATCGACCAAGCGCTGTAGAACAACTTGAATAATTTAATTCTCTTCGTCCCGCGTCAAGGTACCTTGCGTGTGTAACGAACTGGACTTTAAATTGAAAGGTTTGGCTTCAATATCGACTTCTTGTAAGGCCAGGCGTTCGTGGGTTTGCACCCAGCCGAGGTTCGACTTTTTTCTTGAGCGATTAGAAAAATCCGTAGCTAAATTTCCCCTTCGGAGGAAAAATTAATCCGTCGGTTTCATGCCTACTCCTGTAAAAAAAGTAACTCTGGAAGGTATGTGAAAATATCTTTAGGTCAAAATTGTTTGTCCTCTTCACGCTCGCTCATAGAAATTCAGTGTGGAAGGCAGTGGTGGATATAAATCTCGTAAAACGGATTTTAGCTCTGGGGTTTTTTAAGAACATTTTAATTGATTTGCATTTTTTTCTCTTTAAACTGATTAAAACTAATGACTGACATGGATATTTGATTGTTTGCGCAAGATGTACGCACATATTTGATTGTTTGCGCAAGATGTACGCACATATTTGATTGTTTGCGCAAGATGTACGCACATATTTGATTGTTTGCGCAAGATGTACGCACATATTTGATTGTTTGCGCAAGATGTGGGCACATATTTGATTATGTGTAGGTCTACAAAACTACATATGTACATGTACATTAAAAAATTCTCATGGGTGAATAGGCTTGAATAAATCTAGCTGGCACAACGTATTGCTACCCGTAAGGGTTATGCACTTATTTACTAATCACGTTAATGATTTTATGGATTAGGTAGGTCGTATTTAGATGAAGTGTACCCGTATTTGCGTGAAGAGCCTCTCTCAGCACGCAAGATTCGAACCTCGATCTCCCCGTGATTGACAGTCTATTCTACTTGCGAGAGTATCGCGTCAGACCATGCGGCCACCGAAGCTGGTCGATATAATGTTAATGTTACCAGTAGTTGCCGTAATTCTCTGGCTCATGTGTTTTACCATATTGGTGGTGGTTTTTTATCTGCTCGTCGGACGGAAAAGCACGTCATTTTCTTCCTGGGGCGGGCCAGATTTATCCACACTGGTGGAAATGGCGTGCGCCTATCAGGTGAGCTTTGAGCGCATCACGCGCCGTCTCTTTTACTGCCAGACCGGGCTATCCGCAGATGGGCGCTAGTCGGATTGGATGAGGAAGGTGGAATTCTAGCGTGTTTTTCCGTATTAACGTGAAAGATGTGGAAACCATTTGAGGTACCTCTTCGAACCCCGGCCGTGATGGCTTTTTTTAACTTTACCACTGGATTAACTTTTTGAAAACCCTTTTTCTGTGCCTTCGTGGTCTAACGCGTCTACTCTCGCAGTAGACTAGACTGCCGATGGAGAAAAGAGGGGCTTCGAATCTTGTTTTGGTTTACTGAGGTTTTTTCAAAGTGGTTTTCCATTTTCCCTACACGCAAATGTGGATACACCTCCCATAAATATAACATTCCTACTCCCTGAACAATTAGCGTAATTAGTACATAAGCGTATAACCAGTAAGACGCGGTGTTTAAAAAAAGGTTTAAGGTGGGGTTGAAGGGGACGCGAGAAAAGGCCAGTGTTTTTTTTTTCTAGTTTTTATTGTAAAACTTATTTGCCCAAATAAATCGAATATTGCTTCTATGCAGACATAGTTTAATTTTCTTCACATGTTGATATCAACAGTTGTTGAATTTTCATGAGGATAGCGGTATTGAGATGAGACTGTTTAAATGACGAGAAAAAATATTCATCAAATCCCAGGACATCCCTGACGATATTCGACAACTGTAATCACCCTGTGAAGAAAATTTGACTGTTCTAGAGCAATATTTTATTTTGTCCAAAAACAAAGGCCGTAGCCAGGGGGAGCTAGGTTTAGGGGGTTCAAACCCCCCCCCTGAAATTTTATGAACAAAATATATATGGCTTTATTTATGGTTCAAAAAATATCAAAATTAAGATAAAGTACAATTTAGGGGGCTTTGTTGCCATAAAAAACACTTGATAGCTTCTAGAACTGTTTATCATCTAGAATTTTTTCTAGCTTCCGGCAATTGGGGGATGTGCCCACCAAACCCCCCCTGAAATTATTGGCTAGCTACGACCTTGCCAAAAACCTTTACCATAAACTACAAAAACACTGACTTTCTCACTAACCCATCCATCCCACCTTAAAACTGTCCCTTTAGGTATGTTTGACTGGCCTAGGACAAGATTATCTTCCTGACCCTTTCATAGAGGGGGGGAGGGTGGGTTATGATAAAAAATAATAATTAAAAAACGCTGACTTTCAAGAAACTTGCCTGGCTTAAATCCCGACTGCGACGAAGTTTGAAATCGGTACTTGTTTGTCTTTAACGTGTATATAAAAACATTAGTTCAATTTTAATAGGTAGGGCCTTATATCGTCGGTTAGAAAAGTAACTAATTTATTCCCCGATTTTGGTAGGGAAGAACTGAAACAATTTTAAAATATTCATTTATCAATTGTTATTTGACAAATGATAAAAAAATGTTTGGCTTGAAATGTACTAAAGGGCTCTTCCTACCGAAGTTGGACTGTGTAGATTCACGAGTTTCCTTCCTGTTCCCAAATATTACTACCGATTAGTACGTGGTGCTGATACGGCTCAGTACGGTGTCGTCGCCTGCGGTCAAAGGGCTGACGGATGTCTTGCGTCTGTTTGATGAGGAAGGGGAAGATGCCCTTCGGTTACGGGTCCTTTAATAAAGTTTGAAGGTCATTGCCATGAGCGACTCAATGAAAGTTAGGGAGGTCTGGTTCCCGTAGTGTTTGGTTTTGGGTTCTTAAGGGGGGTGTTACCGTGTATTGTTCCTCTGGGAGACGTCAACAGATCTCCTAAAAGATTGCTTATTACTTTTTTTCTATCCACCACTTTCTGAACAAATGTAGCACACTAATTGGTGTGTGTGTGTATGTGTGTGTGTGTTAATATTAAACAGATTATAATTATAATCCTAAGTACTAGATATATATTGTCTAAATGTAATCGTAGATATAACTATATACTAAACATCAGGCTCTGTCGATTGATCCTACAAGGGGCAGGATGTATCAATTCGGCACTAGTCCCGATCTAGTTGGTACTGGAATTGGTTTGGACTAACAATATATTGTTTTAGTGATTCTAGAAACTCTGGAAAATATTAATTTAATTTGTCATTGTGTTATACTTAAGTTAAAATAAATTAGTGCATTCTAATTAAAAGTTCTTCAATGATAATATTATATATCATGTAGCAGTAAAATGTTCCTGATGGATATTTTTGGTTTCAGCCACATGAATAAAATGTTCGAAGAAAAGCAGTGAGTATTTGACAAAATTTTCCATCTTGTTGGCATGAAAATTTTGTTGAATGCTTGTGTAGCGGTAGTAGTGTGTACACTAATACACTATTTGCTTAGTGCATGTGCATTTCTCCTAGTTGGAGCATTTTATTAATATTCACATTTAATGCTGTTTAATTTTATTATTTTTTTTATAAAAGTGTGCTACTTTTTAGAAGCATGTAATTTGCTTGACTCTCTAGCCATTTGCTTAAAATTTCCTATTTTAAGAAATAATAAGACTAGTTCTATTTTTTTTATTGTTTTGCTTTAATAAAGAGTAACTAGGGTTGATGGGTGCCCAGGGCAAATAATAAAATGGCACCACTTGAAAACTATAATTTAAATGTGGCTGTCTTTTTATATTCATACTAAAATTAATTTCTCGTTAGCATACTGGTTGCAAAATAAGAATAAGACAGTAATTTTTTGTTAAAATGAATCTTATATTGTTATTAATATTACAAATGAATGTGACACTCGGGCCACGTTCCTCTTGCCGATCTCACCCTAGTTACGCTTCTATTACATTTTTCATATTACTGTGACTGACTTTTCATGGCGGTATGACATTTATTTGTGCAAGTGTGCATTCTCAGAATTTATATTTTGAATCACTTTTGAGGCTATATGTTGAAAGTTTCTCAGAAAATGAAATGTATAATTCACAATTGTAATAAATAATAATTTTTAACTGCAGTGGTTAAACATTTTCCATTTTGCTAGCTATCGATGTTTGCAATATTAATATTGGCTCATGAATAAAATGGTTGAACTGTACATATTTAAAACATTAAAAAAAAATTCTTAATTCACACAAATGTTGCTAAAAAAACTTACCTGGGACAGTGGGTAATTTCCCTACTTCTGTACACTGAAATAAAATTATATAATTTTGGATATTTTATTGTAATTTGGTTGTATTTAAAAATATAAGTGGAAATGTTTTGTGACAGAAAATTGGGAAAAAACAAATTTCACATCTAGAATAAACCTGGAATATTTGTGAATGAGCATAGTGAAATTAGATGGGAAACTTTTTAAATGTAAAGTCATCAGAATTAAATTCCAGGACACTCTTGATGGATATTAGAGAATTTTTAAGGTCACCATTTGAAGAAAATTTAAGTCTTATGTGTGAACTATAGAATTAGTTGATAATAATTTGGGCTAAAAAGTTTTTCTACAAAAACACACTTGCTTTTACTCTCAACCCTTCCACCCACCTTAACCGTAAACTTTAAAAATATATTTTTTGCATTTTAATCTAGAAGTGAACTGAAAGGACGACTCTAAAGGTTTTATCTGACCCCACCCACCCCTGTTGTATTATCAAACTGAAATATTTGGTTGCGCAACAACTTTATTAAAAACAAATTACTTAATCACACTGCTAACTTTTATGAAAAATTATTTTATTTCTCTATGCTACTATGAAAGTGTCTGGAAAAATTATGATCTTGGAAAACCTGCAATTTTGTATCACTAAACATAAGCTCAAAACGAGCTGTCACCCAAACCTCCATGAAAAAATGTAACCTTGTATGGCAATTAGCTCTTTCTCTCTTTCTCTTTCTGTGTGAAAACTGTCTTGCACAGCTAAAGTAATCTTTCTTCAAAGCATGTGTCCTTGTTCATAATGTTACATGGATATAAAATGTTTTGCATCCAAGTTTAATAAGCACTTCATAACCAAGGTTGTGTAGTTGGTGCACTGTCTTAGTTAGTTTCATAGTCAGTCAAAGTGTGGTGCTACACTAAATAAGACATCTACCTAGACCAGAATGGAATGTGATACTACCACCTCATTCCAATTGATTAGATGGGTGCCATCCTCTATCTACAGTAGCCCCATGGCTTCTTTGGTGCTGACTGACAGCTGACTGCTTTGAAAAGCTACCAGACTAAATTATGTATCCCTACGCAGAACCATATGATCTGCAAAAAACATGTGTTTAGCAGCTGTCGCTCTAAATGTTGACTGTCAGAAGTCAGCTGTGAACTGTCAGTCAGCACCAAAGAAGCCATGGGGCTACTGTAGTATAGAACTGACCCTTACTCATAGGACTCCTTCATAAATAGCTAATGTATATTACTAATAAATTTACTGAAGTAAAAGTCTCTAATACAAATTACTTGATGGGAATCTTCTTTGGCATTGTGAATTTATTTTTGAATAAATTTGTAAATCAAAACTACGAACTTTGGTCCTAAAAATAAAGTTAAAATACTAAATCTACCCTATTGTTAAATAATATAGAAATTTTTTTGAAGCAGGAATCTTTTGAGTCTGTACATTTTAATAGACTCAGATTTCACTCAAAATTGTTTCAGACCCACAGACTGAAAGACCTACTCAGCAACCTTGTACATAAATAGCTATGGTTAAATGTTTGTTACATAGTATTGCATGATGTTGTAACATGCTGTGATATTATAGAATTTGAAATCACTTGTGCTAGTGCAGTGTTTGAAGCAAATTTGATTTGCCTGAAAATAGAATTGCCATGCAGTTGACAAGTCATGCATGAGATGTGCCTGCCTTTCATATGTACTTGCATAACATACTGAACTCTTATCAAGTTAAAATGTGGCATCCATTAGTTTGATAACAATTATACTAAATTTTCATTATAAAACTTCCAGACATAATTTTGAAGTTCGGTAAATATATGTGAAAGTTATTTGTCCATGTTTGTGCACAAAAAAAAGTTTACTATTATGATTAATAAGTGAAGGTTGAACAAAATACATCTCTTGGTTATTTTTCTACTTAATTGTGTTTGTGAGAATCTTAAAGTATGTCCATTGTACCTAAGTATTTTCTCATTATGATGAGATTACTATTATATAACTCTCAAACCTATTATCTTTTATTCCTTTAGATATCACTAACATATATTTTGATCACACTTTAAAATATTGTTACCTACATTTAATGACTACTGTATACATGAATGAAAAAATCTGACAAACTATTAGCAAAATTAATGTTCAGTTGATATGCTGTATTTAATTTAGTAAAAAAAAATTGCAAGGTTGCCACACCTGGAAGACCAGGTAAAAAGGGACTTTTTTTGTATCTCGTTAGAAATTAGAAAATAATTGAACACTCTTACAAACTAGAATACTTGTTAGTGTGAGAATTTAACCACAGCAAGATTAAAATAGTGTCTTGTCATAAAATAAGCTGAGCTTACAGATTCTAACACTAAGCTTATCTCTTAACCACTTGTAACATTAGGTTGTGTAAAGATTATACACCCCTTGGAGGTCACTTGATGCTTTTTATAATAACATATGACATTGATTGTCTAGAAAAATGGGCAGTTCTTCTGGGAAATAAAACATTTTTTTATTCCTAAATAGTGGCAACACTGAAAATAACATTTGGACATGTAAATTGAACCCAGGCCTTCTGATGCTCTGCCTTAAACTATAATTGAAGATTGTTCCTTAGCAAAGCATAATTTCTAGATATCTCGGTGGTAGTATTTGATGGCCAGTTACTTGCTCTCATCTGACCACGACCACTGGCGACTTGGTCAGCGTTCACACCGCAACTCCTAAACATTTAAATTGCTCATGGATCATGCGCTTGATTCATGTGTTCACACATCATTTTTACACTTATTTAACACACATGGAAACCCAATCCACACCTGAATGTGTACCAGATTTAATTTCCACATACCTTAATTTATTTGAGGTTTTAAGCCTCAACATTTGTCGAGTAAAGAAATTTATGAGATGTAGCTTTTCAAATAATTATATACACAACTCCATATTTTATCAAGTATGTTTGATAACCTTCAAATGACTCCTATGCAATAGATAATTTTTATTCAGTTTATTTCAAGCCTTTTCGAATCTAATGAGGACATAATTTTTTTAAAATATTTTATCATATCACTTTGATTATCTGTAGCATTTATATAATGTATTCAGCTATGTTAAAAATTACCTTTTTAAAAGATAAATCAGCTAACCGCAATCACTAACGTACTCTCGGTTAATGCATTGCTCTGACAACCTTGAACCCATTTAGATTTGAGTCTTAATGCAACATTTGTTAATCCATTGTCGATTAAAGTATTAAATTTAACCTTGATCTTTCACATAGTTGGATGACTGTTCATAAAGATTAAAATCGTTAGTTTTAAGTAAAGACTTATGAAGTGTTGCTAAAGCTCGCATAAAATAAATACCTGCTTTATTTTGATGTGCTGTATTTTTATTGCATTTATTAATATTGCTATAAATGTGTGTTTAGTGTCAATCTTTAACTGGTCTAGCTCATAATTTTATTGAAGGGAATTCATTGATTTTTTTTTGTTGGATAATATTTTAAGCTATGTGAACTTGGCTATACATAAAATTTATATGGACGCAGATAGCACTAATCTTATCAGTATAAATTTCAAAGGTGAGTTGATATATATATATAATACCTGACATGTGCCTTGTTTGTGTTCTAGAAACATGGGTGCAGATGGATTCTGGGTTGTAGGCACTATAGGGGCCTTGAAAGCCTTAGCTTTCGTGTACGATGTACTGACTTATCCTGTGTACCTGATACTGCAAAGGCCGTGGGTAAAGAAGAGCTTGTCTGCTAGAGAGAAGGTAGATCTATGTGCAAGCGTTAGTACAGTCGGGACTATCTTATGTTGCCAACGCTGATTTTAAAATGGTTCCCTCCCCATTCTTCTAAAGTGGGAGACACTTTCTGATGTAAATATTTTATATAAATAGGCAATAGGATACATCAATATCTCATAAATGTGAAGATACTGCCGATGAGGGGGAGTGGTTTGAATCCTGGTCGAGTGTACTGAATAGTTTTTCCTAAATAGTCTTACTCTCTCCTTGCAGATGCGGGCACACTTCAATTTAATAGATTAATAAGTCGTGTTATCTACAGCTGTTACTTTTGATATATTATAATACCTTTAAAATAACACAAATAATTATAGTAAAATGCCATCACTGTTGGCCTCAAAGAAATGTTTTTGAATTTTCTCTACTTTTTTCCAACTAAAATCACATATAATTGACGCTTTCAGTAAAATTATGGAAATAATTCAAACAACGTTGTGGCTTTTGACAGGCTCGAGTGATCCATTCAGATGATGGCTCTATCACATATCGAACAAATTTGGAGCCAGGTCCACTCCATGTCACGTTGGTGCGAAGTGGAATCGATACGATGAGCAAGATGTTCCACTTTGCCGCCAAACTTCATAGCAACAAGCCATGTCTCGGAACTAGACAGATACTGTCCGATGATGACGAAAAACAACCAAATGGTAGAATATTCAAGAAGGTAAGTCTTTTATTAAATTGGTAATTTTATTACCTCTCCACCCTCACCCCATCCCAAATCCTTAATTTCATTTTATAACAATTTATATAATTTATCTGACTGTTGAGTCTAATAACTAGATAAATTTTAAATAGTTTTTGTTTAAATAAATCAGTTGTTTGAAGAAAAAAAACTGGTCAATATATCAACTCTACACTGTGTGGCATATTTAGGATTTAAATTATGCTCCTAAGTAATGTAACAAAAAACTGTTTTAAACATAAGTTTATGGTAACTATTAATTTAGTGGATCTGTGTGGCAATTAATAACTATTGGAAAAATGCATTGCTTTGATATTAGTTTTTGTCTCTTGTGTTACACATTAAAATATTAGTACTTTTACTTTTACTTATTGTACAGCTGCTTAGCACATTTTTTTTCTACAGGACAGTAATCAAATCTTTGGTTTTGTTGACCCGACAAACTCTTTGTTTCAGTATACTTTGGGAGACTACACCTGGAAAACATTTACAGAAGCAGAAGAGGAAGCGGCCAGTTTTGGTCGAGGGCTGCGAGTGCTAGGGCAGGAGCCCGGGATGAACATGATTATCTTTGCGGAGACACGGGAAGAGTGGATGGTGGCTGCACATGGATGTTTTAAACAAAACATTCCACGTGAGTTGACATTTTAACATTTATGTGGAGGTGGAAACTATTTTGCCAAATAAACACCTTTCAGTGAAACTGTTCAGAATTCGAAACCTATACCTCCATGTCACTGGCAAACCAGACTATTAAAAAACCAGATGTTTAGGGCTGGTTAAAGTCATATCGAGTATGCCTCAATTGCGGCACTACACCGAATACAGGATGACACAATTTCCTATACTAGAATCGAATGGGCCAGTTTCATAGTCAGATTTAGTAAGCCTCTAGTAAGGTGCTACACTAAATACAAGATAGCACTTAGACCAGAATGGAATAAGCCAGATTCATGTGTGAAACAGGCCCATTCCATTAGAGCTTAGGTAGGTTTCACCCTTGAGGTATATGTAGGGCAGATTTCATAGTCAAACTACGTCATTAACGTTGGTGTTGGCAGTTACAATCAAATTTGTGTGTTTACGCTTTGGTTTTATTAACAGGCCTCTTGGTCTAGTTAGTGCTCATAGTTCCAGGGTTAGATCCCAGACAGTACCTTGGGTATTTTTCCAAGAGAACCTGTTCCTATGGTCGCCATGGTCTGGTTAATTAGGCCGTAAGTTAGTTTTATTACTTCTACTTGCATCATATAATAATCATAATCATGACATTTCATAGAGGTAGTGTGACTGGAACTACATTTTGCCCCAACCTAAGAAGTCTGTTGCATATTCGCCACCGCAAGTAGGCCAGGAATGTTTAGCAGACAAAACTCTAGCGGCATTCGGGAGTAACAAATCAAACTAACTTTTATTGTAGTGATACTTATGTGATGTATAGTCAAATAAGTTTAAATATTGTTTAAACTAATTTAATTTTTAATTACGGGCTAAAATATATATATTATTTTTTCTAGTTGTAACAATTTATGCCACATTGGGAGAGGATGCGATTATCCATGGTATTAATGAAACTGAGGGCACTATTGTCGTCACATCGCACGACTTACTTCCCAAATTCAAGAATATTTTGGCACATACTCCTAAAGTTAAAACGCTCATATACATGGAAGACCAGTTAAAGAAAACTGAAACAGGTGGCTATAAAGAAGGCGTGCGAATAATCTCCTTTTCTCAAGTGATAAAAGATGGTAAATCTGCTAAAATAGGTGAGTGTTCGCCCAAAAATATTTTCAACATTTTATTTTTGATTTGCAATAAAGTTATTTGTGTTACATGGCTGTGGCACCTCAAATTTATTTTAGCAAAAGAGTGAAAGTCTTAGCATTGCTTTATTTCACATTTGTTGCTTTATTTCACATTAAATTTCTCAGTATTTACCTGCAAAGGGATTAAATTACCTCAAAATTCAATCCACCAGGAATTGAAATGTGTTGAATTAAAGTACTTTTTTCCCCCTAAGGAAACCTTTGTTTCTTTCCTATTTGACTACATTTTATATGAAATTAGCTTTAATTCTCAGATTTATTTTTAATGATTAAGCTTAAGTAGTATGAATTAATCAATAATTTAACTGCATCGCAAAATAGTATTGATATTTATTTTTTGTAAGTTCTTGTATTGTTTTCAGGTGATAAGCCAGTTAAAAAAATATTTTTTTGTTGAGTTGATAAGACTTTGCAATTGACATTTTCAGAGGAAGTTCCACCGTCCGCCACCGATACTGCAATTATAATGTACACTAGTGGCTCCACTGGGATGCCCAAGGGGGTGCTGATCACGCATAGGAATATGATTGCAACCTTGAAGGCTTTCTCAGATTCTGTAGATATTTGCCCGGACGATATCTTCCTGGGTTTTTTGCCACTTGCTCATGTGTTCGAGCTGTTGACAGGTTAGTTTGGACAATGTCTCTTGCTTGTTTTACCTTTATGGAGCCTTTTTTGACTTCAATAAGCCATTTCTTAGTTTGGTATTCTGTTTGACTTAGCTTTGCGGTGGATTTTTTCATACAGTCTGGAGTTTAAAAATGTTATCTGTTAAAGTTATTTTAAAATATATATCAAATATTAAGCCTGTGGCCGGTTCAATTTATTAAAATGCCTCCATCTTCCTCTATCCTTCCACCACTTTATCTAAAACTCCCATCTCTTTTGTGGCCTTACTTGTGGTCCTTTTCCTCCGTACTTCATTTTCATCTTTTCTCTGGCATCCTCTCCTTCTCCATCCTCATTACATGACCATACCTTCTCAGTCTTGCTTCCTCTACTATCTCATGTACTCCAACATCCTCATTACATGACCATACCATCTCAGTCTTGCTTCCTCTATCTCATGAACTCCCTTTCCCAGATATCTTCATTCCTAATCTTGTTTCTCATGACAGCTAACGTGCTCCTCACAAACTTGTTTCCTATGACCTTCACTTTCCTAGTCTCTCACATTAAATGTCAGTTTCTGCTTCATATGTGACAATAGGTACTAAGTACGACCTGTAAAATACTGCTCTTCCCCATGGCAGGTCTCTTACACACTTCTGGAACAACTCTCCCTGCTGTCTTTTCATCAAATCCTCTACTTCGACCTTCTCCCTCAAAATATATATCTCGATGCTTAAATCCCCTCTATCTATTTAGTAATCATTGAAAGCTAATTAGCTTGTAATCGATTATAAAAAATGTATTTTCTGAGACAAACATAATTTTAAGTTTTTTCTACTTTGAAGGAAGTTTTTTTGTCTATAATTGAAAAATTGGTTCTTACACATCCTTAGTATTGATTGGTATACGTATTATAACTAATTTTGTTGGTGGGGGAGCCATGATTATCATTTGTGGAATGGAAAAGTAGTCATAAACTAATAGTCTGAGTATGTAGACACTTGTTGGCAAACTTGGAATGATTTGGTCAGAGAAAACCTATTCAAGTCAAATTTGGTGATTAGTCTTTTGGTGATTTAATTTGGTGATTTGGTGATTAAATTAGTGATTTCTATAGCTTAAATTTTTTACCATCTGACTTTGAAAATACTTTTTAATATCTTGGTAAAGATTTCAAATAATTCCTTTTATATCTATTTGTAATATGTTGATTAAATATGACATGTTTACATAAATAAATCAAATGTGCATTAGATCATATGAGATTATTAGAAGATGTGCTTTGTTAATATTTATTAAATCTTGATTGTTATGATTCATTTGTATTTTTTTAATCTAGTTTTTCAGTCTTGATTGCATGTATTTGCTACTGAACAAATTTTTTAAGAAGTATATATTAATTTGTAAATTTCAACTTGAAACATTAACAAAATGTTGCTGAAAGTGTATTGATAAATCAGTTTAAAGGGCTTGTTAAAAACCGTTTCAGCAATTAAGTTCTCATACGAAGTATTTTTCAGAGTCGTGTGTTTTCTGTGTGGCGTGTCTATCGGCTACTCAACTCCACTCACTATGATCGACACTTCTAGTAAAATTAAAAAGGATCAAAGGGCGACGCCACGGTTCTTAAACCGACGATTCTAAACTCTGTCCCTGTAAGTTTTATACTGTATGAATACTTTAAAATATGTTTTCAATTTATTTATTTAACAAATGTAACGCTCCAAGAACCTGGTTCAGCGGTTTCATGGTATAATACGTGGTCTAATGTTGGACTAGACTGCTGAATACTAGAAGATCAAGGTTCGATCCTGGTCAGGTCCACTGAGGGTGGTTTTCCATAAATGGTTTAAACTCCCCCTCCACACAAATGAGGGGTGCACTTCTTCTAAATGGTTTTACTCCCCCTCCACACAAATGAGGGGTGCACTTCCTCTAAATCAAGCCTTCCTAATCCCTAACCCATTAGTTTAATTAGTACATAGGGGTTTAACCTGAACAGGAAGTTAAGACGCGGTGCTAGAATAAAACTCTACGAAAGGATGAGGAAGGTAGTGCAGTACGCTTGACACACTTTGGATTGACATCTGGAGAAACCAGTGATGAGGCCCGTTTAAAAATTGGCCTCATGTGCACTTGATTTTGATCTTTATTTCCCTGTCAAAAGATAACTAAATGTAATGATCAGTACTAGAGACAAGCAGACACAACTGGTGACAAATGTTAAAATTTTAACTTATATTAAGGTTTTATTTTAGTATTGGGGAGTTTCTAATCAGTTCTTTGAAATTTTGCAGCTAATTTTGGACAGGATATCTAAAGGAATTGGTGACAAGGTGTCTAAAAGTAGTGACTTTCAAAAAGCAGTATTTAGGTTCGCGTATGATTACCGCAAGATATGGATGAGAAGAGGATTTGACACGCCACTTCTGAACCGGTAAGTTGAGATTATTTGATTAGAAGTTGAATATGTTGCATTATCGGCCTCTCCATAATTTATCATTTCACCTTTGAATTTTCTCAAATTTTTGTTTTGAGTTTTTTTAATCTTGGTTTCTTTTTTCCCCAACTTGTCTATTTATTTTTTCTTTTAGTTTGTTTTGCTTTTCATATTGTTACTTGCTAAAGAGAGCTTTAATAATAGATTAAAACCAGAAGTGTTATCACTGCCATAGTGGCAACCCTGATCTGAAGTAAATAACAGGTTTTCCAACCTGTGGACAGGTCAATTTAGTAAAATGCCTCAATCTTTCTCTATCATTCCACCACTCTTTATTTAATATAGTGACCCATAAATAAAAACTTAGAACCATATTGATGAACTATTTGTTAGGTTTGTTTTCGGCAAGACTCGTCAGCTGCTGGGTGGCAGAGTCCGGCTGGTGTTGGCTGGAGGCGCTCCTCTCTCGCCAGACACTCACGAGCTCATCAAAGTGTGTCTCTGTGTGGAACTCACGACTGGCTACGGACTCACGGAAACCTGCTCCTTGGCTACTGTGCTCGACAGTAAGGCTTGCATTGAATAAATGATTCTTAAATTAGTTTTGGTGGGAGAAAATTATTCTAAGGGAAAATTGAAATGCAAGAGAAAGGTGAATGCAGTTGGAATGGGCGCTGAAGGAGCGCGGTTCCAAAGGGAATCCATAGGTCAATGATTAAGCATCTTACAATGGTTTGGACATTGAGAGGATGAGTGAAGATCGAGGGACAAAGCACATATATGAAGGTAGAGTGTGTGGATCAAAAAGAAGAAAATAGGCATGTAAGACCTGACTAAATATTGTAGATGAAAGTGTCAAAAGAGTTTTAAGAAAAAGAGCATGGATGAATGATCTTGAAGTGAAGGGAGTATGCAAGGATAGCGAAGTGTGAAGAAAGTTAGTGAGGATAGATAAAGAATGGAGTTGTTTTTTTGAGCTATATGAACAGTTTCTTGCCTACCCCACAGGGGAAAAGTTTTTTTTAGGTATGTATGTAATGCTTAGCTTGTTTTACTAAGTGTAGGACCTTTATTTAGATAGAATAAGATTTGAATTATTATAAGGCCCATTTTTAATGTGTTTTAAAGTCTGGATTCTCCCAGAAATATTTTTTAAACCTGAAATTAAATAATCTGGAAATTTCACAGAAATTGATATTTCTTTTGTATCTACTTTGACTGTAGGAGATTGAAAGAAAATGTCAAAATTTTATTTTTAAAGAATAATTGCTCTTTCATACAAAATAGATGCTGGCCGAAAAGGTTGACAACTTGTGAGTATGAATCCTAGATAACCTTGGGTCACAACTCTTGACCAACAAATTTTAATTTTTCAGGGCATGATATGAGCACCGGAAGAGTAGGAGGTCCGACAACTATGAATGACATTCGGCTCGTGGATTGGAATGACGGAAACTACAGGGTGACCGACAAGCCATATCCTAGGGGAGAAATATTGATTGGCGGAGAAAACGTCTCGCCCGGGTATTATAAACTTCCTGACAAGTCGAGTGAGGACTTCTTTGAGGCTGACGGAAAACAATGGTTCAAAAGTGGGGATATTGGAGAACTGCACCCAGATGGTGTGATAAAAATTATCGGTATGTACTCTTTGTAGAAACAGAAATTTGTCGAGGCCTTTTTATTAAAACACATTAATTTTTAAGTTCATTGAAGCAGTATTTATAATAGATAAGATTCAATCTTTTCGCAGACCACTACTTGGCCTTTTAAATGTGAATTATGATAAAAATTTGTCTGGAAATTTCAAATCGACAACAAAAATTATAAAACCTTTTTTGAGTAGCAGATGCTTTTGTAACCTTAAATTATCAGAATAAAAAATTGTACAGTAGCATTGTCATAATCCTATGATTTCAAATCTATTAACCCAACATTCTAGCTGAATTTTTTCATTAAAATATTCACTTAAATTTTGAGACAATTTATCATTTTAGTACCCGCCTCGGTGGCGTAGTTGGCTAACGCGCTAGTCGTGTTGAGCCCGACTGCCGAGGACGGGGAGATCGAGGTTCGAATCTCGGTCGGGTGAACTGGGGGTGGTTTTTCCTAAATGGTTTTCCACTCTCCCTCCACGCAAATGCGGGTTCACTTCCTCTATTCAACCTTTCCAATTCCTAATCCATTAGCGTAATTAGTACTTAAGCGTATAACCCGAACGGGTAGTAAGACGCGGTGCTAAATAATAAATCATTTTAGTCTCAAGAATATTTATTTACTTTGAATGTTGAAATAAAATTTTTTAGTCACACAAATGATTCTACCTGGGTTTCTTACATGCTTAAAAATTGTTTCTCTAGTAAAGGTTACTTTTTAAGGATTTCAGCATCATTTTAAAAATAGAACTCCTTTGGTTGGTGAAAAACTACTCCCCCTTCTAAGATATATTTATACTAAGTAATCTTAAGAGTGTCCTAATTGTACAATTTGATTGACACCTTGTAGATCGCAAGAAGGACTTGGTAAAGTTACAATTGGGAGAATATGTGTCGCTTGGCAAAGTGGAAACTGAAATGAAGACTTGTCCTGTGGTGGAAAACATCTGCGTGTACGGGGACCCCACTAAGCAGTACACCGTCGCACTAGTCGTTCCTAATGCTGTACCTTTATCAGAGATAGCGGCCAAAATTGGTTTAACGGGGTTAGCTTTCGAGGAGCTGTGCGTGAACCCTGCTGTCGAAAAGGCTGTCCTAAAGGAGTTGGCAGAGCATGGCAATAAAAGTATGTATAGGTGAAGTATCCTTCTTTAGGTTAGTTTAATTAAAATCAAGTTGCCAAATGATTTGCTTTGGTGACCAGATGGTCTAATGCACCACTCTGGCAGTAGACTAAACTGCCTGCAATGAGAAGATTGAAGTTCGAATCTGTATTTACTGAAAATGTACTGAGTGGTTTTAAAAAAATGATTTTACACACTCCCACACAAATGCTACAAAATATAACCTTCCTAATCCCTAAAATAATTGGTGTAATTTTGGGTGAATAACCAGAATGGGTATTAAGATTTGATGCTAAAAAAATGCCCAATAATATTCGGTCCTGAGAGGTGCAGTCTTGTCACCTTAATATAATCTATGTAGAGGGATAAGCTAGACACAGCTGTTTACTGGAGATATTTGGGTAGTTAAGTAACTAAACATGTACTCTTTATCTGTAGGCAAGTTGCAGAGATTTGAAATCCCTGCGGCAATAAAGTTGTGCTCGGAAGTGTGGTCACCGGACATGGGCTTGGTCACGGCAGCGTTCAAGCTGAAGAGGAAGGTTATTCAGGACAGATACCAACACGAGATCAATAGAATGTATGCCTCATGATCACGGGAGCTTTACTAGACGGATAGTGAACATTGTGACATTTCTGAACTATTTCAATAATCGAGCATTGAATTACTTTTGAATGTTAAAATACAGGCTGTGGTTCTACAACATATTGCTTAAACTCTTGGGCAAGACCTGAATATCAATACTTGAAGGTTTTATTTGAATATTTGAATTAGACTTGCGTGTTGTCATTGTTGCATTGAAGCAAAATTAGAAGAGTGTCCTTATAAAATTAGTACTGCTTGAAAGGCAAGAACTCGTTAATATCTCTTACACATATTTTGTATTTATAATGTACAGTAGGTTATTGTTTATTTGTGTTGGCCTGTGCTGTGCACAGGAAATGTTAAACACTTGTATTGGTAATCTTTAGTTCGTGATTGTACAAATTATATGCACTCTTTATAAGTATTTTCTTTGCACATCACATCACACACTGAATGAATGGTTGTAAATTATTCTGATATATATTTTTGTATATTTTTAAATGTTTTGTTATAGATGTATTAGATTTGGTTATATTAGATGTTTGAATTGTGTGTGTTAATATATTGATACTTGAATAATTTTTTTTTTTTTTTTTTGTAAATGTAATTAAATTTTTTAATTGAAACTGTTGATGTTGAAGCCCAAACATCATAACTTGTCACGAAAACTTTGTGACTCTGTAAAAGAATAATTACTTTTTTGGTACTTATATGCACTGAAATGTTTAAGGAATTGTTGAATGTTCACATATTATTTAACATGCGAGTAAAGACGGAGCTTTACTGTTCATGAAATAACATTGATATGTTAAACATGTAATGATATGAATTACTATTATATTACATTCATTCCCAGTCAGAAAATGCTTAAAGCTAACTTGAGCTAGCAAATATTAATTCTTGCTCCACCTTTTTTTTTTTTTGTCATGGAGTGTACATTTTACAAATACTAGTTAACATTTAGCAATTGTCATTCGATTTTGTAAGTCTTTGAATTATACAACTGTGATGTTTATCTTCGTGATACAAATATTTAAATACCACCCTTGATTAGATAGTGAAATGAAAGTTGTTCTTAATTTGAATGTTGGAGTGTTATACAAGAGTTTTGTTATATACCTGACATCTAATAATCAATTCGGTCATAATTTAATTGTTCTTTGTCATTTTGAAACTTGATGAAAACAAATATTAGTTTGCGATTTACAAAAATTTAAAATTAGTAGACTGAAAGGCAGACCATATTTCTGTGTTATATTGAGTTAAATGTGTTAATTTAATCCAGCACTATTTTGTAGAAATTAATTATATAAGAAAAACCTTATTGAAATAAAATGTTTGCTTATAAATTTCCAAACTCTAAATTTGTGTGCTTGTTACTGTACATATTGTAGTTATTGCCTTATATTAATTTATGCAAATATACATTATACACGTGTTAAATTGTTTGAATGTGCAATAAAGTGGAACTTGGATAAATAAAGAATGTTTATTTGACAAATACCTGGAATTCTTATAAAATGTATCAGACGGGTCAGATTTTTACTTGTAGGCAATTTTTTTTCCCCCAAAAAGAATTTTGACTTTAACCCTTTGAGTGCCAACGTCGCTCAGAGCGATGCACGAAATATCTGCTAAACTTGCCAGCGTCGCTCACAGCGATCCCATGTTTTCAAGCTCTTAGTTCAGTATTAAGTCAACAGATAGGGTAGATTTTATTTCCACTGCATTCTCGTATGTTCAAGCTACTTTTATTTGTCTTTGCGATATATCGAACCTGAAAATTATTTTATAACTTTTTACTTTATGAGTTTTATCCTTGGCCTTGTTTGTAAACATGGCTACTAAGAGGAAAGCTGTGATTCAAGACACAGAAATACTTGCAATATTTATTGACAACTCAACCCAGAGTGATCAATTTGTTTGTGATTCTGAAAGCACTGATTCTGAATTTGTAAATAATGAAACTGAACAGGAATTTTATTCTAGTGAAATTGAAAGATCAGATCAAGTAGGAGTGGCAGCTGACATTGATGACACGAGTGTGAATACTAGTTATTCCTAAAGGGATGAAATAAATTTTGAAGATCAGGATAATCCACCCCAACCTCTTCATATTTATGCAAAAGTACCAGGTTTGAAGTCCTCTCACCGTCCCCTTCTGATTCCAACCCAATTATTTATTATAGACTTTATTTTACTATAACCCTGCTAAAGTTGATGGTCACTGAAACAGCTGCTATGCATAACCCAATTTTAGCGTAAAATCTAATGTTAGTTTTTTTTGTAAACTTTGTTATTTACTCAGTTTTTTATGTTATTTTCAGTGATTTATTCTATTTCAAGCTATTTAAATTTTCAATGCTTAAAAATTAATGTTAAATAAGACAGTAAAAATTTTTTTTTAATAATCTTGGCTAGTGATTTTTTAATTATATTTAAAAATTAAAAAAGTATATGTATAATTATATCATCGGATTGGCAAGCATGTTAGCTAGTTTATGTAAAAATTTGAGTGCAAGAAGTTCAAAGACTAATGAGTTATTAAAATTTAAACAAACTCCTGCATTTTTCAAGAAAATAGCTTGGCACTTTTAGCACATTTTTTTGTCATTTCTCTTGGCACTCAAAGGGTTAAAAATAAAATACCTCTTTGTTTTTTATGCATTAGAGGTATAATGGTTTTGTCATTTATCAACTAAAGTTAAAAGTAGAAGGCTAGAGATGATTTTTTCTAGACCCTTGATAATATGCAAAAAAACTTATTTGTGAGTCTGATAAAAAGTGACTTTTATCTTAATACTACTTATGATAAATGAAGTGTCAACTCTAGAATAAGCTATTTATTTAAAGTACTACCAATCAAAATAAAGTACCTGAATCTAAAAACAATTGTTAAATTCTGGTGTCATGATGTAATTTTTAAGTTGGCATATGATTTGGCAGCGGCAGATTTCTTAATCTTTTTTCAACTCTTAAACTGTCTTTAATATCTAGTAATTATAGTGTTGATTTATTCTATAATGTGCTCTATCATAAAGATATAAAGAGTTGAAAACCTTGACTATAACTGAACTTTAGCGGTCGTTAGGTTTTGTTTGCACAGTAAAGTCTGTGGTTTCTCGATTGACTCCATTCAGTTGGGGTCTGAGTGTACCTCTTAGGAGTGCTATTCAGTGTTCGATGGCTTGAGGAAAGTAAAAAGCCCATGGAAGGTTACATTTGACCAATAAATTTTCAGAGATGACAAACATGGATAAAATGAAACCCTTAACGGACACCTGAATACTGAACTAATCTTTATAACAAATGGTTTAGATTTTCTCTGAATAATAACCTGCGCTTCTGCAGGGAAACAATTTTTCCAAGGAATGAATAACACAATGGTAATGAAGTATTCTCTCTGTCTTGAGACATGACAAACAAATGTTTGTTAAAACCAAGACTTAAAATTCAACCTTGAGCTTAGTAGGTAGTGTCTGTCTACTGAAAATCCAACTCCTTGGTTAGCTTAGTAGATAGTGTCTGTACCGAGTTAAGGGTCCCGGGTTCAATTCTCGGCACGAACAATAAAGCATTATTAATGAAATGTGGGTTTACCATTTAAATGATTAATTAAGGGAAATAGGACTGAACGAGTCCTGGCCATTAGGTTATTAAAGCATATTAAGCTACAACAGGCCTAGCAAGGCGGTAGTGGAAAGTACATGGCTTGAATAAAATACTGACCCAGGCACTAAATTCAACCAAGCTTCTAACATTTTACATTTGGATATGGAATTTTAAAAGAAAATTTAAGATTCAGATACCCCGTCTAATTTATAAGAATGATAAAGATTGGATAAAATAAAACAAAACTGTATTTTAAATTTCACGTTTAACTACATGAAATAATCACATTTTAAACTTTTACAATATGCTACACTTTGAGGGCCTACTCCATCATGTAAACATCGAATGGCAAATACTAAACAAAGATTTATATTGGTGAGGTGAAAGTTTTGATTGCTAAAAAAAGAGGAACACGACACTAATAAACATGATACACAGGGCCTTAACTAAATATATGTAATTTTTATTACAATTTATTCAAGTAAATACTCTACCTTTTACACACAATAAAATTATATGAATAACAAATATATTAATAAATATAAAATTTATCCAAATATTTACTTAAATATTTAAAATTTATGTTTAGCTGTCAAAATATTGTTTTACAGCAGCAATAGCTGAGGAAGTTAGGCTTGGCTTATAAACCAGAAAAAGTAGATTTATTTACTTTACCAACACTAATTTCTTGAGAGATGTTTAGTGCTCACAATATTCCTAGATCTGGAATGTCTATGAGCAATTGTTGTTGCATTAATATAGACGAAGTTACTAAATAAAATGATTAATTTTGTATATTGAAAGTTAAATTTCTGTATAAATTTTCTATTTGGTTAAAAATGGTAACACATCAACTATTATCTAGGTGATATGGTGCAAAAGAAAATTATTATCACCGCGTCTTACTATCCGTTCGGGTTATACTCACGCTAATGTGCAATGGTAGGGTGATTGTGAGATGAAATAGAGGACCTACAGTTTAACGTGGGATCCGAACCACGGTGGAGGCCTGGCATTCCACATATTCACAAGTTGTGATTAATACACGTATTGTCAGAGGTGAAGGAAAGGGTTTGGTAATAAGATAAATCTGTGCCGGGACCGAGGAATGAACCCCAGACTCTCAGCACTGAAAGTCAGACATCTTAAACCTAGACCACCAAGTCACCAAATCAAATCCATAAGTGCAACAAGGCTACAATAGCTTGTACAAGATAAAATTTGAAATATATTAGTTACAATGAAAATACTCCAATTTTCATATGAAGAGCCTTATCTGACAGCTAACAAAGTTATACTGGGTGTTCATTGGAAAACTTTCCACCAATATATCTCGAAAACAACGCATTGCAAAAAAAAATGTTTTAAACAAAAGTTGTTTAGTTTTGAGGTGGAATTTAGGTGGTAAGGCTGGTATGAACTTTGGTAGCGTTGCTAAGGTGACATTAATAAAATGGTAAAATATTATCAGTGTTGGTCACATCAGACTATTAGAAATTGGACTGTAACCTGGCAATAGATAATTTAAAGCTTTTTTTTTTATAGGAGGCCCACTTTAAATCGCCAACATTGATGGAAAGTTACTAAAATTTGTCATTCTGTAAATATATCTTATTTGATTTATTAATTATAAGGTTCATCTAAAAAGTTAACTAAAAGCCTTAAAATATTTATTTAACAGGCTAATAACGTAAATACAATTGTAATTATTTTCCTCCCGCCAATGTAGCAACATGAGTTTAGTTTTCAAATAACGGGTTTCCTATGAAAATCAGACTGTACATTGTTTTTATAACTCTCCTAAAAATGATGTGTGTCAGTTTTCCTCTGCTCACTTCGACCAGGTGGACTTCCTTCATTAATTCTACCCAGCCATCTAGCTTCGATTACTATTCTGTTTTCTCTATATTTAAATATTTGTAAACTTAATATGCAGACGCTTGCAACGCTTCATCAGTTTAAAAAAAAACATTTCCATTTATATTTTTGTTATTTGGAATAGAGCACTTGCTGAAACATGATTTAAATTAGGAGGGGATAGCCAACATTACCTTAGTGATACTAGAAATTGTTTAGATAAAACAAAAGAAAAACCAAATAAACTCATGTTTAGGTACAAGCTTTTCACTATCATAGGCAGGTGCCTGGTAGTCTAGGGGTAAGGTGTCAGACTTCTGTCCTGAGGGTCCGGGGTTCAATCCTCGGTCCTGACACATATTTATCTGATTACCAAACCCTTCCTTCACCTCTGACAAGACGTGTATTAATCACAATTGTGAATGTGTGGAATGCCAGGCCTCCACCTGGTTCGGATCCCACGTTAAACTGTAGGTCCTCCATTTCATCTCGCAATCACCCTACCATTGCACATTAGCGTAAGTGCGTATAACCCGAACGGGTAGTAAGACGCGGTGCTAATAATAATAATTCACTGTCATAGGCAGCTTCTTCAGGTTGAGTTGTTTTTGGTTGGAATGCAAGTTTGACTGTAAATAGCTTTATTATATTTATATTTGAAAGGAGCAAATATTGCATTTGTGATGATATATCTTAGAAATAATTCTTCTATTTCCTTACAAATAGCCTTTTGGAGCACCTAAAACATATTTTTTAATGCAAGCATTGATTGAGAGTCCTTAAGGTTGCAAGAAATCGAATTCGAAATGAGTTTGAATGACATTGACTTTTTTTTTATTTGTTTGAGTAAGGTTGACCAATATTTGTATAAGAAATATTTCAGTTTAGTTTTTAAAATAGATCCATGCATATACAAATACATTATCCAGATTTTTTTTATAGGGTCATAATAACATAAATTTGCATTTTTAAATTAGTTTAAAATAGTTGTAAAAGTTATATATTTATTAATCCGACAAAATGAAACCGAATCTTGTAAGAAGTTATGAACATGAGGAAATAAGAACACAAAAAATAATTTACACCCTATTTCTTTCGGGTACATTCTAATGTCATGTTCCCATCTGCGTCTAGGTCTTCCCCATTCATGCTGCATGTCCTGTCTACCCTATCTACGAGACTTGATTATCCTAACAATGTCTTGTGATGAGTACAGAATAAATAACTAATCATTATGTAATCTCCTCCACACCTAAGTATCCTCAGTACTTTTTGGACCAAATATCTTCCTAAGCACCTTGTTTTCGAACATATTATATTTGTTTTCATCATGTATGGTAAGAGACCACGTTTCACATCCATATACTGGTAGTAAAACTATAGTTTTGTATATTCCTAGTTTTATATTCCTCGACAGCAGACAAGATGACAACTTACTGACCGAATAATAGCGTGCGTTTCCAGATATTCTTTTCTTTATTTCCAATTTATTTATCTTTACATCCATTACGGTTTCCAGCCTGGGTCAGTTTTTTATTCAAGCTATATATTTTCCGCTACTAGCCATTTTACTAGCCATAATAATATTTCTGCATTTTTTTTATAACATGAGTATTCTTGAGGGTTCCACCCCAAGTCATAACATGAATAAATGTTTCTTTAGAAGAGTGAGAAAATGCTTATAAGATCAACAAAATTATCATCAACTGTTTCCAGCCTGTGGCCGGCATTAATATTATTATTTTCAAAAGAAAAAGTTTTTTAATTTTGTTAACACAAGAGCACGGATAATGGTTGTAATAATGTCATCGGCCATATTCATTTCGCCCAGTTAATGATCTTTATTTATGAAATGAAAGTAAACCTTTTACAAGCTCTTGTTTGTAAATAATTTTAAAGGTTACTACCGTAAAAAAAAATAAACATCCAAATTGTTATTTTCACAATTTAATATTTCAATATTTAGAAAAAAAAGGCTCATAAGAAAACAATTAAAAAAAAACATTGTTGTGAAAGTTTTAACTGGCAAAATTTGACAGCTGGTCAACATATTATGAGTTTCCATATCATATGGTATGGAGTAGGGATACATGAAAGTAGAGCTGGTAACTTTTCCTAGTTATCAGTTGAGGCTATTTATAAGGAAATCAGGGTTTCAATATAAAAGCCAATGTTTATATTATTTGTAATTTAATGTATTGAAAACATGAAGGTGGAAACTTTTGGAGTGGATAGTTATCACATTTGTAATAAATTTTAAAGTTCTATATTTATTTATTAAACCAAATTAACTAGCTCAACATCAAAATAGGCTTTTCTTTTTATCTACTCATTTAAATTAGAAATTTTACAATTCTTGTTTTTATTGATTCTAATTCTTTTATTAATGTTAACCTCGATCTTTTCAATTCTGATTTAACATTTACAATTTCAATACTTTTCCATCCATCCAACTTAAGCCTAAAATGTGTAAACAGTAAAAAAAAAAAAAATTCTTGAATTGTGCAAAATCACTAAAATACAAAGCTCATGTTGAGTACATTTACCATTTGCCCAAATTAAAGTGAAATGGCAAAATAAATAATAGTGGTCAAAATAAAACATTACTCCGTTCTGAAAATTTCCGTTTTGTTTGAATGCCTGTACCTTAATTTACTGTGATATGATGATAAGATTGTGATTTGAGATTAAGAATCCAGGTAATGAGATTTAAGATTCAAACCCTTAGTTTTAATACCATATTGGCTCGAATATAGTACAGCCTCGCAAATAATATGATCCTAAAAGTTTGAAGGTGCTCTACATTAAAAATACAGTAAAAACTTTACAAATATGACAAAATGGATTATAGTGAAGCTATTAAATTTGTTAACCACGGTTATAATTAAATTGAAAACCGAACACCTATACACGGTAGAAGAACCAGGGACCTTTGGTCTAGTAAGCCAATGTTCTAACTTCTGATCTATCCAGTAGTTGTCTTGTAAATTTTAATATATCATCATATGCTCATATGAACAATTTTTTTAATTCACTTATATGTAGATGATTTCTGCATGTCCATTACAGACTCTGCCTTAAAATATGAGTGAAGAATGACCCTGGGCACAGGTAGGCTCCTAAATAGCTCAGAGGTTGGGGCAATGTCATACTAAGCCAAAGGTCCTGGGTTTGGTTCCCATATCCAGGCATAATTTTTCAATTTAAAGAATAATTAATTTGACCCCAATTTTATTTTAATATAAAAGTTAAGTTATGATTAATCATGTGTGGAACCACACATATTGCTCGTAATTTAAAACTCATATTGCAGCTTTTCCTCACTCCTTTGTTTACTTGAAACGCTGTGGAAGCCCTCTTTTCAACACGATCACTCACTTGTGAATCTTCCATGGATGATTTTTTAAAACTGACCTACTTAATTATCAGTTCAATGAGACTGAAAGATGGAAATACTCTCTCTTTGTTTTGATATAGAGTTTATTGTTAAAGACACGTGACGATAGTCGCTGGCCGTACAATTCCAGCGTGTTACAAAATAAATCTCTACAAGAATATGTTGGTTTTTATTTTCAACGAGAAAAAGTTAGGCTGCGCATATAATATGAGTACAGTTTCCGAAAGGACATTTTTAGGTAAAAACAATGCACTATATTTGGGCCAATAAAGTAGTTTATTTTGTTTGTGTATGAGTAAATTTAAAGCAATTATATTATTTTTTTTCCCAATTATTTCACAGTAATTAAACTCTTTGTGATAACATTTCAAGTTGTATGTATTTTAAATTAATCTGTTAAGTTTGACACTCAACAATTCCATATGCTGCACCATTGAAAATATTTTGCACTAATGAAAACTTACTAAGACACATTAAAGACTATTAAATATACCAACATATTTTACACAAAATCTTATAGTGCAAATTTTCCCTACAAATTTATAACTTGTTTTTTATTACAAAATACTAAATTTACACAATTTTAAAACACATATGGCCTCTTAGACAAATACAATGATTTTAAACATTATTTACAAACCTAAAAATAAAAAGATAATTTAAGTAATCTATATATACTTTAAAATAGTACAATCTGGCAAACATAAACTTCCCCCTTTACAACACATATTACACTTGGTGTATTCAATGTGGCCTGGCCTTTGTATGTGTGCAGTAAACTGCTAAACACATCACATATTATACCAAGATATAATCTCAAGTTCCAGGCATAGTTATTTTACATTTCAATTACCATTGCACTTTTTTTTTTACAGATTCACTAATAATAAAAAGAGTTAAAAATATATTTTTAAAAATGCTTCACATTTAATTCATTAAAAGTTTGTAACTTTCACTCTTAAAAAACACAAACTGTAAAATGAGGTTGTCCACAAGTTTCTTGACACATTTACTAAATCCTAATTGTACTCTCAACAGGTCAATAATATATTAGATTTTCTGAATGATGGTTGTTTAAGAATACTGATATGTTAGAAATACATATATCTTTAGTTTATATCAATTATCCATGGTCACATTTCAAATGTTTCGATAATAATAAGTCTATCCAGTAATGTAAAAAAACTTTTTTTAAATCTCGAAACAAATGAAGATATGACTCACTGATTACCATGATGGAAAGATTGCAGCAGCGTGAGACATCTTTCCCTGTGTCATTGTCAGTCCTCACACAGTCTGAAAATGTACAAATTAAAATAGCGTTAATACTAAACGAGGAAAAAACTCATGATATATATTATTATTTTTTAATGCAAAATATTGGTTGATTACTTACTTTATGGCATTAAGATTAGCTAGAAAGTTCAATGCCGCACTCACAAAAGTACACCACCTATCCCTATCTCGATCTAGTTCTATCCAGTCTACCTCATTACACCCTATCTCTTTCAGGTCCATTCTAATGTTACCCTCCCATCTGCTTCTAGGTCTTCCCAATGGTCTGTTCCCATTAAGTTTACCAGTCAGTACCTTGAACACAGTTCTAGATTCTTCCATTTGTGCTGCATGTCCTGCCCACAGTAAATCTACCAGACCTGATTATCCCAAAAATGTATTGTGATGAGTACAGGATATGTAACTCATCATTATGTAACCTCCCCCACTTCCCAATAGCTTCATTCTATTTTGGACCAAATATCTTCCTAGGAACCTCGTTTTCGGACCAAATATTGGTTACTAAAATAAAACTCTTTGTTGATATTATATAGGGCTTGTGGAGTTAAATGCCTCATTTATTTATTACAGAAGTGACACCATCTTTTGCACATATCTAATTTTTCAGTAATTAGCTCCCTTAAGGAAAAAACAAATGCTTATGCATTTAATGTTGTTACTATGAAATAAAATAATCACATTTGATGCTGAAAATTCCATTCTATATTCTTATAGAACATAAAACTTTGATCCTTAAGCATTAAGTTCATAGCAATGAAGAGAAACTAATTATTTATGAACATCTTTTTAGTTCAAAATTCTATTTTTGAACAGGAAAATATGCATGGATATCTTTTACTTCACATCCATTAGTTTCCAGCCTATGGCCTGTCGTAGCTTCATATGTCTTATAATCTAACTTAAGACTAGGACAGGCACAACATCCAGTCCCTGGCCGTTAATTTATGCATGTGAATGGGTAAACCCATATTTTCATCAATTATAAATGCTTGGCCATGCCAGGAATTGAACCAGGGACCCGTTAGCTCAGTAGAGAGACACACTACCGACTGAGCTAAGGTGTTGGACTGCATAAATATCTACTTATGTTAAAAATTATTTTCAATTCACTCCTCAAGTATTTTTTCTTTTAACATTGCGTCTTATTACCCGTTCAGACTACATACAGACCTATATCGTAGTTATGCCAATGGGTTAAGGATGAATAAGATTGAATTTGGAGAGAGAGTACCCACATTTGTGTGGAGGGAGTGTGGAAAACCATTTTGGAAAAACCACCTTCAGTAAACCTGAATGGGATCAAAGCCCCAACTCTCCCGTCATTGGCAGTTTAGTGTAATCAGAGTGACAACCGTTTGGCCACCGAAGTGGATCAATAAAAATAATTAAATGTAAAATAGAAGGAACATCTTTTCACAGCAGACATATTCTAACAGTTGATCAACAGTATCATAGGCCTTTATTGACAGTAGGAAATTATTAAGCGATAAAAACTTTTGGATTTATCCTCCTCGTTGATGTGTCTCGCCAATTTTGGCAAAAAGATTGAAGATGAATTTACATGTAAAATTACCGAAACATATTTATGAGGGTGAATGAGTATTTTTTTAACTTTCATAAAAGGCCAACTCTACCAGGACAGCCTCCATAAGTTCAATAAACTATTATACCTTGAGCGCCCAGGTTACAACTTTTCCCGTTTTTTCAAGGAGCGTTTGTTGGCACACTTGTTGACAATATCAGTCGCATGTCCTTTGTGATCAAATATTTTCATCACTTGACTTTCTGCTTCCTTCATCTGGTCTTTAATTATTTTACTTCTCTGCATATTTCCCTGCAACCACATATGTCACACAATCACAACAAAAATATATTAAGGATGGAATGTTTGGAACCGAGATTCCTAAAAATATCAAAACAATATCACTAATACAAATTATGAACAATAACAATTTTAAGCAATTCATAAAAGGAATTACTCTTATATAGACTTTTGAGTCGCGAGGGAAACAAAATCACACACACAAAAAAAAGGACAAAATTGTGTTAATATAATTAATTTAATAAATAAAAATATTCTCTTTGTTGTTTATAATGTAAAATACATGAACAAATAAATATAATTTTTCAGTGGCACCAAGCTTTTTTTGAAACAAATTTTAAATATGTTTACTTTTATAAATTTTAAAAAATTCGGGGATTCAAAATGCAAAAGAAAAATAAGAAACATAAAATTCGACCCACCTCTAAAAATATGAAAAAAATGTCTTAGCACAAAATTTGTTTACTCAAAATATTAGTTCTACTTGTATGTGACAGGCTCCTTAAGATTTTTTTCCAAACAATGTAACATTAGTTTCGATTAAAATGAGATAATTGCATGTGAGAGAAAATAAGTGTACAAGATTTTTAGGGGTGTGTGAAGCTTCGAAACAAACATCAGATTCGACTTCGCTTTGAAACAAACTCCGGCTTCGAAGCTACGCCAATAAAAATATTGACATCAAAAATACTCAATTTATGTTCAATTATAGCCATTCTGAGCTGTTTTTTACGTTACAGATTAATATTTATATTGAAAAGACTGAAGTAATTTAATTGTAAATTGTAATTGGTCAGATTAACATGAAATATTACAAACAAGGGTGCAATAAAAGATTTTTCAAGTGCATTAAGTGTAGTGCATTAATTTATATAAATAAGCACAATATAATATTTTTTCAAGAATAAAACAACTAAATGAAAATATTCAAACTTCTCTTCTCCATAGCATGTCTCTTACACAATACTACTAAGTACGTACTATGATGTAAAATTCAAGCAATTAAATTTGTGTATATTTTACATAAATTTTGGGAGAATTGGTAGCCATCTTATTATGTGGTTTAAGTTATTAAATGATTAAATACTTGCCTCACATTAGATTAAGTGTAAGATATACATGTAATTTTTTACATCTAAGTGTACAGTATGTATTTTTGATTATTACTTATTTCTTGTAAGAGATTAAAATATCAATATACAATTTAGAAGCATTTCTGATGACTTTGAAAATCCACAAAGATACTTACAAAATAACAACACTACTGACAAAAATAAGATTTATTAACTCATCTTCTTTTTAATTACTAGATTTGATTTAATTTTAACCATAAGCATTTGATTACTAATGTGTGGTTATTAACCCTTAAGATTCTCACAATAGAGCCATTTTTATTTCTTAGGACAACTATATCTGTAAATTTGTTGGTTAACATTTACTCACATAACTTACCAGCGCTTAGCAATATAATGCCAAAAATATATTCGTTATCAATAATAACATACCTTAATTAGCTCGTTAGATCTATTAACATCTTTCTCGAGTTCTTTCCCAGTCTTTCTTTCCATCACTTTCAGTATGGCAGACAGCTTCTCTATTGCTTGGGTTTCTACATCAGCCTAAAAAATAAGTAATTCATTATTTAGAGCTCAAAACAAAACTTCCAATTAGTATTTAGAGTGTAAAAGGAATGGTGAGAAAAAGAGGCGGCATCTAAATAAAAACATCGGCTCCCAGTTATAACACGGGTTAATTGGGTTTGCAAGGTAGCGATCCATTCCAAATTATAACTAATGACTCAATCTTTTTTTTTAACAGTGATTATCTGAAATACAAAACTCTTCTAATTACACTACTGAGCACACTAAAAATAGCAACCACAAACACAATGAAATTTCCAGGGAAAGTGACTGATCGAAACAAGTTAAGTTACGTATATATGATGAATTAGGGAAATTGTGATATAAAAAATTCAACTTTGGCTCTAATTTATTTCCACAGTAAGTTTGAGAAAAACAAACATTTGGAAAGTGATACTTTTTGTTACAGCTATTAGGATTTGTATTTAAAAATGTAATAAAGATTACAGTTTAAAAATAATGATATAAAATTAACCTATCATATTCGTCCTCCAACAAAAAAGGGAATTATGATTAAGGTTTAGGAGTTAGGACAAAATTTATTGGTGTGTACCAATTCAGTAAAACAGATTACCAACACTGATTAAGAAAATAGTAGAGCACAAATAAAAGTAACAACACTGACACATATTTACACACACTTCAATATTTCGATGCTATTATAGCATCTTCCTCAGGAAGTAATACTATTTTCCTACTATCATATTTTATTCATTCACAATTTTATTATTAGAACTGATTAGCCTCGATTAGTGATTTTTTTTAGCACCATGTCTTACTACCTGTTCGTGTTATACGCCTATGTATTCATTACGCTACATGAAACAGGCAACAACAGTATCTGAGTGACCATGATCTACCTCTAACCATGCTGCCATAATAAGTTGATGTTTTACTCTCTCCTGCTGAAGAAGGGAACTGTTGTACCCCGAAAATTACACAATTAAGTGTTTTGTTGTATTTTAATTGTGAACTGGCCTACGATTTTCTGGTAAGTGTGTAGGCTTTACCATTCTATCCTCTTTACAATATTGTTTTAGAGTAGTTATCATATTTGCGTTCAACCTGGACGTGTAGCAAGATGTGGCAAAAAATTAAATAATGATAAAATAAAAAATAATTTTATGTTATAAAACCCTATTTTTAAATGACCTAATTTTTATGATCTGCCACCAAAAAATGTGATTTATTTTCTACTATAATCGGGAAATGAGATTCTTGTACTCTCCGAGATTGAACCAAAAAAAAAAAAAAGACAATACAGATTACAACAAATAGATGCTAATTACTCCAGAAATATTTACCAGATCTTCCATCTGAGTGCTGAGGTGAAAAATCTTCCAGCCATTAAGTTTCTGTAGCACATTTTTTTGGTTCCCTAGATCTGTGATGGTAGGTCTGCGTTCGTCCTTGGGTTTAACATCGCTGTAGCGAATAAAGTGGTTGTGTTTGGACTTCCAAGGGTGTCTGTAGCTGTTGATCAGCGAGATGTGGGGCCTTTTAGGAACAAACACTTTCTCCTCAGGCTCCTCGTGCATGGTCGTCGCAGCTACTGTCAAAACGATAAGTTCATTCCTTGAGTCAATGTATAATTCATGAATAATTTCAATAAATTATTTTATTATATTTGGAAGAAGTTACAGGAAAGGTGGATAGAAACATATAAAAGGGACAATATGGCTTTTACAATGAAAAGAACACAGTTCACACTTTACATTGCTGCCATTGGACAAAGGGGTAATGGTTGCCTCTTAAAGAAAATCGATCGTTACCTCCCAATCCCCCAACCTAGGTTTCATTCTATCGGAACTTATCAGGAGGGAGTGTGAAATGCACAACGCAACTTCCTAGAAGATGAAACAACACAAAGGGGGGAAAATGGAAAAAAGTAAAGAATGATAGGACACATAGATAGGAACAATTAAATAAATTATTTTAGTTATAGTTTTATTTACAGTTTCAGTAAAACATTTATTCTTAGACTGACAGGTCTATAGCAAAAATTGATTATTTTTTTTTGTCACTGTGTACTACTTATCTGTTTGTGTTAGATGAATATGAACTAATTAGTAACTACACTAATGTGTTAAAAGTCTGACACCTTAGCTCAATCGGAAGTGTGACTGCTTACTGAGCTGAGGGTCTCGGGTTCGATTCTCGGCATGGCCGAAAACTTATCATTGATGAAAATATGGATTTACCCTTTCACTTTGGTAAATTAACGGCTGGGGACTGGATGTTGTGCATGTCCTAGTCTTAAGTTAAAGTATAAGGTATATGAAGCTACGACAGGTCTAACAGGCCAATTGTGGAAAATATATGACTGGAATAAGAAATTGACCTAGGCCAAAGGCTGGGAACAGGAATGGATGTAAAAAAACTAACGTGTTAGGGGTGAGAAAGGTAGAATTTAGAGGAAGAGTACCTACTTGCATCTGTGTGGAGAGAGTGGAAAAACATTTGGGGGGGGGGGGGGGGGGGTACACCTCAGTACGTACAAAATGACGAATAAAATAGATCTAAAACAAACATTAACAATTGCAAATTTCGATTTATTATTTTAAATAAAGAGTTACACATTATATAACAATGGGAATAGGTTATATATTTAATTCAGATTAGCTTTAATTGAAAAAAATTAACTTCACTCCCTACCTTTTCTACCCCTTCAAATAAAATTTTGTTAACAACGTGTGCCATACTAAACTTAGAAAGAAAGATATGGATAAATCATGCAGGCAAACTAAATATTGTTTTATATACCTTCTTTGACTTCTCTTAGTTTCTCTTCTGGTAAAAACTCCATTTCTTCATCACTGAATTTAGGCTCTGGAAGTTCATTGCCAGTTCTTTGAACAAAAGAGGTAACAAGAAGTTAACATGTGAATTTTAAACATGAGAAAATAGAATTTATAACAAAAGAATGATTTAAAAAAAACTATAACTCAAAATTTAACATTGAAAAGAGGATAGAAGGGCCTACACACTTACCAGAAAACTGTATCTGTATTCTACTCTTTCTGCTGAAGAAGGGGACTGATGTACCCCGAAAATTACATAATTTTGTGTTTTGTTGTGTTTTAACTGTGAACTTTGAGGTTGAGGAGGTTTGAGGGTCCTTGCTCTTCTATCCTCCTTTCAATGTTTAATTTTAAAGAGCCGTTTAGCGCAATTTTTCCTTTGATGAGCTCAAAATTAAAGAAATTTCCCAGCCAATTTTTTTTCTTTTAGTAAGTTGTGTTGCATGTCCTAGCGGGGAATTACTTTCCCATGTGCAATGGGTGTAATTCCTTCCCATATACACAGGAAAGAGTGGAGATGGCAAGGTCTCTTTTGTAGCGGAAGTAAACAGCTGGGGCTGCCCCCCCTGGATAGGTGGAAGGCACGAGTCCCCGATGCCGGTCATACCAGTGTATACTGGTAGGGGGGAGGAGTTAATTCTCACCTCCCGGGTATCCGGACTGATCCGGATCATCCCATCCTTCCGGGTTGCGGGGGTTGGAGCTTTTTAAGTACCGACCTAGAAACTGCCCTGGGCCTTGATGTCCAGGGGTGCTGTGTAAGCCCGGCTGGCTGCAAGTGTGGTGGTGTCCTACTCTCACTTCCGATTAGGTCTGATATAGCGAAAACTAAGTTAAGAGATCGGTATTAACTAAATTTGTCTAGTGGCAGCTGTGGAAAGTGTACAATATCCATTAATCCACTGGTGTGTGTGTGTGTTCGTATCCCCCACAGGGTGAAAAGAGGTTTCTCTTTGAAGAGTTTAACACCAATATTCTTGAATGTGTATTTATATTAGAGTTATTACTTTTTTTTAGGCACCGCGATTTACTATCCATACGGATTATACACTTATGTACTAGTACCGCTAATGGTTTTTATAAATTAAGAAGGTTATATTTAGAGGAAGTGTACCCACATTTTCATGAAGAGTGGAAAACCAATTTTGGAAAAATAACCTTTTACACACCCAACCGAGATTCAAACCTCTAGCTCCTCGTTACCAGCAGTCTAGTCTACTGTGGGAGTAGCACCTTAGACCATGTGATCAGCGAATACTTTATAATACTTACATTACTTTGACTCTAGTTTAAGTCATTATAATATTGATATTTCTGAATAGCAAAAGATTGTGTGCACCACAAAAACTCGGTGCGACCTCGACATGGACTCACAGTTGTTGTTTGCGAGGTTTCTTGCGGGGACTCATCTCCACCGGTGGTTTCTCTATCTCGTCGACAATCTCGTTCTTGACGATTGCGGGAAGAGAATCCTCCCCTGCCTCGTTGAGCCCCGGGGACGAGGTGGCAGAGATGGTTGTGGATCCTCCCGAAGAGTTTCCTCCATTACCACGAGAGTCTGGGCGTCGAGGAGACGGAGGAGAGACAGGTGAAGAACTGAGCGCAGTCAGCATCGGAGTCAGATTCTTCTGAGCCTTCATCGGAGATCTGGAACAATGTGGTTCGTTTAACAGGGTGGCTACAAACTCATTTTATTAAATACCACGAATTTTATAGGTTTTACAGATAATGTTTTCCAACTTTTTCAAGTTAATTAACACTTTTCCAGTTTTCTTTGGAGACAGTGACAATTTTCATATATACTTCATGTATCACAAATTTAAAAAAATGCTAGCAGCTACTTTACATCAAGATTTTTATAAGTTATTTTTAAAATACTAAATGTTATATTGTGTGGCACTTGTCTTCCGTCTTCATTTTTTATATCCATTACTGTTTCCAACCTGTGGTCAGTTTTTTATCTAAGCCATTTATTTTCCACTAACGATTTGCTAGACCTGTTGTAGCTTCAAATGCCTTATAATATAACTTAAGACTAAGACAGGCACAACCCCCAGTCCTCGGCCGTTAATTTATCAATATGAAAGGGTAAACCAGCATTTTAACCAGTGATAATTTTTTCAGCCATGCTGGGCATCAGACCCGGGACCCTAAGCTCACTAGACAGACAGACAGATACGCTACCGACCGATCTGAGCTGTCGGATGTGTTTCGTCTTCGTCAAGGTGTTACTATGACTGCCCTTACCCCTCATTGTCCCGTTTCCTGAGAATACTTGGTCTGGGTGAGGCGTTCAGCTTGGAGACAGTCGGAGTTTGTTGGTTGTTTTGGCTCAATACTGAAGACTCTGTTGTAACCAAGGCACCTACAAAACACCAAAACATTCAATGTGCAAAAATAAGTAGTGCACAGTAAAAATCAATAAATCCTTTAGTTCTTTTTTATTGGTGAGTTTGTGTAATTTTCTAACTCTACTAGATACAATATTTCATAAAATTAAAAAGTAGTTCTGTTGATACAACCAAAGAGATAAAATTAAGAAGTGAAATAAATAAAAATCCAACTAGATAAAGTAGGGTAAAGTAGTTCTAGCAGACAGAAAATAAATGAATACCCTGAACCAAACCACTAAGAGAACGTCAGAGCATGAAATATATTGCCGCTAACAACAAGACATGTCAAAGATCAATTAGATTTACTAAGTGTATTGTCCCGTAGTAGAAACAATTTTGGAGTTAGGTGGCATACATATTTGTTTGTATTTAAATTCATGGATAATATTTTGTTAATATTTACATTTAAAGTGACGCAAAGAAGTGTGACAAACTTTGGTATGGTGATGTAGAGAGGTGGTATGAACTGTGGTATGGTGATGTAGAGAGGTGGTATGAACTGTGATATGGTGATGTAGAGAGGTGGTATTAACTGTGATATGGTGATGTAGAGAGGTGGTATTAACTGTGATATGGTGATGTAGAGGTGGTATGAACTGTGGTATGGTGATGTAGAGGTGGTATGAACTGTGATATGGGATGTAGAGAGGTGGTATGAACTGTGATATGGTGATGTAGAGAGGTGGTATGAACTGTGATATGGGATGTAGAGAGGTGGTATGAACTGTGGTATGGCGATGTAGAGAGGTGGTATGAACTGTGGTATGGCGATGTAGAGAGGTGGTATGAACTGTGGTATGGTATGTAGAGAGGTGGTATGAACTGTGGTATGGTGATGTAGAGAGGTGGTATGAACTGTGGTATGGTGATGTAGAGAGGTGGTATGAAGCTGTGGTATGGTGATGTAGAGAGGTGGTATGAACTGTGGTATGGTGATGTAGAGAGGTGGTATGAACTGTGGTATGGTGATGTAGAGAGGTGGTATGAACTGTGGTATGGTGATGTAGAGAGGTGGTATGACTGTGGTATGGTGATGTAGAGAGGTGGTATGAAGCTGTGGTATGGTGATGTAGAGGTGGTATGAACTGTGATATGGTGATGTAGAGAGGTGGTATGAACTGTGGTATGGTGATGTAGAGAGGTGGTATGAACTGTGGTATGGCGATGTAGAGAGGTGGTATGAACTGTGGTATGGTGATGTAGAGAGGTGGTATGAACTGTGGTATGGTGATGTAGAGAGGTGGTATGAACTGTGGTATGGTGATGTAGAGAGGTGGTATGAACTGTGGTATGGTGATGTAGAGAGGTGGTATGAGCTGTGGTATGGTGATGTAGAGGTGGTATGAACTGTGATATGGTGATGTAGAGAGGTGGTATGAACTGTGGTATGGCGATGTAGAGAGGTGGTATGAACTGTGGTATGGCGATGTAGAGAGGTGGTATGAACTGTGGTATGGTGATGTAGAGAGGTGGTATGAACTGTGGTATGGTGATGTAGAGAGGTGGTATGAACTGTGGTATGGTGATGTAGAGAGGTGGTATGAACTGTGATATGGTGATGTAGAGAGGTGGTATGAACTGTGGTATGGTGATGTAGAGAGGTGGTATGAACTGTGGTATGGTGATGTAGAGAGGTGGTATGAACTGTGATATGGTGATGTAGAGAGGTGGTATGAACTGTGGTATGGTGATGTTGAGAGGTGGTATGAACTGTGGTATGATAATATAATGATGTACGGTATAGTGAAATTCGGTATCACTGTATTTGATATCACAATACATAAAAACCAATACTTTGTATCACAGCAAAACTATATCGATTAGTGGTACAAAGCACACTAAAATAGTAATTTTAAATTATTTACATAAAATGATAAATATAAAGATGTTATTTAGCCTTTCTTCTACTCTCTTCTGTTGAAGAAGGGACCCAATATGCCTCCAAAATTGCTATGTATTGTATTTTAAACTTGAACTTTAGGACCTACAATTGTATGTATAAGTTATATCCTTTCGATGATTAGTGAATACTGAATTCTATTTTTACCTAAGTTTATATCTGTATTGTGTATTATACCTGTTTAGTAAGGTTTATTTGATCATATTGTATAATACCATCTTATTCATAACTTAGGCTATGAGCATGAAAATGTAACATCAATGCAATAAAATTAGTTAAATTTGGACCTGCATAAAAAATGTAGTTTTAATTTAGCTTTGCAATTATTTTGTCAAGTATGTGTCTTCCTTCAAAATGTTAATTCACAAAGCTTTCTATGGGTACATAATTGTGTTGATTGTAATGTTGATAGATCATTATCTTAATATATATAATTCTTCTGTACGTGTGTATGTCACTGAACTCCTCCTAAACGGCTGGACCGATTTTGATGAAATTTTTTGTATGTGTTTGAGTGGGTTCGTGGATGGTTTAGATTCACAATTGGACCCGGTAGGTGGTGCTGCAATCAGGTTCTAGGATTTTATTTTTTAGGGATATTTTTTTTATTTTTAGATTTTTTGCATATCAGAACATGTAACCTCAAAATTTCATCCCCACCACCATCCCCCAATATTTATAATAATTAATATAATATTAATAATTGACCGTTAAAAAAATCATAAGTTCATCAATAATATAACTTCTGAGAATAATTCATAGTTATGTTTGTTTTTCGATACAGCTGATATTTGTGGAGTTGTGGGTGAAATGCCAAAAATGTAAAGATGTTTTATTTTGTATTTTGTCTTGACAAACACTGAATTTGTAATATTTGTGTTACTCACTAATTGGAGTTCATTGTGAATTTGTAATTGTGATGATCCCATAGTATTTGTTTTATTATCGAAATAAATTATGCCACCCAAAAGAAAAGACAACGTTCGAGCAGGACAACGTCTGTCGGGTCCGCTAGTTTTATATATAGAACCAGAACTTACTTGTAATCTAAACAAATCTTTTGATTTTTTTATAGACAATATCTTTTAGATAGCATGATTTGATGTATGAATACATGAAAGTAGACCTATATATGTTTTAAATCGTGAACTATGAGACCCACAGTTTACTGGTAAGTTTGTAGGCCTTGGTTCCGTTTTCAATGTTTAATTTAAAATATATGTTAAGACACCATTTTTTCCTTTGAAAGTAGATCTAGTAACTTTTTATAGTTCGCAGATGTGTCCATTCTAGAGTGCTGGCTGTTTCCAACTAAACTTTGATTACACTCAAATGAAAATTAAAAATACCCGTTCAAACATCTCCTGAAATAAATATCCTGGTAAGTACTTTGAAAACTTGCCTTCAGTAATGTAAGAAGACTGTGCAGGAAGAGATGATCTGGAATGATCCACCACCATTACCGGGTTGAACCGAACCGACGGACCACTCGGTACAATAGCTAGTATGAAATAATAATAATACATTATAATAAAACAATTAAATAACTATACATTTCAAAATAAGATATGTTATGCTTTGCACTATACGCGCTACAAAGTACTTATGGAGATGACTTACTGTGAACTGTATTGGTTGGGCGCAAGGGCTGAGATGTGGTGGTATGTACAGCGTAGGAGCTCCCTGGAGTGTAGGGCCGAGTCACCTGGTAGCCACCACTAGGAGCCTCATAGTAGAACGTGGTGGGCATGGTGTATGTTGGGACAGACGATGCGCTAGTCTGATTGCTAGGAGCTTACAACAAAAATTATCAATTTGTTGGAGCGAGGTCAGTCAAATTTTCAGAATTTTCCTATAACTTATAATGCCAATTATGTTATGATAGTTTCCTAGAATTATATATATATATTTAATAATATTTCTTCAAAGAATATGTTTAATAGGGATGTGTGAAGCTATAACTTTGACTTGGCTTCGAAACAAACATCAGCTTCGACTTTACTTCAAAACAAATTCCGGCTTCAAAGACTCACCAATAAAACAGTTACAACTAAAATACTCCAGTTATGTTCAATTACAGTCATTCTGAGCTGTTGTGTATATAACAAATTAATATTTACATGTAAAAAATCTGAAGTGATTGAATTGCATGTTGTGATAATAGCTTGATTTATCAGATTAACACAGAATACTACAAACAATTGTGCAATAAAATATCTTCCAAGTAATTTTAGTGCTAAAAGTATTATAAATAACCACAATATAATATTTTTTTCAAGCAAAAAACAACTAAAGAAAAATATTCGAACTTCGATTTGGCTTTGAGAATATTTCATTCGATTTCGCTTCGAATTGAAAAATTGGACTTCACACAAACCTAGTGTTTAAATTTTTAATTTTCAAAGTAACTTACTAGCTTTCTGGATAAATAAAAATTAAAATATAGTTCTGACTTGGTAGTTACTACATGAGCCAATGGTGTTGTTCGACATGAATAAAATGTAATCTTCTTATGTTGTGATTTGATAATATACTAATTTCAAAGAGCTATTAATTATAACTAAAAATATAATGTTACTCAAAATTATATGCAGAGTTTTATTTTTTCTAGCAAGACGACACTTCCAACACTTTCCTGGAGAAGGTTCAACACGAAACACGACTTGTGCGAAGTGGTCATACCATGTATGTACAAATGAAGTGTGTCCTACATGTCAGCTGTCATCCATATATTATTCAGATCATGTGAACAATAAACCCTAAAGTATTTGTGTCTCTCTCTAGAATTATAGGTTAATATTAGGGATGTCAAACTTGATTCTTTGACACCTCGATATCCTCAATTCTTACTGGTAACGAAATAATTGCTCTTAATATTACGATTCTCTATAATTCGATTTTTAGCTCTCAATGAAAGTACTGGCAACTAATAAAATGGCAAAATTCAGAACAAGTAGTAATTGAATATCTTTGATATTAGTTTATTTGCCATAATTTACTATAATATTTTGGTTCAATTAACAACCCTATTTGGTGAATTTAAAAGACTTGTACTTTTGACAATAGTTTGTTATACCTTATTTTAATTATTTGACTCTGTGAGGCTTTACTCGAAGGTAAAAATACATGCTTTCTAATGTAATTACTAATTATTTTATTAATTTGGTAAAATATGCTTTAAATACTTGGTAAACGCATCTGGTTCTACATTAGAAAAACCAACTTTAGTTCAGTTCATAATACACGTAAAGTATTAAAGTGGTTGATAACCTTTATCTGGTCGCTAACTTTAACCTACCGATAGCAATATCTATCCGGTAGTCATAAGACCGGCCCTTAGTATGAGATAATTGTTACTGAAAGAATTAATTGGAGGATGATAGGGAAGAAAAGTAAAGGGAAATGCTAGCAAATTACAAAATGGGCTTAAAAAACTTGCTATTTTAAACATTTCTCAATTTGTAACAAGTAACTTTAAATTTGTTTACAAAAGTTAAGTATCTAACTCCCCACAATATCCAGTGGATAATGGGTTTACCTGGAGACGCTCTGTGGGATGTCTGTATATACACACTGGTCGCTTGCGGCATTGTCTGCTGTTGCTGAGATGGCGGTGGTGGCTGTGGCTGAGCCTGTAGGGTATGAACAGGCAATGCCACTTCAGGCAAACCCGCCGTGTTCAGATCAACACCGCTTCGACTTACACCCATCGCTGTCGTAAACACTTTTGCCACGGGAATGGATTGCGGATGAGCGACAGTTATTGGTCGTATCCCAGGCACATTACTCGACGCAACAGTTGTGGTGGAAGGATATGAAACTGTAAATAAACACAACTTAATTCAATAATTATTGAAACGGATTTTTATAAATCATTAAAATTATATTGAAATTAATATGTCATTAATAAAATTATTTTAAATATATGTTGAATATGCCTCTATAAGGAAAAACTTTTTTCGCTTTATGAGGTAATTGTATTATATTGGGAAGAAGGTACAGGAAAGGTGGATAGAAACATACAAAAGGGACGAACACAATATGGCTTTTACAATGAAAAGAAGAACATAGTTCACACTTTACACTGCTGCCGTTGGACAAAGAGGTAATGGCTGCTTTCTTGAATAGAATCGATTATTACCACCCAATCCGCCGACCTACGTTTCATCCTATCAGAAATCATGAGGGAGGGAGTGTGAAACGCGCAACACAACTTCCTAATATAATACAACTACCCCATAAAGTGAAAAAAAGGTTTTCCTTATCGAGATTTATTATATATTCACATCTGATTGGTATATGTAACTTTCATCTCACCTGTCCTGGTCCCTTGGTTATGCTGCAGCGGAGTTACAGAGTGTAGAGACTGAGCCACTTTCCCCGAACTTAGCGGGACTTGGGTGATTTGAATAGATCCATGAGCCGGTTGAGTGATCACCTGGCATCAATAAAAGTAGATTATTATTACTATCATTAGTTTTGTAAGCCCTAATTTTAGAACCGGTTAGCAGCAACACGCTCGTCTTTTAATTCGGTATTTTATACAGTGTGTCCAGGCAAACTATATTTTAAAATCCTAAATCTTCTGACTTCTCTGGGTTTTCCAGAGCCAATTTACAACTTTTCCAGTCACTATATATTCAAATATTTTATTAAGATCACAATTTAATGCAATAATATTTTTTGACACACACCCATTCTGAAATTGTGTCACTCTATGCAGGTGTTAAAAGATATCAGCCTAAGGTGATGGGCTAATGGATAGTCTGATCTATGTTAAATCTTGGCGAGATCATATTTAGACATTAAAAGATCGTGTTATATCAATAAAGTTTAAAATTGTTGTGAGACACTTTCTTTTTGTTTCTTCTCCCTATAATGTAATCAATTCTCACGCAAGCACATAGCTATGACTCAACTTTGGTTAAAGACGCGCGGTAGAGGGGTGGAACGACGACATTAAAATCACTTTGAGAATTGAGATTAGTATGCTCAACTGGAACAAATGTGTTAAAACAAATTCGAGGTGTGTATTAAGTGGAAAAATGATATTTTTACTCCTAAAAATGAAAATTGTGTAATTTTTTTTTAGCAAATATATGAAAGTTTCAGAAATATTATAAAAATTCCGTGACCAAGCAAATTCCATGACTTTTCCCTGTTTTCCAGATCACTGGACACCATGTTTAATTTTAATATTTTTCACATCAATTACTGTTCCCAGCCTTTGGTCAGTTTTTTATTCAAGCCATATATTTCCCACTACCAGCTTGCTAGGCCTGTCGTAGTTTCATATGCCTTATAATATAACTTAAGATTAGGACAGGCACAACATCCAGTCCCCGGCCATTAATTTATCAATGTGAAAGGGTAAACCCATATTTTCATCAATGATAAATGTTTTGGCCATGTCGGGAATCGAAACTGGGAACCTTAGTTCAGTAGACAAACACGCTACCAACTGAGATGAGGTGTCGGACTATATCTTCCTTATCCTTATTCAATTAGCTTAATTAATGTATTTGAAGAGCGCAAACGAGTACTACGATATAGTGGGGGGGGGGGACATTTTAAATCAATAATATTGAGAAATTGAACAAGGTTTTAAGTATTTGGATAGGCTACGTCACGGTTCCTACCTTGGGTCCTATGTTCTGCTGTATCGGGAGTGTTCTGCTCACAGGAGTGACTGATTTGAGAGTCTGGGAAGTGTTGGAGACCACCACTGGATGAAGAGATACCATGCCTGTAGGTGTGCTCACTCCCGGCGCAACCGTAAGACGTGCCTGTGTCGCCAGCACGGTTGTGGCCTAGCACCAATAATCACAAACCAAGATATTACTTCACTATTGTCGACTGCCTTGGGCGTGTAATGAGGATAGAGAAGGAGAGGGTGCCAAAGAAAATGATGGAAATCAAGTATGAAGGGAAAAGACCGCAAGAGGGAAATTCTAAGCTTATTCTGTACCCCATTACTTTCTATTATGAAAGTCCTTAACCACAGACTTGTACTTGTTCAGACAAATATAAATCACCTCCCGGGAAAATTGGTAGGCTCTTTCGCTCTGATCCATTGAAGTACTCATAAGGTGATAAATTGAGTAAGTTCATAAAGTGGATGTTAAATACCTCAAATAAAATTAAATCAGAACTTATTGTCTTGTACCGACCAATGACGAATCTTTTCCATAGACTGACCTGTAGAGGTGGTTGATTGGTGGACGAGACGGTGAGTCTTGCAGGAGTGGATAGGAGCGCACTCTGAGGTGAACACAGGCGCGTGTGTGTGGCCTGCTGGTTGGGCACAGTCGGTCGAATGGGTGAAGAGTTGGGCACAGCCAACCGGGTGACTGTGCCCTGTCCCGTCATGGCTACTCTAGCGGGCCCCGCCAACACTGTGCCAGGTAGAGTGGTTGACACTGTCAAGCGAGCTGGGCCTGTGATGATTGTGCTCTAAAATAAGTCAAAAGATGTTGTGTAATCAATCATTCGCTTTACTGACAATGCTATCTATTAATGACTTAAATGAATGAACATTACAATGTTTAAAACACACTTGAATGAATCAGTTAGATCAAGGATCACTAATATCATTCTAAATACAATCAGTCGAGATCAAGGATCACTAATATCATTCTAAATACAATCAGTCGAGATCAAGGATCACTAATATCATTCTAAATACAATCAGTCGAGATCAAGGATCACTAATATCATTCTAAATACAATCAGTCGAGATCAAGGATCACTAATATCATTCTAAATACAATCAGTCGAGATCAAGGATCACTAATATCATTCTAAATACAATCAGTCGAGATCAAGGATCAGTAACATCATTCTATATACAATCAGTCGAGATCAAGGATCACTAATATAATTCTAAATACAATCAGTCAAGATCAAGGATCACTAATATCATTCTAAATACAATCAGTCGAGATCAAGGATCACTAATATAATTCTAAATGGGCAATTCCAATGTGACGGGTGTTACATTCTGATATGATTTTGAATAGTTTTAATTTAATTGTATCTTTTAATAACATGTTACACAACTTTTAAATTTTGTGAATACAAAACTTTCTACTATCTCTTAGAATACATTAAAAAATTTAGAATAGATACAACCATTTTTTATACAAAAATAGATTTTTGTGTGTGACGGGTGTTACAATGAAAAGACATCAACTCAGAAGTCAACTCTTATAACTAAAAACTCTGTGAAATTAGGGCACTATTCTCAGTTGTAAGTATATAGTTCTAAAGTATATACTATAATGAGTGTTTTAACTCAAAATTGTTTACAAATATTTGAGAACTATTATTTGATATTTAAAAAAACTTTGTGACGGGTGTTACAAATCATTGTGACGGGTGTTACAAGTCTGAAATAAAATTAAAGTTTTAGTATCTAAACAAGAATTTTCTTATTTATACATGAAACATTATGGTATTTTGTCAGTTCAACATTAATATACATTTATTAGGTAGCTATTTTGAGTAAAATTTTTTATTAAATTTTTAAAATACTAAACAGTACTACATTCTAGAGCATATTGTATAACATTTTCAGATATTTGAATACTGTTTACATGAGTTCCATGGTTTGAATTTTAAATAAGTGTTTAAATATAAAATCACTAAATAATAATATGTAAGACTACATTATCTCCTTCAAAGTAAATAGAATTGCCTAATAGAGAAACTCTATTCAGCACTATATTTTAGAATTGTCTCTACTTTAACTCTTCCCCTATTTTCAACAGTAGCTTCCAATTGCTGAATAACATCTTCAATTTCAATCCAGGCAACATCTTCTTTAGGTGGATACACAAATAATAAATCATTTGACTGCTTCCTCAAAAATTTCATATTTAGTAAGGAGTTCTCTTTCTCCATTACTTGCCTAACGTAATGCAGGTGTCTTGATTTTGTGGCAAATTTTACCAGCAAGAAATCCCCTGGAGAAATAGAGGTATGAGGACCAGGCAGTTCAGGTCCTGAAATATCATCATTTAAACTGTAGATTTGTTTTTCTTTACTGTCTGAAAATGTTGTTGCAGATACCCGATATTGACCACAAGGGGCAATGCAGTAAAAACTCTGTGTACCAGGAATCGGATTAATGTTGCTCCAAAGCTCATTAAGTTTGTCTTTCACAGTTGTCTTCTTTATATCATTTGTTGTAATAGTAATAATGTTAATGTTTGGACAAACTTTTTTTGCAACTCTGGCAAAAGATTAATGTTCAGTGACAATTTCCCTTCGTACTCCGACCATAGAACTAACTCCACGCTTCACAGTTCCTCCAACCCCATCTACAGCTCCTTTCCCATGTGAGGTAGTGAAGAAATGCCATTTAAGTGTAAGATTCCACTGTGTTTGAAGGTAATGTAATGCTGAAAACATATATCTGTTCTTAAATTGAGCAGCTGAACCATCACTGAATATATCAATATGGTCAAAACCTTGATCAGCAATTCCACCAATCAAAACTTTCATAAATGTGTACACAGCATATCTATCGTGGGAAAGTGAGTCGCTAACAATCGCAAATGTTCTTTGTATGTATCAGCATTAAATTTTTTTCTTTGTCGACATATTACTTGTCTTTCTGCAACTGTTTTAGCCATCCTTTAACAATATAATAAATAGCATTAATTACCTTATATATGTTGGTTTTAACATAGGCCTAACCTTAAAATTATTTATGCTACAAGAACATAAATTTGAGATTATTTTGAATCAAACTAGTATATTTAAAGACTAAAATAACTCATTATGATACTTAATGTTAACACCAACCTTTCTTATTTTTAGTAGGTAATTTTGATGTAGGTAACCTACTTTATACAACACACAAGCAAATAGGCTAAGAGTGAACTTATCAAGAATCAGATATAGACCTATGTTATATGTATAATCAAAAAACAACAATGGCTAGGTCTTATCAGCATAGCCAACCTAATTTAATATTTACCATGCTAGCAATATCATTTATAATAAAGGCCTACTTTAAAGTTAAACATTGATATTTCATTTGCTTATTTGGAAACAGTGCAAAGTTACACAGTAAAAGGAATAATTGAAGATGAGACATAATCTTTTATTAACAATGAATATATTAACTTTTGAAGTTATAGGCCTACTATTTTATCAATCTAAGCTATGGTAAGATAATATTTAAACTACCAAACAATAAAGAGAACATAATTTAATAAGAAGACTATTTATCACAACAATCACATTACCCTGCCTGGCTTCATTGTAACACCCGTCACTCTCATTTGTAACACCCGTCACGCACATGTAACACCCGTCACATAGTTTTTGCCACAAGATTGAGGAGATATATTTTTCAAAAAATTGCACAGTAATTGGGAGAGCTTTTTAGCTTTGTTCTCACAAATTTACTCATTAGAAGAAAAAATTATAAATGTTATAGAAACTTTTATATTTTTTTGTGACGGGTGTTACAAAACTATTAGACATTATTGAAAAAATTCTTAACATTGATATTGTTTATTTTTTAGGTTTTTTATTAAATTTATATTGAATATAAGACCTTAGTAGACAATATCAATATATTTTTATAAGCCATACTGTTACCTGGACTGAATTGTTCAATTTCTTTTTTCACACTTTGGTAAGCGGTTTTTATCTTCAACAATGTGTGGCAAATTTGGGTACACCTATACTAGTCCATTTAATTTATAAGTCAAATTGTTGGCTTTTATATAAAAATATAGTGTTTTCTGAGTAAAATGAGACTTGTTTCAAAATTTTTACTAGAAAATTAAAATAAAGTGGTCATGTCTCTTCTCTCGTGGAATGGCCCAAATACAGTCAAGATCAAGGCCCACTGATATGACTCTCAATACAATCAGTTTAGATCAAGGCCCACTGATACCCCTCTCGGTACAATCTGCACCTCTTGTTTTTTTGACACCTCTTCAATCACCACAAACTTGTTTTGATTCTAATTCATATCAAAGGTGCCAACAAAGTGGGTGAGTTTAGAAAGCTACCCCATCTACCTTTAAAAAAGATTCCTCAGCTTTCACTTTATGTTACCAAAATTTTATTTTATTTTAAACATAGAGGTGTACCGATTGAGTAAAACCGATTACCGATACCAATTAATCCCAACTATCAATTAGTTATTATTATTAATAATTATTGGGAAATATGCTTTAGAGTATGATAACAGTTAAAGTAATTAATACAAAAAGATTGTATGCATACAAAGATATATTTTATGCATAACAGGTGAAAGTTTGAACTAGATTGTTAGTTTTATCAAGGGTATGAACTTATATTTCTTCATCCGGTTATGTAATCTTTGCATATTCTGCAACCCAGATGTAGTGTGTATGTAAGTGGTCCCCCCCCTTCCCCCCACCCCGATTGTGATCACTAAACTCCCACCTAGAAAATTTTGCTTTAAATTTTAGTTAAAAAGATATGATTGACATAATAATCACCGATGCACTAATAATCGCCCGATAACGATTCATCCGTACCCTCATTGGTACACCCCTACTTAAACACTTTTATAAAGGATAAAAACTAAATTATTTAGGTAGTGATATGAAAGAGACAAGCTATGGTACCTGTGTGGAACCCTGAGCCGCCACAGCCAGGCGGGTAGGCGTGGAAAGCATAGCGGTGCTGGCTGGAGACATAGTGAGCCGTGCCGGCGTTGTCTGGACCAGTCTCTGTCCTGAAGAAACCGCTGCTAGCCTGGTGGGGGTGGTGGCAATAAGTGTGGCAGGGCTGGTAGGGAATGGGCTCCCGCTACTGTATGTGATGGCTGTCTGTGTGCGAGCGGGTAGCACCTGGGCGATGGTCACAGCCCCCAGGGACACACTCGGCTTGAAGTACTTCTCTGTGATGTGGAGCTGGGACATAGCAGAACTCTCTCAACAATTTATTTCAACTATAGGGGTTTATGAGCACCTTTTTTTTTTCCAATCGAGTCAATCTCAAGCAATTTTTTTTTACTAAGCTTTCAGTTGAAAGACAACTGCTATCATCTTGACTTGCTACCAGATGGTGACGGTAGATTTAAGAATCAGACGATAAGAGTTAAAATTTAAGAATCGAAATTGAGACAAACAAGAATCGTGACATCTACAGGTATAATCTAAACCATGGATCTGAGAGTGTTCGCCTCAGATTTTCGAGCCAAGCCTTAAATAGACATTCGAGATTGGCATCACCAGATTTATAGGATCACAATTTTGAACTTCTTTAAAATAGGTATTTCTCTGTCCTATATTGTGTGTCTTGTGATGAGTAACTATCATTTACTCTTATCTCTACTTGTTGGTGATGTATATTGTGAAATAATACAGTTAAAGAGGGTGGGAAGAATCCAATAAAGAGAGTATTGTGCAAATGGCTATCGGACTGTCAAGGTCAGCTCAGCAGAGTAACCTAGTTTTATGAAAAGCTCACTCGAGATAGACTCCAATTAAAGAACTTGAGTTTAAAGACCCCTTAAGACAATTTAGTCAGTCAGTTAACAGTTTAATATGTTTTAAAATCCATATTGACATTTTTTGTTATAACTTGAATTTAAGTTGATGTAATAAAATAGTAGCATAATATATAATTTTTTTTAATTAATTCTAGGAAATCTCTAATTTTCAGGATACGATCACAAATACAAAATACAAAATCAGGTCTCTAAAGCTGTCGAGCCCACGGTACAAAGTCAAGATAACATCAGGTGGTATGAAAATCCGAAACCACTCCAAATCACCATCATCATGTTTGATAAAATAAACTTTCTAGACCAACCTGTGTTGAAGTTTGTCCTACTATGGATTTCTGAGTTGTGGAGTGGATCAATTGTGGTCTGGGAGACTCCGTCTGGATTCGACTACCCAGAGGAGTTGGTGGTCTGGCCGGCACTGCCAACATAAAGATAGTTTTCAAAAATTGTGATTTAATTAACTAGACCTCTTTTCGCTTTTTGAGGTATTCTGTTATATTTGGAAGAAGGTACAGGAAAGGTGGATAGAAACATATAAAAATAACAAACACAATATGGCTTTTACAATGACAAGGAAAACACAGTTCACACTTTACACTGCTGCCAATGGACAAAGAGGTAATGGCTGCCTCTTTAATAAAATCGATAAATACCACCCAATCCCCCGACCTAGGTTTCATTCTATCGGAACTAATCAGGGAGGAGTGTGAAATTTCCAACGCCACTTCCTAAAAGAGGAAACCAAAAGGGAGAAAAATTAAATTGGTAAAGAATAATAGGACAGAGACAGAAAAAAGAGAATGATGGAAATGAAGTATGTAGGAAAAATACCGCAAGAGAGGCCAAGAAAAAGGTGGGAGGAAGAGATAACAGAAAGTGTGCAAGTGAGAGGAGAATAATGGAAGTAATTAAAGGAAGAACAATGATGTGGAAGGACAGAGGAAGATGGAGGAATTTTACTAAAACTGACCCGGCCACAGCCTGGAAACGATGATGATGATGACTATGATGTAAAATAAATACTTGGGCAGAAATTATATTAAATATGTGGTTGTATAATCTTCATCATCATCAGCATCAACTGTTTCCATCCTGTGACTGGGTCAGTTTTAGTAAAATGCATTTATCTTTCTCTATCATTCCACCATTCTTCCTTTTAATTGTTTCCAATCTTCTCCTCTCACTTGCACATTTTCTAATGTCTGCTCCTCCCATCTATATCTTGGCCACCCTTGCTGTATTTTTCCTACATACTTCACCAGCATCATTCTCCTCGACATCCTCTCCTTATCCAATATTCAGAGTCCCTAATTGTAGCCTATGGTTGTCAAAAATAAAGAAAAAGGGAAAATAAACTAATAAAAGTAAATTTAATGAAGAAAGCTCACCTAGAGAAAGATAAAAAATGTGGGAAGAATTCAATGCACAAAGGTGACATCTTTCTTTCTTCTATCTACTAAATACTATAGTCCACCAGCTAAATTCCTGAATATTGAAGAATCATTACACTTTTTGATAAAAGCATAATACTTCGTAGGCTCATTTATAATAACCTCTGAACAAATTTCAGTAGAGGCGGCAATCGATATCTGCATGCTGACGGCTGCCATATTGAGACGAGGCCACCATATTGGATATTTTTGTGATTCAATCCCCGGAATGGTGGCAGCTATCGAAGTCCGGTTTTCACAGAAATATTCCAAATAGTGTAAAATTTCATAATAAAATGATAAATTTATTTCTCCCAAATACAAAATCATTTATTTTCTAGAACAGGAAAATAAAAGGTACTTTCGATAGCATATTATTAGAATAACTGCGAGTTTAAGGCCTTAATAATCCTGCAATCATTGATAGTTGCCACTGTCCCGGAGATATATTGAATCACAAAAATATCCAATATGGCAGCCTTTTTTCAATATGACGGCCATCACCATGCAGATATCGATTGCCTGCTCGATTGAAATTTGCTTAAAAGGTATAATAAACAAACCTATGAAGTTTCTTGCTTTTATCAAAAACTGTAACAATTTTTTCCCTTAGCCAGTGGACTATTAGTCACCTTTATTGATTGGATTCTTCCCACATTTTTCTCTCTCCCTAGGTGGCCTTTCTTTGCTAAATTTATTTTTACTAGTTTATTTTTCCTTTTTATTTATTTTTATCAATTTCCATTATTATATAAAAAAAACATATGTGCAGTAAGCTAAATTAATTATTTATTTATTAATCCAGACCTACCCAATTTTAATTTCATACACAAAATTTAGTGTAAAAAAAAACCAATAAATAATGTTGTGAGATTTTGGCTAACAGATTCTTTCAAAAACAAGCTAGAGAAAGTACCAAACAATTCGGATGAAAGAAAGGCCATGCTGTAATAAGCAACACAAGTACCAACCCGTAGGAACGGTAGGTCGGCCATGCGCGTAAGCAGACATTGAAGTGATATTCTGGGTGCGTAGCGAGGTAAGCATGGCTCCGGTGGAGGAAATGGCTGTGGTGCTGACCACTTGTGGTACGGACGTACCCAACCAGGGGGCACCAGATGCTGTTGAGGCTGGACTAGCGGCCCGTGGCATTAAAGTTGCAGGACCTAGTCCGCGCAGGCTAGAGGCAAAACTAAAACAGGAAAAAATCAAGAGTTGGGTCAGATCCACTATTTTGTGAATCCAAATCTTGGAAATAAATGGTACGGCACACCGCACAGACTTTCTCTCTCTTTCTATAAACTCGTAAGATTTCTGAACAGAATGATGTACATTGTATATTCACCACTCCACATAAGAACACGCATAAAATAATATACAATGATATAGAATCAATGAGAAAAGAGGCGCATTTTTGTCCACCTAAGAACATTTCAAACAGTTTAATGTCTTCCACAAGGGTCAACACTTCGTATTAAAATTTCGATTCTGGTTAAAGTTTTAACATTTTATAAGGTGTTGCAGATCTTCAAGTCATCGTATTGATATTTAATTATTCATTTATACATTTTGACCAATAAAAAATGTAAATATTGACTATTGAGTCTAAAATGGAGATAAATCATTGCTATGCAAACATTTCTCCTAAGAGATTTAAAGAAAAATAACATACTTTTTTAGATACTTATATTTAATTACTCTATGGCATTGGAGAATTATTGCGTTAAGACTTAAGTAGTATATGTTTACAACTAAAGTTCACAAAATTGTATTAATATATTTGCAAATATCTCAGAAACTGCTGCTTTTATAAAAATATATGTCAAATAAAAGTTTTTTATTTCTAATAGTCCTACAATTTTGCAATGATAAGTTGTTTAGTTTCTCCAATAGTTGTGGAGATATGGAAATTAACGCTTCTGTAAAGTACCCTAAAAATCATTTTCATAGAAAAATGAAAATAGCCATTTTATTTATAATCTTAATCAACGCCTAGATACGAATTTTAATCAAAATCGTTTGAGCAGATTTTGAGAAAACAAAATTTTTCTCTTTTCGCCCTTCAGTAAACTACCCTTAATTTTAAGTTTTTATAGACACACAGACAGACGGCACATAAAAGACTATTTTTTAGGGTTCGAGGGGTCATGAGACGTCGACATCCATCAACATTTCAGGTTAGTTTTTTTTTACGGTCGCAATACTTAAACTATAATGTCCAAAAAGTTAAAAAATTCATATAATTGCGTATAGATTGAAAGTTATTGATTTTATAAAAATATGTTTCGGATAAAATATCTGTATTATAAATATATATACATATTTGTAATGCTAAGTAATTTCATATCTCAAATAGTTTCGGAGCTATTTAAAAAAATGTTAATTGACGCATCAGACCGGAGCCCTTAAAGCCATTTTGCCGAAATATTGAGGGTAGCCATTTTGTTTGGAATATTTATTAATGTATATAAATGAAATTTAATCAAAATCGTTAGAGCCGATTTTGAGAAAATCGACTTTTTCTCTTTTTGCCCTTCAGTAAACTACCCTTAATTTTAAGTTTTAATAGACACACAGACATACGGCATTGCAAAGACTATATTTTAGGGTTTGGGGGGTCATGAGACGTCGAAATCCATCAACATTTCAGGTTAGTTTTTTTTACGATCGCAATACTTAAGCTTTAATGTCCAAAAAGCTAAAAATATATATATAATTGCGTATAGAATGAAAATTATTGATTTTATAAAAATATGTATCGAATAAAATATTTGTATTATAAATATATATACATATTTGTAATGCTAAGTAATTTCATATCTCAAATAGTTTCGGAGCTATTATAAAAAATGTTAATTTACGCATCAGACCGGAGCCCTTAAAGCGATTTTTCCGAAATACTGAGAGTAGCCATTTTGTTTGGAATATTTATTAATGTTCATAAATGAAATTTAATCAAAATCGTTAGAGCCGATTTTGAGAAAATCGACTTTTTCTCTTTTTTCCCTTCAGTAAACTACCCTTAATTTTAGGGGTAGATATCCAATTCCAAAAACCCCTCGGGGCAACCCTATGAAAACCCTAGATATCAAGTTTCAGCTCAATCGGTAAAATAGTTTAGGCTCTAGTTGGAGGTACAGACAGACAGACAGACAGACAGACAGACAGACAGACAGAAATTCAAAAACCACTTTTTCGGATTCAGGAAGTCATGAAACGTCAAAATTCATCAAAATCTCGAGTTCGATTTTTTTGACGATCACAATACTTTCTCTACCTGTAAGATAGAGAGAAAGTAAAAATTATCAACATAGAGGAAAGATAAATATAAAAGAATACCGGTAATAGAAAATAGAAACAGTAACTTTATGTTAACATTCTTTCTTATAATCCATTCATTATAACATTCATACATTCAGTTAAGTGTTAAATTACTGGTCTGGGGCCTGGTTGTTAAGTTCATCCAATAATTATAATTGGTTCTTAACCACCAACAGTGTTCTAAAACAAATTTCACTTGAAGAATTTAAAGAAAAAACTTTTTGAAGGATTTAAGTTTGGAATTTGAAATTTTCTTGAATGCTCAAATTTTAATATCCTTAAGGATTTGAGGAACTCGAGAGTTCCGTCCATATAAAAAATATATAAACTGTTATTGCCAGTAATGAATTACATAGAGAAATGTCAAACTTAGCCCCTGGATTCTTACTGGTATTGAAAGAATCACGAATCAACTCGATATTGTGATTTTAAATACCTCGATTCTTAGTTCTGAAATCCCAGTAAACAAAGTCCTGGCATCGAAACAAAAAGGCTTCAGAATTATGTAGCAGTCAAACTTTTTAAGATGTTTGAAATGATACGTGAAATATTTTTAAGACAATTATTAACAATACCTGGCAGAAAGAGGAGGGGCAGACACCCCAGTAGTCTGAAGAGGCCCCGTTGGCCTCACAATCGGGGTGGCGACGGCTGACCGAGGAGCCGCAATATTAGCCACTGCAGCCGCACCTTGAAATAAAATTAGGAATTAAATAATTTGCCCTGAAGGAAATATTTGTTGCTGCTAGTAGTTTCAAAGTTGTGAATTCTGCACAGCACATCTGGAACTGTTGATACCGTCAGCTATTTATAGTAAAGGTTTACAAATGATCAATTAATTTATAGTAAATAAAATGATATAATATTAGGAAAAATAGTAGAGCACAAAATAAAAGTAAAAACACTAACACATATTTACACACACTTCAATATTTCAATGTAATTATAGCATCTTCCTCAGGAAGTAGTCTTAAGATGCTAGTAGTAGTTAAGACTACTTCCTGAGGAAGATGCTATAATTACATCGTAATATCAAAGTGTGTGTAAATATGTGTTAGTGTCTTTACTTTTATTTTGTGTTCTACTATTTTTCCTAATATTCTATCATTTTATTTACTACAAATTGTTTTTGCTCAATGCACTTTATTTCATTCAAATGATCAATTAAGTATTTTTTTTAGTATCATATCTTACTACATGTTTGGGTAATGTGCTTATGTACTAATTAAGCTGATGGTTTTAGGGATTAGGAAGGTCATATTAAAGGAAGTGTACCCGCAATTACATGGAGGGAGAGTGGAAAACCATTTTGGAAAATGAAACCTCAATACACCCGACCAAGATTCAAACCTCGATCTCCCCGTCGTTGGCAGTCTAGCGTACTACACTTAGATTTTAAAGGTCTGCTAGCTCAAGGTTTTTTCATTTTAATCAAGCTTGAACGAGATGCTTAAAATACTCCCAAGTATTGAGTTGAGTTTGTATTTGGTAAATATTTAATATTAAAACTTACCAATGTATATAAAAATTACTAAAATTAAAGAAAATGACTATGGATTAATATTTTTACAATAAAAATAGCCTGGTTTGAACATTAAAATAACCTTACTAAAAAAAATTCAGCAATAATAAACGGCGCAGTTAATTTTTAGATAAACCTTAGATAAACAGTAAATGAAAAATTACTTTCAATTTAATGTGATAATATTTAAACATAACCCTTTGATTCCTTTCCCATTCAGAGTATTGTTATTTACCTCTAGGCACGTGAGTGGTATGTGCTACGCTGACCAGAGGTGACCGCGAGGGTAACGAAGCGCTACTAGCAGAGGCTGACTGTACCAAACTGCTCCGAGACACATTCACTGCACCGTCATGAAAGAGTGAACAAAACATAAAATACCCCACTGCTCATCAATACACAGGCAACTAGTATATATTATAGTTCATATGATTGATTTTAAAATTAGACTGTAGCAAATTATGACCTATTGTTAGAGGTAGTTTTTAACAAAAATATTAGGTTATGTTTTGACCATGAGCAGAAATAAGCTGCTCTCAAGTGCTAGCCTAGCACCAACAAAAGTATCCAGAAGATAAATCAAGGTGGCCACAGGAATTCACTTTTCAAATTCCCAGACTTTTTCAAGTTTTCCAGAAAAAAAAATATATTATTTTATCCCTGATGTTTTACCTGTTTTTATAACTGTTAACTACTATCCAAGACCTTAGCTCAGTCGATAGCGTGTCTGTCTACTGAGCTAAGAATCCCGGGTTAGATTCCCGGCATGGTCGAAAAAACGTATCATTTATGAAATGTGGGTTTACCCTTTCAGTGATAAATTAATGGCCGGGGACTGGATGTTGTGTCTGTTCTAGTCTTCAGTTTGATTATAAGACATACGAAGCTACGACAGGCCTAGCAAGCTGGTAGTGGAAAATATAGCATAGATCGTTGATCGCCAACATGGTTGAACTAATATCCTTTATCCATGACCTGTACTGATTAGTACGTTGAAAAAGGTAGTTTCCCGGCAATGGGATATCAAGGCTCTTATCGCGACCAAGTGTAACAAAGAGTTTTATCTTTCAGGAAGCATGTAGTTCCATATAATATCTTTCTTGGCGTTTTGTGTGATTTTAATGTGTTCACTATATGAAAAAGGAATATTTCCTAAAATTCAAATATATGTGTGCCTTTCTTTAGAAGTGTGAAGAAGTGGAAACTGGGTTTGAACCCAAGAACACCAGGCCCTGAGGCACACACTTTACCCTAAGACCACTGACGTTGACAATATTCAACAACCATGGCAAAATAATGACTACACTTGTAAGCATAATAGCTGTATATTAATGGCCCATAAATACCTAAAACAGTTGTCGTAAAAAAAATAGTATAATGTTACGATAATTTTAAAAAATTACTTTATTTCAAGATCAACAAGAGGAGAAAAGAGAGATAAAGTGATGTAAATGAAATAAAGCTGCCCATTAAACAGTTTACTTAATAAAAGTTTAAAGACTGTCGCTCAAACGTGCATATCTGGAATCTTCTTTACTGTGCTAAATTTGTATAAACAAGAGATTCCATTAATATTTGTATACACACAGACAAATGTAATTTAATTTTATACTAAGGGAAATAAATTAATATTCCTAATATGTTAGGTCTATACAAATAGTTTTTTTAGCATCATGTCTTACTACCTGTTCAAGTTATACACCTATGTACTAATTACACTATTGGGTTAGCAATTAGTAAGACTTTATTTAGAGGAAAAAGTGCACCCGCATTTGCATTGAGGGCAAGTGGAAAACCAATTAGGGAAAACCACCCTCAGTGAACCCGATCGAGATTGAATCCCGATTTCCTCGTCTTTCAAAGTCGAGTCCAACAGAAGATTAGCGTATTAGACCACGCGACCACTAAGCGGGTTACAAATAGTTACACAACCAAAATTAATTACAATGAAATTTTACTTAGTTGATTTTTACCCCTACAGATTGTACCGAATGCAGCATAAACACAAGTTTTTTTTCGGCATGCAAATACGGTGCCGCCTAAATTCCATTTTGTACCTTGTATAATGCTATCAAAAGTAGCAATTATTATATTGTTATTTTAAAACTTGTCAAATACACACCTTGCTTCAACATAGTCTGTGAGAATGTGGATATTCCAGTTTGGCTGGCACTGTTTGTGGAAGTCATACTTATACTTTGGATACTTGTTCCGGTGGCTCTACCCCCTCGGAGCTGACCGATTTGTTGCACCTCAAACACAAACACAACAGCCAATAGAAGAAATAAACACTATACTTTTTTTTTTCGCACCGCATATTACTACCCGTTCAGGTTATATGCTTACATAATAATTATGCTAGTGAGTTAGGGATTAGGAAGGTTTAATTTACAGGAAGTATACCAGCATTTGTGTGGAGGGAGAGTGGAAAACCATTTAGGGAAAAAACTCAGTGCACCTGATTTCCGCGTCTTCTGCAGTCAAGTCTATTGTGAGAGTAGCGCCTTAGACCATGTGGCCACCGAATTGGGTCATACCAATAATTTAAATGCAGATGGTAGAGCTACTCACTTTATATTAGGAAGATCAAGAAGAGAATGAAACAGTTTGGTGACTCATGTGAGAACTGAACCTAACCAGTCTATTCTGTAAGCTAAAATGTAAATTAATATTGCATTAAAAGTGGTCTTAGATTATTCATGCCACCTGCTAATTTAGCATGCTAGCATAAACTATTTAAACACATTCACTACTGTTAAAAATATTCAATAAAACTTCTAAATAAAAAAGTGTTAAAATATTTTATTTCATTAGGTAATAAGACTACCTTTTTTTTTTAAAACTGTCAGTTTACTTCAATGGAGTATCAACTGTTTCAGATCAATTGTTGTAGAAACTTTAGACCTGTATTACAATATTCCTACGCTCCCTGGCTGTTGCTGATTTATTTAATATCATCTAATAGCTTCCCACCTTCCCTGGCTGTTGCTGATGTATTTAATATCATCTAATAGCTTCCCACCTTCCCTGGCTGTTGCTGATGTATTTAATATCATCTAATAGCTTCCCACCTTCCCTGGCTGTTGCTGATGTATTTAATATCATCTAATAGCTTCCCACCTTCCCTGGCTGTTGCTGATGTATTTAATATCATCTAATGGCTTCCCACCTTCCCTGGCTGTTGCTGATGTATTTAATATCATCTAATAGCTTTCCACCTTCCCTGGCTGTTGCTGATGTATTTAATATCATCTAATGGCTTCCCACCTTCCCTGGCTGTTGCTGATGTATTTAATATCATCTAATGACTTCCCACCTTCCCTGGCTGTTGCTGATGAATTTAATATCATCTAATGGCTTCCCACCTTCCCTGGCTGTTGCTGATGTATTTAATATCATCTAATGGCTTCCCACCTTCCCTGGCTATTGCTAAAGTATTTACGGTATTTAGTGACTGTTGCAGCATAAATCAATATGGTCCACCATCATCTCATATTTTGCATTATTACCACTACCCTAAACATAGAATTCAGTTAAAAGCTTTATCCATGTCCTGATTGGGCTGTGCGCATGAAATGTTTGAACATATTCAATAACATACTGCACTAACTTTCCGGTGCAAGATGAGATTATTTTAAGTTTTTTTTAATACTTGAACTTTTAGACCTCAATTCTTTAATAGAAGCTTAGTTTTAAACTTGACAGCTTTGTAGGTTCAGCAAATTTAAGCTTTTTTATATTAGGCTATAAGATGAGACTTGGATTGGAAAAAGTAGTGTTTATTAATTAAGTTCATATAATTTGATAATAAAGGTTGATAAATTTGTTCTAAACATGGTGGCTAAACTGATTAGGTTGCAGAAAAAGTGATGAAATGAAGTAAATCAAAATTTACAGAGCAATTGTGAGCTAGGTTATAATATGACAAAATAATTAAATATAAAGGTGTGAGAAAAGTGGATGGTTTGGTTTACATAGTATATCCCAGGGGTCGGCAACAGGTTGATCGCGATCGACCAGTCGATCTCTCAGCAATTTTAGTGGATCGAAAGGTGATCGCAGAATATTTGATAAATGCAACAGTCGGTTGGAGCCCAAAAAGATTGCTGGTCCCTGTTATAACCCAAACCATTTACTTTTCTCACACACACAAATATTAATAAGATGCATGCATTTCGTTTATGATGATGACAACGTTCTTAGAATTATACTTAATATGATTGTCTTTAAGGAAAACCTTTTTTCCCTTTTTGAGGTAATTTTTATTATAGGCTATATTTGGAAGAAGGTAAAAGAAAGGTGGATAGAAACATATATAAACTGGAACAAACACGATATGCCATCAATGTAAAGTGGGAAATGTGTTCTTCTTTTCATTATAAATTTCCGATAGAAAGAAACCTAGGTCGGGAGATTGGGCGATGACCATTAATTTTTTTGAAAATCCAGCCAATACCACTTTGTCCAGTGGCAGCAATGTAAAGTGTGAACTGTGTTGTTTTCACTGTAAAAGCCATATTGTGTTCGTTCCTTTTATATGTTTCTATCCACCTTTCCTTTACCTTCTTCCAAATAATATCTATTACTTAATAGGATTGGCTGTGTTAATTTTGTAAACAGCATTATTTAGCGAAGCCGTTTGAATATATCTTATATGGCTGTAATATTTTTTTTTAATTTGCATGATAAGTACAATTATGCTTTAAAATGGTAAACCTCAATAGGCGAACATTAGAAACGATTACAAGAGTCACAAGATATGGATTCTCGTCGAGAGTAGAACCTCAGACAAGTCGATTCTCGTCCGACCCGACTCTACTAACCACGTGTCGGTGTTGCGGCATGCATCAGAAACAGTCTCCACTTACAGCCAGGTTCTGGCGTGTCGGTTCCACGGGCTTCATGAGGTTAGTTTTCGCTGCTAGATCCATGGGGTGCCTCTCTTGGATCAAGTCCTTGCCTTCCACCGGAATAGAACTCATGTCGAGTGTCACTTACTCCCCTGAATCACAATCAAGACAGATTTTTAGAGCAAGATGATTTAATTTGGAGGATCAGGTTTACATGTAAAGAAAGGCTACTGGCATGTTGATATTTTAATGGGTCTTTTAGCATCTCGTCTTACTACCCATTCATGTTATATACTTATGTACTAATTATGCCAATGGTTTTAGGGATAAGGAAGGTTATATTTTCTATAGGAAGTGTAGCCAAATTTTTGTTGAGGAAAAACCAACCTCATTATACCCAACCGAGATTTGAACCTCGGTCTGCCCGTCATCCGCAGTCTAGTCTACTGCGAGGGTGACGCCTTAGACCACATGGCCACCGAAACGAGTTTGGTTTTACTAGTGAGGATTCAAGGAAAACCCAAAATTGTCTCCACTAAATTGTACTCAACTCTATTATAAGATACACCTGCTATGGAACTGTGTATCAAAATGTTGTTACAAGGTAGGCCTGACAGACAGGGACATTAATTATGTTTATTTAGATAGATGTGCCATTAAGCTCCAATTAAAGTAATTAATAATTATTGGCCCTGAGCAAATACCCCCAAAAATAAGTTAGTCAACGTTTATAATTCTCATTTGTTATTTTAAGTAAAATAGTTTAAAACTATGCTGCTGGGATTAAAATGCTCTACCTACTAAAAAAAAGAAGCGTTTAGAGTTGATATAATCATAAATAAATTACAAGGCATAAAACATTATTTTTATCATAACAAATGAAATTAATTAATCAAGATAGTAATGCAACAATTGGACAAAAGCAAAAATGGAAGATTATTTATAGTTGGGCAAGAGCTTGAAGCCTAATTAAAAAGAATTATTAGAATTGAACCTAGGGTTCATTTCTTGACTATTTATAAACTTACAAAACTTTTGTGTGCTGGGAAAAAATTCTACTAGTTTTTTAAGAAAAAAAAAAGTCAATTCCAGCATGTATTTTCACCAAACAAGTGTGTAGCACATCATTTCTCTAAATCTCCCACTTGACGGCGTAATCACCAAAGTCTTCAGGATGATTCACACTTTTACTAAATACCATTTTGAGGTGGTGTGGGAATGATGCCTAAGCAACTTAAAATATAATACCGCTGTTTTATTTAAGATAGCAAATAATTTAAATTGTAATACCATCAATATACTCACCAAGAAACAGTGAATCGAATGTTATAATTTTATTTATTTGAAATTATTTTATATTTACAACATTTAGACAACTCACCAAAATTTAAGCCCAAATTTAAACAAATCATCTACCAACATGTGATTTTATCCATGATCCCTTGTGATATGTCATCTTACACTACGAAAGTCAATTTTTTTTATTTTGTGAGTATTAATTAAGATTCTAATTTATTAGCAAAGAGCAACGTTAGATCAAGTCAGCTGAGTGATTACCATAATGAAGGTTAGGTTAAATTTGTTTGGAAGGGAACCTAATAATATTTTTATATATTATTTAGTCTTAAAACAACTAAGTCTATTACTTTATTTTTTTATAATAATGGAAATTGATAGGGCTAAGGAAAAAGGAAAAATAAACTACTAAGATTAAATTTGATGAAGAAAGCCCACCTAGGAAAGAGGAAAAATTATGGGAAGAATCCAATGCACAAAGGTGATATCTTTTTCCTTTCTTCTGTCTTCTATAGTAGAAGTAGTCACACACACATTTTAACACAAATATAATAATATTTCGGCATTGTTGCCTTTATCAAACACAAAGAAGAGAATACAAATAACACAAACAATGGATTACTCCATTTTTAAATTTAAAGAAAAACTGTTAGAAACACAATTTTCCTTTTTCCTTAGTTCTATCAATTTCCTTTACCATAAAATTATTTAGCCATTGGGCCACCTCATTTTTATACATATTAGGCCTACTTTATTTTTATATTTATTTCAGCAGATGACTTCTTCTGGTCTGGGTGTTTGTTTGAATCTTTACTAAGTTTTCAGTTCAGTTCTAATGGAAACTTGTGTTTTTTACTGGATATAAAATTGTTATTGGATGTGTAAGAGTTTTAGTTTGGGTAAGAAAAGTATAGTTAGCCAATTACAGGAAATTTGTCTGTTGCTAATAAAAGAGAAATGTGGTCGCTGCAGATTATTATTGAACATTAATCGGCAATATAATTGGCTATATATTATACGTTAAGCTTAGAAGTACCATTTTATATATTCTTCAACAATCTTTGTTCCTGCACTGTTTAGGTGCAAGTAGTTTTTAATTTTTCACTATAGCAAAAACTTTTAATAATCTTAAATTTCATTGCATTCTCCACATTTTAGGTTGTGTAATGTTAGTATGAATTTGGTGATTTTTTGAGTTTTTTTACAGGAAAAAAATGACCTAAAAGGTAGGGTTCTTGGGTTTTGTCCCCCATGTGAGCAAAAATTAAAATAAAGGGAGCAGGCTAATCTATGTAATATGAAGTTTAACTACATTAGTACAATTTTTTATACATAGGCCTATAATATATATATACCTTAATATAATATTAAAGATATCTCACTTTAGTGTGAGAATATTAATTTCAGCTGGTAGAACTAGTAAACGAATGATGGATTCATAGTAATTTTTTTATGTTATTTTCAATTCTAGTTTTTAAAAGGCCTATACATGGTCATTTCAAAACACAAATGTTAACTCAACCAAAATAAAATAGGATGAGGGCCTACCTATTTCAATTTTTACCACATATGCCAAAAGTATAAAGGCCTAAGTGTATTGTTTAAACAAGCCAATTACCATAGAAGGCCTATTTAAACAAATTTTTAGAACCGTTATTAAAAAAAATAGAGCCAAAATAGTAGCATTGTGCATACCAACACTAAACTCGTTTTAGTAAAAACGTGCATGAAGATCAAGATTATTTAAATATAACCTATTTAGATGAAATAGAAATAGCTTGCTCAAATATTATATTAAGCTTATCAAAGCTTAGGCTCTAGGCCTGCTCAGGAATAAAAAGCTGGGACACTGTAAATTGAAATAAAATAGGCTACTTACAGATATTCCCATATAAATGTTTTGAATACCAATACAAATACACTTAAAATTGAACAGTTGCACTTTTTAAAAGTCACGTCATCATATTTCAAAATAAAAGTTTATCAATGTTAATCTCTCACATATTTACTTCATACTTTACATTTTCACTTCTTTAATTTTGGCTTCTGCTTGACTATGGTACAAATATTGAATCGGATACATCAGGGCTACCAATAAACTAAATTTACCTAATTTTAAATATGTTAATTTAATGAAAATATGTTATTTAAATTTTTCTGTATAAATTTAAACAACATTTATTATAAACTGATTCTAATCGGATTGAAATTTATGTTTAAGGATGATTATTAATTTAGTTCCATTAATACACTAAATCATAAAATAGGAGTTTCTAAAAGTACTGTAAAGTATTTCATAAGATGGTCATAAGCACTTACAAACAAAACCCTTTGCGTAGATTAACAAGGTCTGTAAAATAATATTTTAGTTATGGTCAATACAGTGATCAAAATAAACTATAGATAATGGATGACATAAACACACATGACAAAGGATGAAAACAAGACGCTCTAGTTTGTCGTCTGCTTTATTGTGAGAGGACAGATCTAACGGTTTCTTTCAACGTTTTTCTGTAAAAAAGTATCTGATGAATAAAAGTGTTATTGTTTGAAAATAGTGACGTATTATACCATACTTGGCTGAATAAACATACTGTACAAATACGAATGCAATATTTAATATATTTAAATATGTAGCTATCATCCATGTTGTTTACATTATGTCAATACTACAATATTTTAAAAGTTCCGCAATTAGGCCTATAATGAAATAATGTATCTTAAAACTTGATTACCGGTATATGTGTTTCAATGACAAACTTTAGGTAGTTGTCTTACGTTCAGACAATGATTTAGGTTAAAGGCTTCTAGAAAGTATTATTAGACCTATATTTTTTTATATTGCTTTCAGAAACCATATTATGTTGAAAGTTCGATGACTATAATAAAAGAAGTTGCTAGCTAAAAACTTTATTATATCTGTTTGAACGACATACTTTGTGTAGAAGTGTTACGTTCAAACGATGATTTAGATTATGACCTTTATGAAGTACGGTATCTACTATACCCTGATTTTGGTAAGAGGTATAGGTATGTAAACGACAGCTTGGAAATTTTAATCACAAATGTCCATCCAGTTATATTAATAAAATTAATGAGTGAATGTGGCTTTAGCAAATACAAATATGACCTATATTTCAACCAAATAAGATAGCTATATAATTCATTCATCATCATTGTAAAAATAACTATAGGCAGATATCAACGTCACTGTGCCCTCCAGGCATCTCTATTCTGACAATATTGACGCAATTGTAATATTTTAAAACTGAAAAAAGTAGGTATAAGTAACAAATATAAAATAGTATGTAATATAAATATCTTTTATTTTGAATACCGGTATGTGAAATTATTGTAGAGCATAAGGAAGGGATTACTTGGCGAGGAATCATCGATGAAGAAAGCAGGAAACTCATAAAGTAATGAGACGAAATCAAAAGTGTTAAAAATAATATATTTGAATGATGAAGCTTTCCTGCAGCCCTATATTTCACATAAGAACTTAAAAGAATGTTTATTACAACAAGTAAAATATACAGATGTAATTTATGTTTCGATCAAATATCAGACTTGATTTAGTGTGAAAATAAGTTTTTAAAAGGTACCTAGTTAGTTAAAATTTAAGCTTATAATGAACAACATTTTTGGTATATACATACCTAATCACACCGAGTAATACATACTATTTTATTCTTAAAACTCTTAATGTTTCTCTCGTTCACACATTCATCTACAACTTATAGCCACGTTTTATATGACCTAGCCCCCCCCCCCCCCCCCACCTTTTAGTCACACACTCTATCTTCATATATTTGCTTTGTAACTCGATCCACACTTACCCTTTCAACATGCCCAAACCAACTTGAGATGCTTTTTTCACGTTAACCTATTTGATTTCCTTTCAAACCGCACTCTTGCGCCATCCATTCATTACCGACTCTGTTAATACGTACATGTTTTTCCACATATATTTCTTAGATATCTCATTTCAACAGCATTCACCTTGCTCTTGTGTTAAGCCTGACAAACCCAAGCTTAACATACATAAAATAATGTTGGCGTTAACACACTTATATATATATATGCTTCTTTCTATATTACTTCATTTAATACTCTAATATAATCTAACTAATCTCCACGGTGCATTCTCACGTCTGTATATTTAACAATCCATCCTTCCATTTTTACAGAACATTTTACGCAGATACACAAAATCATTTACTTGTTTTAACTGTTTTCCATTTATACTTAGATGACAATCATTTCTTGATCCATCCTTAATAAAAATTATCACCTTAGTTTTGGTTACAATTATACGAAGATCCTTTCTGCCTGTCATCACACTCAAACGATTTAATGCATTATGCAAGTAACTTTAATTCTCAGCCATTATTTTGACATAATCAGCATATAGCAACACTATCATATTCACATTATTCATTTGTACACCAACCGCCTATTCAAGAGCATCTTTCATACCGGTACCCTTAACCATGAATTGTTCAAAATACTGCCTCCTTTGCTCTCTTATACTGTTTTCATCTCAAATTATCTTCCCACGTTCATTCTGAATGCCATAGGCCTTTCTTTCCTTGCACTCCTTGTTTCGTTCTCTTCACTCACGTCCAGAACAGCTTCTTATTTTCTTCAAAATCGTTCTGCATTCTTCCTCCTTCTTTTAATATAATTTACTCCTTACTCTCCTTTACTGGTTTCTTTGTATATGTCTCACAACTTCTTACGTTCTGTTTTACTCTTCACAGCAATCATTCGTTTGTATGCGTCTTTCTTTTATCACATAGTTTCTTTCCATTGTTCATTCCCTCACGCTTTTTTTTTTCTCGAGTTTCTACACTACCTCAGATCCACACACACCTTTCGAGCATTCAACAACGGCCTCTTTTATTCTGTCCCAAGTACTTTCTATATCATTAGCATTTATTTCGAAACTCCATTCATGCTCTTGTAAAGTTAATTTTTCGCTCAGCAATCTATCATATTGTGCTCTCACCCTTTTATCCGGCAATTTTTCCACTTTCACCTCATTCTTACTTGCTTAATTCCTCCCTAACTCAACTACCGAGATCACTAGGAAGTGATCCGTTACACGTTCATCCCCACGCACAGCGTTAGTACGAACAGTACCTATTTTTTACTAAACCAGGTATCTTATCATACACCACAAAATCAATCATCGTTCTCGAATCGCCCCTTTGCCATGTATGCAAGTGAATATATTTGTGCCTAAACTATGTGCTTGACACAAATAAACCCTTTTAGAGACACAAGACTTACTAGCTCATTACCATTCTCGTTTACCCTGTCATCACCATACCATCCTAACTCTCTCTCTCTCTCTTAAATCCTCTATTTGGGTACCCTCCCATCCAACCATTCATATCTCCTAACTAGATAATTCTTTTACCCCAGTTCAAATGAATTCGAGACTTAATTGATCTCATTCCAAAATTCCACTATCACGTTCTCGTCTTCTCTCTCCACCGGAGCACAACCAGCAATCAAAATTGTTATAAGAATGCCTATTTTCATACGTAACCATAAATTGACTAAATGACACTAACTCATACCTTCTCACAAACAGCTTAGCGGTCGGGCTTAGGATTAAACCTACTCCCTGCCCCCCCTTTCCCGTTCATCCACAACTGACCAAAGTGCCAGGCTACCAGCCTTTATACTTTTACCATCCTTCCTCTTTTAGTTGCTTCCATCCTTCTCCTCTCACTTGCACACTTTACGTTATCTGCTCCTCCCATCTGTTTCGGTCTTTTTCCTACATACTTTATTTCCATAATTTTCTTTTTCCATCCTCATTACACGCCCATACCATCTTATTTCTATTCTTCCTCTAACTACTCATGTACTCCAACATCCTCATTTACACGCCCATACCATCTCAGTCTTACTTCTCTACTATCTCATGTACTCCAAATCCTCATTACATCCATACCATCTCTCTTACTTCCTCTACTATCTCATTCTCAACATCCTCATTACGACCCATACCATCTCAGTCTTCTTCTCTACTATCTCATGTACTCCAAAATCCTCATTACATGCCAACCATCTCAGTCTTACTTCCTCTACTATCTCATGTACTCCAAAATCCTCTTTACATCTCCATACCATCTCAGTCTTGCTTCCTCTACTATCTCATATACTCCAACATCCTCATTACACGGCATACCATCTAGTCTTTCTTCCTCTACTATCTCAGTACTCCAACATCTCATTACATGCCCATACCATCTCATCCTTACTTCCTCTAAATCTCATATACTCCAAAATCCTCATTACATGCCCATACCTCTCAGTCCTGCTTCCTCTACCATCTCATATACTCAACATCCTCATTACATGCCCATACCATCTCGTCTTACTTCCTCTACTATCTCATATACTCCAACATCCTCATTACATGCCCCTACCATCTCAGTCTTACTTCCTCTACTATCTCATATACTCCAAAATCCTCATTACATGCCCATATCATCTCAGTCTTGCTTTCTCTACCATCTCATACACTCGATGTACCTCAACTCTTTCCCGAATAACTTTATTCCAAATCCTCTTTCTCCTCGTGACAGCTAACATGCTCCTCATAAACTTCACTCCCATGGCCTCCACTTTCCTAGTCTCTCTTACATTCAATGTCCATGTTTCTGCTGCATATGTGACAATGGGTACAAAGTACGACCTGTACAACACTTCTACATAGCAGGTCACTTACACACCTATAGAACAACTCTCCCTGCTCTCTTCTCATTAAATTATCTCTACTTATACTTTTCACCTCTATCACGCTTTCAAGATATTTTACCTTCTTTACTTCACACTTCACCATGCTAAATTTCATTCCACATTCTATTCCTTTCCCTGAACTTCCCCTTCTTACTCCCCCCAAACACAAACACTTTCATTATTTCCTGCCACTTTATTCAAGACCATTTTCATTACCTTTACAAATAGTAATGGTAGAGGTCACTCCCCTGCTTCACTCAATATTTTATTTGGAACCACTCACCTCCTTAGTCCCAGTGTCCCCTAACGGTGACATTGTACAATCGATTGTTTATAAATTTCTGGCACCGAGATAAGTGTGTTGGTCAACCTGGAATAGGTTTCAACACTTCGAGGATAGATGACAGCATGTGTTGAAATATATCTATATATTTTTTTTCTTCATAAGGTAGTGAGAAAATGGCTGCCCAAAGGAAGCGTGCTTTTGTTGGTTCGGAGACAATTAAGTAATTTTATAATTTGTGGTTTTTTTATATGTATCTTTTAAAGCGTGTAATAGGTACTGTTAAATATATTGCTAATTTATGATAAATTTAGTTGGTTCAAAAACAATTAGCTAGTCTTCACTTGATATTATTTTTCTATGTCCCCTGTAAAGGACATTGGTTTCCAATGTTCGGATTGTTTCAGTTGCTCAGGCTGAAGTCAATTTGTGCACCAACTTTCTGCATAAAATGTACTAGTATATATACATTACAGACGGTGGTGACCTGGCAACCACACAAAGTGTCAAGAACTATGAAGATTGTTCTGGTTTGAAGCTTTGTAATATTCTCGAAACCAGACCTCCCACAGCGACCACCCGAGCTTGATAGCGAGCGCCAGTTGAAACTCAGTTGTGTCAAGTCATTCACAGTAGTTATTGCTGGATTTCAGGGAGGTGTACTACACAAGCTCAACATAGCTAAGTCTTTGAACATCATGAACGGCAGTCCATTCTGGATACCTTCACATCTGTCGGATAAGCCATGGATTGGATTTTTTTTTTTTGAAGTTTTTAGTTTTCCAATGATACAAATCCTGAGCACAAAAAAGACTAGGAACCAATTTAATACAAAATACACATTTATTTCCATTTATAAAAAAATAATCCAAAGTAAATAAAGTTATTTTAAATCAATCTGTTTCGTGATCACACTAGAGGATAAGTTTATAAGTTGGTGGTGTATTGTATAATTCAAAAGTTTCTTGAAATAAAACTTCACATATTTTTTTAAATATTTTTATTTATTTATATTTTCTGTACAACCAGATCTCGAATAGAAATTTCACATTTCCCTTTTCCCCCAGGGTACAGAAAACATTACCCACATAATTAACTGTACAGAAGTTAAAATCCACAATCATCGACGAATACTACAATCACTACCGGACCTGTATGTCTCCTATGGAGAGAATTTAAACAATTAAATGTCAACAATAATTTTTTATTATTAGTTTACAATGATTTAACATTTAATATTAAAGCATTTTATTTCCAAATTTTATTATTTTTTTTAACGCCAAGGTTATTGACAAAATGTTGATCCTAGTATATTATGTTGAAAATGCTTTAGGAAATAAATATTATGAAACATTATATTGAGTTTAGGTTAATTGAGAGTTAGTTATTAATTGAATACATTCACTCAAACTATCAGAGAAACACTATAGTAAATTAGGATTATATAACAGATTTAATGTTTTGTAGTAAATTTGCACTTTTATCACAGCGATTTGCGTTATTATTCCTTTCTTTTCATTTACAAACTGACCGAACCTCACATTTCACTTGAAAAATTAATTACACTATAAACACTTCTTCAAGAAACTTCAATAATAAAACATTTTTTATGTGTAGTTCCCATAGTTTCATATATCTACAATAAACACACACACACCACACACACACACAACACACACATGTATACTCATTCACACATTCATTGGCACTTTCCAAGGGGCAGAATGTGGCATTTTTTTAATCTATCACATCGTCATGGTTGGTAATACTGGAAAGTGTTTAGTCGAAGATGCTTCATCAATATAATTTCCCTAAGCCATACAATATGGCTATATTAGTTTATTTCTCTAGTTTACAAAACAAATTGGTTAACTAATAGAAATAGCCAGTTACTTGATTTGTACTTTCCATTTAACTTTTCAATATACCTTATTATTATAAAATAAAATGCTATAGCAGTACATTATAATATTATGTATTCTATGATAACTATTCATTGGTTGAATAATGTTGATATACATCATAGTGTCAATTTTAAAATTATAATTTCATAAATTTCTGGCAACAGAAACACAAATTAACAGTTCCTAAAATATTTACCACCATTCTGAAAATAAATAATAAAAACACACATATTAGAGGCTGTTGAAAATATACACTCAAACATTTCAGTTCAATAGTAAAACAACAAAAATATTTTTTTTTTCTAGGTTTAATTTAAAAATAGTTATGGCTCTATAATAATTTAGCATTTTACAAAAATCATGGTTCATGACAAGTCAAATACCAACATATCCGTTTCGAATCCTATGAAAACAAATATATAGATTTTCTATGTAAGTGTGTATGTACATATCTAAAAAAATACATTATTTTTAATTAAGAGAAAATATAAACAAGTTTCTGCAAAGTATGTATGCTACATGTACACATATATACAGACATCCAGATGTAGGTTGGGATGTTGGCAAGGGAAGTAGAGGAGACAATCGATGTTCTTAAAAATTGGGGCTATCCCTCGCAAACTCTCAAACAAATCAGAAAAAGGAAATTTATTTTGTATACAAAAAGGTTACTATGTAATAAGGACAAAAAGGAGAAAATTGCGCCAAATGGCTATATTAAGAGCGTGTATCAGAGCAAGCCCAACAAAGCACCCAGCTCACGCAAGTTATGGGAGTAAAAGGGGAAAGAAAAGACCTACGATATGCCAGAAATGTGTGCAGTGCGTTAGTATTTTAATGATTACTTGACATTTTCCGCGATGACGGTGGAGGGACAAAGCGACAGAGTTTCCCGGCCTTTTCAATGCAGTTTTTATCCAAACATCTTTTAATATTTTGACAATGGTCAGTATTAGGAACTTTTATGAACTCTTTATCTCCATTAATGTTTAATCAGAAATTATCTTTGTGCAATAGTGTTGGTGTATACAATTTCTAGCCGACTGTATTACAGAGTTGATTGGCATATGATGCACACTCTTAAATTAAACATCGAAAGGAGGAAAGAAAGGTACATCAGTCACCTTCTACAGCTGCAATAGTCCAGTCTGTGTTTTACTCTCTTCTGCTGAAGAAGGGGACTGATGTGCCCTGAAAGCTAAGAAATTATGTGTTTTGTTTTATTTTAGTTGTCAACTTTGAAGCCTACAATTTCCTGGTGTGTAGGCCTTACCATTCTGTGGACAAAAATATTAAGTATATCACTAGTGAAGTGATGGATTCATTATTTCTTATGCTCAAACATGCTAACTCACATTTTATTTCAATTTGTTCTACACTCATGTCTGAAAGTTATTAAATAATTTCCATTGGCATCATAATATGACATAAATATATTTTTTTTAAATAATGTTTATTTACTTATAATGGTTTATTTTGAAAATTGAAAAATGACACCTGGACACGGGAACCAAATTCACTCATATTTTAAGGGAGAGTCTATGAAGGACGTGCGGAAATCATCGGCTACAAATGTGTGATTTTATTAAGAATCACGAGCTATCAGATAACGCAGCCACCTTCGACTCAGTAGTTGGTTTATTGCTGCCACTTGTACAATTATTATAATTGTAAGGGATTGCATATTTAAGAATCAAATAGCCAAAGCTATTATATATGCTTTTACTGATATAATTTATAATAGCTTTGGCTATTTGATTCTATAATGGTTTAGTTCATATTCAATAAATTATAAAAACTGAATAAACATTAGTCTAATAATTGAATAGGCCTACCTCAACAACACAACACCCAAAGTGATATAATTTAATAACGTGTTTAATATTTATCACGACTAAATAGACACCCAGTTTGATACAATTTCGTTTCATATTTAGAGTAAAAATATTTGAATATAATACTTGAGATTTGAGACATTTATACAATTTTAAACATTGTACCAATTTAATTGACTTTCAAGCTGCTAGAATGATTAGCAAATATATTGCTTTTGTTACATAACAATTACCAATGAAATACAATCAACCTTACACAAGCAATCATCTAGTTTCAAAAATTGTATTTAAAATGAATTTAAAAATAAATAAATTTAAATTAGGAAAATAAATATCTAAAACCAGTTTAATGAAGCAGCTTTCTTCAACATCCACGCCAATCTTACTCTTATTTGGAATCTCCATTAATTTTATTATCTTAAACAGACATAGGGATAGCCACCACAAAACACCTAAACATGAATTAGGAACTAATCCTAAGAAGGATTAACATATTTCACTTGAATGTTGCCAAGTTTCATGTAATTATATATTAGAATTTGCTATATTTTTACTTACTGTAAACAAGAAACTCTAATAATTCTAAATATAAAATTTTAATATTTAGAGCCCTAATTTATGCTAAAAATTAGTTCTAAGTTTGCAATACATTCATTTTGATCCAAAATAATAAAGGCAAAATTCCAATACTGATATCAATATAAACAAATAAAATAAATTAAGTATCTTCTCGATTTTTTATTGATGATTTATTTAAAAACAGCTGATGTACACCACCAATTAAATAAATTGACATTTCACAAAATTTACCAAATTCATTGTAATATATGTTCACTACAAATATAATATTTGATGTGATAACATCCAAAAGAAGTTTGAATTCATATTAAAAAGTACAATTCAAAGAATTTGTGTTATGTAGGATCCTATTTATTGGCTGTGACAAAGTTTTCTACTGAATTAATATTTTCCAATAACATACTAACAGTGTGGTCTAGTTTAACCACTTTTATTAATTAGTAGTTTAGCAAAAGAACACACTTTTCAACTATGCGTTAAAATATATATATTTTTTTTATATTTAAAATAAAATAAAGAACATTGACAATGGAAAAGCAAAGTGGAGATATTTTGCCTAGGAAAAGTAAATGTTTACTTAAAAAAAAGTTTCTGCATGGTCTAAGGTGTTACTACTATTGCACTGGACTAGAATGCCGAAGACAGGGAGATCGAGGTTTGATTCCGGTTGGGTGTATTGACAGTGGTTTTCCCTAAATGGTTTTCCACTCTCCCCCCATGTAAATGCGGGTACACTTCCTTTAAATTCAACCTTATTAATTCATAACACATTAGTGTAATATATAGGCATATATATATAAAAAAAAGATGAGTTTTTAATGAATTGTTTAGTAAAATTGATTATGGTATGCTAAGGTATTATGCTGGGTTTTTTCTAAATCCATCCCAAATTAATTTTTTAAAATCAAAACAAATGTGAAAATGAAGCTCACCTGCTGAAATTAATCCCTAAGGTGACCACCTCAGTAAGTGACAAAATACCATGCAGATGTTAATTTCTAACACAATATTTAATTCTATAATACATTATTTCAAAATATGGTTCACACCAAAATAACGTCGAAAGATTTCAACAGGGCTCTTTTTCCTTAACAACCCAATATTTTGAGTTTTATTAATCGAAAATGTGACATTAGCTCATTTTCAACAACTTTTTTTTTAGCATATTTGCAGAGATGCGAGACTAGGCTCTTCCTCCAACAGATACGGTAATATTTTTATAGGCTCAAAATAGAAGATTTTAAAAATATCAGAGAACTAGCAGTGAGCTTTCCACTTTACCTTGAGATAACAAGTTTCGTAGTTTACTTTCGCCTCTTTCTTATTAATGTGACAAAGGGAGGTTGTAGGCGAAGGGTAAAAGGGGGTATAAGACGGTGATGGATATCTTCTCGCTGACCGAGGGCGGCCGCTTTAAGAAAAGAATTAGTCATAATTGCGTAGTATGAACTTAAAATAGCAGTGTCATTTCTACTTGTGACAACATATGTTTGAAATCTATTTAAAAGGGAAGGAAAGGAATAATCCTACTCAAAATAATTCAAAGGTTTAATTTATGGAAATATTTACAGCAAAAAAGATAATATATAATATAAAACATTTCACTATACAATATTGTACATACATTTTTATTCTAAAACATAGATCACATTGCTTTAACATAGGCCTTAGCTTCTTTGAAGAAAATGTCATAACATTTGCCGATGAAAAGGACAAAGTGAAGGATTGTAGACCATTTAGAACATGGGAAGAACAGTAATATATTTTTCTGATATCAATATTGAAATTTTTAATTTTTTTTTTTTTTGTTGGTATTACACCAATATTAATTTAGTACCTCATTAAAATTATCATTGTTTAACAATGTTTTGTGAACACCTCTTCTCGAAGTAGCTATGTACGGTTAGCTGTGAAGTCTTTTACAGGTTTTGCAAACTTTCCAGACATTTACTATTAATCTGGGTTATGCAAAAATCTACGCATGTCTTCTTGTCACCCAAGTAATGGAAGCAATACTTTTCTATGACGAGTCCCTGGGGGAAAATAAGAGACAGCCAAATTTTAGAATACTATACACTTTTTATGTTTAAAAGGCATGTAAAATAAGTTATTTGAGAGATGATTGAAGACAAATCCATTTACCTAACTAGCTAGCTACCAACATAAGAAATTTACACTATAAAATAGGGGTCTGCGAGATTAATGGGCAGTTAGTTTCCTAGTGACTTAGTATGCCTCAAGTGCGGCACTTTATTAAATACAAGAAGACGCATACTTAAACTGGTTTAGGTCGGGGTCGTCTTGTTTTTAGTATAGCACCGTACTAGAGGTGTACTAAGTCTGACTACGAAACTGGCCCTAAGCTTTTTTCATTCCAAGTTAATGTTTTCAGATCTTTTGGTCAGATTATTATAACAGATTAGTTATTTTAACAACATTTGAACTTGAATTAATTTAATTTTTGCACTTACGATAAAAACTTAACCATGTAGATAGAATCAATTATTTATTTAAATTAAAAACACTAATTTTAAAATTAAGCTGAGACTTATTTTCATTATCTATCTTAGAAATTACACATTACAGAATAAACATTGATATAAGTAGTGTGACATTCATTGATTGTAAAGATGGACGTTTCATCACATGTCCAATTTCTATTTTTATTCACATATTAATAAAGACGTTAAATACAGTACCTTGCTTCATACCTAGTAATTTTGTCCATGGCAACTTTTATCCTAGACTCTGCAACAGTCGGGAGCAACTTCTGTACCATCTCTCGGACAAAAAGGTCGCTGATCCCGGGACTAGCCCGCTCCGCCAGTTCAAATGCATTTTTCAACTCCTCTATGGCATCTGTCTTGTGAGAAGATTCAGGTCCACGGCCAGTGTAGTGGTGCCTTCTTTGCAACTAAAACAGTATCGCACAATAACAATAACAACAACAATAATAATAAACACATTCTGCACACCATACAACAAAGTGTAGAGCCGCGTCTTACTACCTGTTCGGGTTATACACCTATGTACTATTTACTCTAATGAGTTAGGGATTAGGAAGGCTTAATTTATAGGAAATGCACCCACATTTACATTTAGGTAAAACCACCCCAGTGCACCCGACCGGCTCCGAACCCCGATTTCCCCGTCTTCAGGAGTCTAGTCCAATACGAGATTAGCGCGTTAGACCACGCGGCCACCGAAGCGGGTTTGAAGCTCGTTACTCTTTTAAAAAAGCCTACATAACAAAAATCAGCAAAAACTAGGGATGGGTCCTCGAATCCTTAAGGATATTTGAGAAAATTTTGGATCTGAGACTCAAACACTTAATTTTATTTTCATGTGAAGTTTGTTTGAGAGCATTAATACTGCTTAATGGTGGCTGTCATTCTTCATTAGGGTGTGTGTGAAGCTTAAAACTTCAATTTGGCTTAGGAAAAAAGAAATCCTTTGACTTTGCTTTGAACAAAAATTCCAGCTTCAATAATTATAAACTTTGCAAATAAATTTGTAAAGAATGAAAGCACACTTAACAGCAATGTAAAGAGTGAACTGTGTTCTTCTTTTCATTGTAAAATACATTTTATGTTTGTTCCCTTTTACACGTTTTTATCCACCTTTCTTGTACCTTCTTCTAAATATAATAGAACCAAGTTTAGATAAGCCTCTGATAGCCAACCAACCAGTATTAAGTGTACAAAATGAAACATAAAGAAAGAGGGCTATTTGAGAAATTATTTACCTCTGATATTAGTGGATAGATGACACCTGAAAGACAAGGGGATCGGGGATGTGTAGGCTTACTACCACTACTGCTGTTGCCGTTACTGTTGCTGTTAACTTCCCTCACTCGCTGTTGTTCAGACTCGGGTCTTCGCGCGTTCTTCTTCTCGACCGACTCAATGTGGTCCCCTCGGTGATCCAGAGGACTGATCTCTTTGGAACTACGTTTGTCTCGACTGTGTAATTCCTTGCTTTCTCGATCCCTTTCCTTGCGATTATCTACTGGGGCAGATGGCGCTGCAGTGTGAGGTCTGGAAGACTGTAAATAACCACATTTATATTTAAAAAAAAAAGTTTTTATCTTCTTTTTTGTTCCTCAAGTCAGTTAAAATGCATACACATTAAATGACTTCAAATAATTTAAAGGCATTTTTTAAAAATTAAATATTAACTGCTTATAAAAGTGGTAAAACACATATAGGGGCTTTAAGAAATAATTTAGCATTTGTAAATGAGTTTCTCAAATGTATTGATATTTTAATTCTTCATGCAAAATACCATAAACTAGTTCTTGACATTGATTAATTTTATTTGGTACAATCGACACCAGGATTGATTTTAGGAGAGAGTAATGTAGACACTTAAGAGAAAATGTACTAGAAATCATATAGAAATATATAGTTAGAAATCGACAGTGAAAATTCAATATTGTGAATCATATTTGTTTCACACATCTGCGATTTATTTCCTTCCCTGTTTAGTTAGACTAACATAAAGTATGTAAAAAAAAAAAGAAAATGAAATGGCTCATGTCAATAGAAATTAATTGCAAGGTGATCAAATTCCAGCTTCCTATATCAAAGTCGTCAACAATATTTGTGAGGTTAATCCTTACTATTTTAGTAGAGTGAATTAGGCTATTATTAATCCAATCAACAGTTATAATTAGGGATATGAGAGACTCGAAAATATCTCGATTGAGAGGAGAGAAAAGAAATATCAATCTCGTCTCGAAAATTAAAAATGTTGCCCTAAGAAATTTCACAAACAAAACAGAGAATTTATTATTTCTAATGAATAAATACATACATATCCAATCACGCTGTTCCCTTAGGGGGTAGGCAAGAAACTGTGCATATAACTCAAAAAACAACTCCGTATTTAATCCATCCTCACTAACTTTCTCCACACTTCCTTATCCTTGCATACTCCTTCGCTTCAACGACATCTACACACAGTGTCAAATAATGCCGTAAAAACCCAAAAATAGGCCACACTTTCTCCTCAAAAACAGCCTTCATGAAGAAATGTTTTGGTCAAAAATTAAAATTTAAAGGATATGAATAGCTTAAGTGTTTCAATGAACTATTACTTTAAGGAAGTTTTCTCGTCTAGCGTCTCGATATATATATAATTTTTTTTGTATTCTCATCTCAATATCGTCTAACATTGAAAATGTGGTTCTCACACATCTCTAGTTATAATAAAATAATTAAAGACGGATTGCGACGAATCAGTGGTTCTTTGCGAATAAAGATTACCAACCCTTTTGAGCATCAAATGAGAGTTGCCTTATCGCTTGAATGCTCTAAGATTAGTTGTTCTCTATGGCGTCTTACCTTAAATGATGAAAAGAAATCTAGGGTGTTCGAAAACAAGTTGCTTAGAAAGATATTGGGTTCAAAAATGGATGAAGATTGTGGGAAGCGGAGGAAGCTACATAATGATGAGCTGCATACCCTGTACTCATAATCAGACATGGTTAAAGTAGCAAAGTCTCGCAGGTTATGGTGGGCAGGTCATGCAGCGCGAATGGGAGTATCTAGAACTGCGTTCAAGGTATTGACTGGTAAACCCAACAGGAAAATACGACAGAGAGATAGGGTGTAATGAGATAGACTGGATAGAATTAGCTCAAGATAGGAATAGGTGACGTACTTTTGTAAGTGCAGCAATGAACTTTCGAGTTCCTAACGCCAGAGACTAAATAAGTAAGTAAGTATGCTCTAAAATTAGTGAAATAACCACAGCAAAATAGGCTTAACTCTCCCACTAAAATATCTATTTATTAATGTTTGACTTATTGTTACCATATTTTATTGTTACTTTAAGTATGTAAAAACACTAGTAATATAAAATAAGTAATATCTTTATCCAATTTTATTATAAAAAGTATTTTTTTTTTAAATTTTCAAAATAAAAAAAACACAAAAGGGACAAAAAATAAATGTTATGCATTATAATAGCTTTTCTGTTCTTAAGTTAAAACTCTAGGAAGGAGTAAATATATTTTCATAGACTAAGTGACAAGGCGGGGTAAAGGGGATTTTTACAGGGAACAATACAATATTTTTCAAGTATTTTCCAGGGTGTGCCACGTCCAAGCGAAAACCAAACATTGGCACTCATTCACTTCGACTTCCACAATTTCATGGAAGAAAGCCAACACTTGTACAGTCTGATTTTAAAACTGTTAACTCATGTTGCCACAGTGGCGGGAAAAAAAATTATTGTAATAATGTATTTACATTCTTAGATCGTTTAATTAATGATACAGTTAGAAATTACACAATAATCCATAAGACAGTATTATTGGAAGCTTTTGATAACATTTTAGATGAACTTTATGATTAATAAATCAATTAAAACACATTTATAGCACACCAAATTTTAGCGACTTTAAATGACGGCGGTTGAAAGTGGGTTTCATATAAAAAATAAACTCAGGGTTTACAATTAATTGTACATAAATAGTGAAATTTAGAAGACAGAAATAAATGAGCTTTGGGTTACAGATATAGCCCACAATTTCCTTCACATCTTTTAAAACATCTTAAACCTTCAACAAGTGTGAAACAGCCCAAAATTCTGAACCAATTGAGGAATATCTGTATTTTTATACCATTTTAAACAGTTGGTTAAGTTATTTTTATAACATTTCTAGTAATAAAATCAGTTAAATGTATTTAGAATGTAAAACTAAGTAAGATTCATAACAATGTAATAACATTTTATGTACTAATACAGTTGTCATTTGACATTTGGCGGCATAAAGCCAACTACCGAGTCGAAGGTGGCTGTGTTATCTGATAGCTGTGACCTTAATTGATCACTCATATGTAGCCGACGATATCCGTGTGTCCATCACAGACTTTGTCTTAAAATATGAGTGAAGAATTACCTTGGGCATGGGACGGTTCCCAGCCAACTCAGTGGTTAGATAGAGTATTGGTGTAAGCCAAAAGTCCTGGTTTTAGATTCTTGTGCCAGGTGTCATGTTTCAATTTAAAGAATACATTTGTATATAATTTGAATACTTACAGGAGCAGCTTTGTCAGTTCTATAATGGTTGAGGTTTGAATCCTTGGGTGGCGATTTGGCTTGAGGGGGCCCTGACCCATTCTGAACTTTCTGAGGAATTTTGTGATTTGAGGATTCATCAGTGGGTGGCTTTATGGAATGCGGACCCTTCACTGTCATGATCCATGGCTCATCCAAATCACTGTCTTGTTTCGACTCCTCTCTGATAAACGAAAAAAAAAGACAAAGTTGATGATTGAAAAATTATGTCAAAATTGTCAGAATTAAATTAGTCTTCTTTTTTGGCATGTAAAGAAAGAAAAAATGACGATTAAATTAAATAAAATATTGGAAAGAGGATAGGAGGGCAAGGCCTAAACACTTACCAGAAAACTGTAGGCCTCAAAAGCTCAGGATTAAAACACAATAAAACACGTAATTATGTAATTTTTGGGGTACATCAGTCCCCTCTTAGCCAGAGTCCAGTCTCTTCTGCTGAAGAAGGGGGCTGATGTAACTCGAAAATTACATAATTATGTTTTGTTGTGTTTTAATTGTTATCTGAAAGTGGGATGGGAGGAAAAGCCCAGTGTTTTTGCAGTTTTTTTAGCCAAAATAAATAAAATTTTGCTCCAGTAAAAACATATCATTTAATTTTCTTTATGTAGTGATCTCAAAATTTCTTGAATATTTCTAGCGGATGTCCTGGAATTTAATGACAACTTTTTCTCTTCATTTAAAAAGTTTGTCATCTAATGCCCCAATGCTCTTGACAGATATTCAACAACTGTTGATATCCACGTGTGAAGACAATTAAATAATATTATGTTTCTACTGGAGCAATATTTTATTTATTTTGGTTTTCTGGTAAGTTTGTAGGCCTCAACCTTCTATCCTATTTTCAATGTTTAATAATTGTATCTATTTTTAATGTTTAATAATTAGTCTTTTTTTGTTCATTTAAATTTTTAATCTCTCTTAATACCATCTAATTTAGGGGTTTGAGGGTACTATCTCTAATTAATTTAATGTGATCAAATAGATTTTTAAATCAAATATAGGAATACAGTAAAGGAAAGTGTGAAGGAGCAAGTTTGCTACTATTTGTTTACTAGGCTAAGGATTGTAAGTATAATTAATAAGAATAGGTTTCTGATTATGTCCATATTAGATATAGGTCGCTGGAATCCTATGGTATTAGAGAGACTCGAGATTCATAAAATTCTCAAAAAATATCTCGAATGCAATTATTATGAAGATCTTGACTTGGTATAACCGTTTTAAACAGTTGTTAAAAGGACATTAAATAAACAACACTTTGTAAATTGCGGGGTTTGGGGCATAAACAAGATAACTCTCATAAATTTAAAAGTCTATAAAAATCCTGAAATCTAAATATAAAAAACAAATAAAATATTCTTTGATATTAGCAATCCTCAAGGTCTTGATTGACTATAAAAAAACAACTTGTAGTTCAAGATGTAAGCTACCAGAAATAATTGCTAGCATATTTTTTTCATCAAATGGTCATCATGTGACTCAACTCCAATTTAGAAACAAAATCACAGAAACAAGGACAAAATCAAAAATGTATTAATATAATTAATTTACTGAAAAGTGTTTTCTTTGTTGTTTATGAGTTAATAGACACGAGAAACAAACTGTTAACACTTACGAATCTGAATTTTCTGACTCAGTCTCGCTTTCTTCGCTTCTCTGTGATTTCCATTTCTTATACCTGTCTATCAGGTCGATTAGGTAGGAATTCTTTTTGGCTTTCCTGATGAAGGGAAACTTGAGCAACTCTTTAGCTGTTGGCCTCTGAAAAATAAAGTTTAAGGGTGGTCGATGATCGATATAGTATATTTGTGGTTAATTTGTTTTCTAAATAATAAGATTATATTTAAAAAAATATATCAAATGTAGCTTATTTATTAAAATTTTTTTTTCCTAACAAGTTAAGTAATTGTGATTGCAGATTTAAGAAACATGATTTTATTTTAGAAATAAAAACATTTAGCCCATAAAAACTTATTGTTTTTAATTGTGAACCACTTTAATATTTACTGTTTTGAAATATGATATAATTAAGAGCGTTAATCATAGCAAACCCAACTCAGCTCTCGGCTCGCGCGAGGTATGGAAGTTAAAGGGAAAAGAAAAAAACCAAGATATGCCAGAAATGTGTGCAGTACATTCGTATTTAATGATTAGCTCAAATTTTCCATGGTGACGATGGGGGGGACAAAGCGAAGATTTGTGTACAGTGCTTATTTGTGAAGACATTCTAAAATGGTCAAAAGCGGCCTTTTAAATGCAGTTTTTATCCAAATATCATTTAATATTTCAAGAGTGTTCATTTTTAGGACCGTGTATTAACTCTTTATCTCCATTAATGTTTAATTAGAAATGCTCCACGTGCAATAGTGTTGGTGTATATTTACGATTTTTAGCCAAGTTTATTGGAATGTGATGCCCGCTCTTAATGGCTGTGCCTCAAAAAGTAATAATGTCAAAGAAATGTTGCTGGCGAATCTGTGGGAAGCAAAATCTTTTTCGATGTGAAAAGAAAGGTAAGGCAAATTTACAAATTATTGGTGAAGATCAATTATTATCCAAAGCTTTTTTATTTATTTTTCCAAGTATGTGCGGCGATGTAGATATTAGTTTCAGCACAAGTTGCAAACCTCTCAGTATAGTTTGGCTGTGCATTGGAACAGAGCACATGCAATGCGAGGTGTAAAGCATAAAGTAATTAAAACAGGAACAAAATAACATTGTTTGTACATAGTGTTTGTGATAGCTACGTGACTTTATATTGTAAGTCAACGACTTTTGAAATAAACCAAAATTGAGAAGGAAAAAAACTTACAGTGCCTGATTAATTTATTTTATTTTTTCATATTTTAAATCAAATGTAAGACATGTAATGAGGATGGAAAAAAAGAGGATGCCAAAGAAAATTATGGAAATGAAGTATGTAGGAAAACTACAGCAAGGGAGGCCTGGAAAAGAGTGGAGGAGCAGATACAAAAAGGTGTGCAAGTGAGAGGAGAAGAATGGAAGAATTAAAGTAAGAAGGTGGTGGAAGGATAGAGGAAGATGGAGGCATTTTACTAAACTGACCCGGCCACAGTTGGAAACAGTTGATGATGATAATGATGATGTAAGGATTAGGAGATTAATATCAACTCATGGATTTTAAAACAAACTTGTATAAATATAACAATTTTGTGCTGATGAACAAAATACTGAACCCGGGTTTATCACTAAATTAGGGATACATGGCTACCAGTGAGTTGTAAAATAAAAGAAAGTATTTTATATGTTAATATTGATGTGCCTTCTCTGCTTCAAAACATAATAACTTACATTCTCCGGGTCCTTGTTGAGACAAGCCTCCACGAACTCTTTAAACTGTTTGGTATAGTTCCCGGTAAGCTGGGGTGGGTTGTTCTTGGGGATGAGGAAAAGCACCCTCATGGGGTGCAGCTCAGAGTTTGGAGGTTCCCCTTTGGCCAATTCAATCGCCGTTATACCCAGGGACCAGATGTCAGCCTAAGAAAAACAAACATACTTTCTTCATTTACTTGCATGGTGTCTACTCAACTTGACATAAAATTCCTTGACCAAATGAACAATTCCTGACTCAAAAGTATGTCACACCCTTCTACCCTCCTCCCCCTTTCCATGTTTTGTATTAATATTTTTTAAGAATAATAATACATTTTAAAATTCAAATAAACATGCTATTTTTATTTGTATTAACACAGTCTACTAGTAATTATAAAATTATAAAATACATTACACAGCTACAAAAAAACCAGACAGATTGAATCACATTGTAATTTACAGATTTAATTATTATTAATATACTTATTTCATATTTTGAGTGTAGCAAGATTTTCCAGGATTTTTTTTTTTTAATATACTTTACCAAATTCTTGACTTATTCCGTTTTCCCCCGACCACACTTCAATTCCCGGATGGCAGAAACCCTGACTTGTGTTCACAATGTCCTAGCTATGTTTTATGATTACATCAGGCCCGCCAGGTGCTCAAACCGGGCCTGGTGCCAGGAGGAAAGTCACGGGGGGGGCTATCTCTTCTTTACACTCATCTACTTATGTGAATACATTTTTAAAACTTTTTTTTTGGTCAATGTTACAAAACCAAAGCAACCACAAACATAAACACATTACTGAACATTGAAATGAGAAGCACATGATGAAATACTAATTTTTTTTTAGTACTGCGTCTTACTACCCATTCGGGATATACGCTCAATACTAAAATTAAATTAGACTTAATCACTTCCCAACTCTTCCCACTTACTAAACATTGTCCCTTGATCTATTGTAAAATAATTATATAAGGTAAATTATGAGGCAATTAGTTTTTCATTTAGAATCATGTATAATTAGTTATATTTTTTTTTTCTTGTTGTCAAAATAAATTTTATTTTAGTTTAAGGATTTTTTTAAAACTAAAACATTTAAGGACACTATCTACTTAAAGGAAAAATATTCTAATATTTCAATAATTTTTTTATGAGAATGGCAATTCCAATTCTTTAAAACCTATGTGTAAATTCTAAAATAACTTTTTAATTTTTTCTTGTAACCATAACTAGAAATTACTTTATTTTTACAGCCTGTATCACTCAAGGTATAGCTCTAACCAGACACCACATTCTTGTGGTTCTTTGTTATATATTTTAGAAAATAGTGTAATTGAGACTACTAAAACTAGATTAATATGTTTAAAAGTACAAACAAATGAAAAAAAATTGTTATCTTAAGCAGAAGGGAGTGTGAGTAGTTTTACAGTTGTCATAGCATTAAATTTTGTTGCTCAAAATAAATCAAATATTTCTCCAGTAGCAACATAGAGTTTCGTTTTCTGCACATGCTAATATCAACAGATCTTGAATATCTGTCAAGGGTGTCCTGGAATTTTGTCAAAACTTTTTCTCTTTATTTAAACAGTTTTGATAAAATTCCAAGACACCCTTGACAGATATTCAAGATCTGTTGATATTAGCATGTGCAGAAAACGAAACTCTATGTTGCTACTGGAGAAATATTTGATTTATTTGGGCCAACAAAATTTCAATTTTGTAAAATCTGTAAAAATACTCGCGCTCCCTTGAATGAGAAAGACTTATTTCAATGGGGGAGCGGAATTGTATCCATTCGGAATGGTATCCATTCCGATAGTTTTGTAATAAACTGCTTTTGTGAAAATCCTGAATTGTATCCACTGGAATTATATCCCCCAAAACCTGAATCGTACCCCCTCGGAATGGTATCCATTCCGATAGTTTTGTAATAAACTGCTTTTGTGAAAATCCTGAATTGTATCCACTGGAATTATATCCCCCAAAACCTGAATCGTACCCCCTCGGAATGGTATCCATTCCGATAGTTTTGTAATAAACTGCTTTTGTGAAAATCCTGAATTGTATCCACTGGAATTATATCCCCCAAAACCTGAATCGTACCCCCTCGGAATGGTATCCATTCCGATAGTTTTGTAATAAACTGCTTTTGTGAAAATCCTGAATTGTATCCACTGGAATTATATCCCCCAAAACCTGAATCGTACCCCCTCGGAATGGTATCCATTCCGATAGTTTTGTAATAAACTGCTTTTGTGAAAATCCTGAATTGTATCCACAAATGGCCGACTTGAGTTTTAACAGAAGGAACGTTTAACGTAAAAGCTTTGTCACAATTCTGGTAGAGGGCAGCAGGATGGAATCTTCTTAACTTACTACTTGTATACTAGAGTGCAGACAAATCCAATCAAATTATTTAAATAAGTTTAAGTAATTATTTGAAATTCGTAGACTCATATAAGGCTGCCAACATTACATAGAATATTAAAAAGCATAGCGTTATAAATTATTTATCATTTCCAATTAAGAGGATATCCGTATCCTAAATCAGCCAGTCCTGCTCGATTATACACTTTAGGCCAGGGGAACAGAAGTTAAACGTATGGACATTAGGAGCACCTTTTAGAAAATATAAACAAATTGTTTGCAGTCATCATTGATAAGATTTTACTCTATTTCACTGTTATTTATAGATATTGACTATCTTTGTATTAATATTATCACTGTTCACCATAGTTTTTATTTTGTTTCCTTGAAGATGATTCAAAAATTCATTTGTAATCAAATCGATATATGAGAATTTAAAATAACTTTGTCATTAGTGCTCTAATTCTCTTTTCAAGTGGCCTGTTTAAGTATTTTCTTAAAAACGAAGTATTCATTCTCTTTAAAGATTGCAGTGCATATTAGAAAATTAATTTGCAACCTTTTTTAACATGTAAGATTTTTTTTTGGGTCAATATATTTTAGAGCATGTATTGACTTCTATAATTTTAAAGAGAGAAATCTTTTATTTTATTTGGCAACAGACTTTAGCCACTATGTTAAAAAATAATTATTCAAAATCTAGCTTTAATTTATTCAAATCTAGTAAGAAATGAGACGGTTTTGATAAATTCTGGCAAGAATTTTATTAATGTAAATGGCAGCAATGCTTTACTCGCTCATTTATAATCAAAATAAAAAAGTTTCTACAAGACAACGTTTTCATATTTTCCTATAAACATTTTAAGAGGTATGGAAGTTATTCAATTTGTTTCAAATCCCATGTAAGATTTTGCAGGCGATGTTCACCACAATTATTACAACCACCATAAAATTACTGTCTTTGCCACACTAGTGAAAATATACTTATGGCGTGATATTTATATGTGACTTTTAAAGCTAAGGAACAATGTTAATTTTCATAATTTGGGTGAAAAATGTGGTTTAAGAATTGGTTTTTTTAGTATATATATTGCGTTCACTAGATGCATCAGTGAATTTTTTTATAATACATTATGGGTGATTATTTCGTATGAGTAATTGTCTTCATTTTTAAGCTATTTAATTGCACCTCCTCTGGTTAAAAAAAGGATAGCGTTAACGAGGAAACCAATGAGATAGAAAGAGACGTAGGTGTCTATAAGCGCATCTACTGCAATTTAAGAGCGAGACGACCTATCGCTATTTATTATTTGATCCATAAATTTATAAAGGTATTTTAGTAACCATTCATCACACGAAATTTAATATAGCCTGACATATATTAATAATTCGCATAAAATAGTAAAGTATATCACAATGTCTTATCAAGTATTAAGAGAAAAAGAAATACCCGAAGGGTTTTCTCTTTCTCACGCAATGTAAAACAGACGACAGCTCGAAAATTTCAGACACAGACATCCAAATCCAATTGATCATTGGCTGTTTTGATCTGTGTTAGGCTAGGCTTAATGAAAGCTCAGGTTTTCATTCATAGCTTAAATAATAGTTTGACCATGGCTAATTGTCGAGAATTATCTACAACGACGATCAAGCCACATTTTAAAATCTCCTAGCCATAAAATATATTGATAAATGATAACATCCATCACTGACATTTTGATGAGTATGACTAGGAAAATACCCAATTCACTTGTATAATTCGAACACTTACGTGTGGGTGAAATGCGAGTTTAGTTCAGTGGTTTCCAAATTAAGCCAGGTTTAAAATCAATGTTGGTCTTTGAAACCATCGCGACCCCTTGATGGCCTACAAGTATTAATATCCTGGTTTTTAAATTTTAATTTTATAATATTCTTATTAATCAGGGCTATAAAAAATTTAGCACCACATCTTACTATGCGTTTGGGTTATAAACATGTGTACTAATTTCGCTAATGTGTTATGGACGAAAAAGGTTGAATTAAGATTAAGTTTACCCGGAGTTGCAAGGAGGGAGAGTGGAAAATTATTTAGGGAAAATCAATCCCAGAACCGCCAGTCAGAATATGAATCCTGACCTCATCAGTTAAACCAAACTAGCGTGCCGTTAAGCCCACGTGTTTGATAAAATTCCTATAAACTATATTATCCTATATTATTTATATGAATGCGACTAAGATGTTTCAAAAGTTAATCAACGAGCCTAGTGGGTATTTTGAAAGCTATGATAGCAGCGCCTCTCGCCTAAACACGAGACTCCTCCAGCAAACTAAGTAAGCAAGCAACAGTCTGAGCTAGGTAACCAAAAGGAACCTAATTAGTAACTACAATGTTTTTACTGTATTTGAATTTTGCACCTTCCTAAAGTAGTAATCAATTTAAAAAGTAAACATAACATTATAATCTCAACAAGCAACGTGTTCCACCCGATAAAAGCCATGACCAAGAATGGGGTCGCTACTCCCAGGTTGTAAACTATCTGTCTAGTCACTCTAGTGCCTTAATTTAGTTCACTTAGCTATCAGCACGAGAAATGGTTAATTTGAATCTATCACTGAAAGGCTGACCTGTCGGTCTTACCGAATGGCGAGTGGAGTTTGTACCCTTCTGACTAAGTTACAAAACGCTAATCTGCGAAAGAGGAGAAGGGTAGTCATGGAGGGGGTAAGAACTGTCAGAAGAGGCCACATATTTCATGCTTGAGTGCGTTAAGTTAATATGCAACCCGCTTCATAAAATCCCTTCGAATTCGTCAAGTAGGTAACGTCGTTAAGTAAACTACCCTTAATTTTAGGTTTGTATATCTAATTCCAAAAAGATCTCTGGGGAACCCTATCCAACCTTAGATATCAAGTTTCAGCTTGATCGATGAAATGGTTTAGGCTCTATGCACAGATACAAACACACAGACAGGCGGCATCGCTAAAATATATTTTTCTGTTTCAGGGGGCCATGAAACGTCGATATTTATCAAAATTTCAAGGTTTTTTTTACGATATCAATACTTTCTCTAACCGAAGGGTGCGAGAAAGAAAAAATTATTTCCACAAATCAAATCAAAAGTTTTTTAAAGATTTCTATAAAGGTCTTGATTGAAATGTCTACTACTTTTTCAATTCTTCACGTCTCAATAGCCTTATGAACTAACTTCGTGTTCACACTTTAAGGATAGTATGAGAAAGGTATAATTTAGAGAAAGTGTATCTACATTTGTATGTAGATAAAGTGGAAAATCATTTAGTCAAAATTATCTCGAAACATCCGGCGAGTTTCGATCCCCGATATTAGTCATGGTGAATCAAGTTGTAGCTAGGATAATAAAACTATATACAACTAGCTACAAATCTTACATGTTAAAAAAGGTTGCAATTTAATTTTCTAATATGCACTGCAATCTTTAAAGAGAATGAATACTTCGTTTTTAAGAAAATACTTAAACAGGCCACTTGAAAAGAGAATTAGAGCACTAATGACAAAGTTATTTTAAATTCTCATATATCGATTTGATTACAAATGAATTTTTGAATCATCTTCAAGGAAACAAAATAAAAACTATGGTGAACAGTGATAATATTAATACAAAGATAGTCAATATCTATAAATAACAGTGAAATAGAGTAAAATCTTATCAATGATGACTGCAAACAATTTGTTTATATTTTCTAAAAGGTGCTCCTAATGTCCATACGTTTAACTTCTGTTCCCCTGGCCTAAAGTGTATAATCGAGCAGGACTGGCTGATTTAGGATACGAATATCCTCTTAATTGGAAATCATAAATAATTTATAACGCTATGCTTTTTAATAATCTATGTAATGTTGGCAGCCTTATATGAGTCTACGAATTTCAAATAATTACTTAAACTTATTTAAATAATTTGATTGGATTTGTCTGCACTCTAGTATACAAGTAGTAAGTTAAGAAGATTCCATCCTGCTGCCCTCTACCAGAATTGTGACAAAGCTTTTACGTTAAACGTTCCTTCTGTTAAAACTCAAGTCGGCCATTTGTGGATACAATTCAGGATTTTCACAAAAGCAGTTTATTACAAAACTATCGGAATGGATACCATTCCGAGGGGGTACGATTCAGGTTTTGGGGGATATAATTCCAGTGGATACAATTCAGGATTTTCACAAAAGCAGTTTATTACAAAACTATCGGAATGGATACCATTCCGAGGGGGTACGATTCAGGTTTTGGGGGATATAATTCCAGTGGATACAATTCAGGATTTTCACAAAAGCAGTTTATTACAAAACTATCGGAATGGATACCATTCCGAGGGGGTACGATTCAGGTTTTGGGGGATATAATTCCAGTGGATACAATTCAGGATTTTCACAAAAGCAGTTTATTACAAAACTATCGGAATGGATACCATTCCGAGGGGGTACGATTCAGGTTTTGGGGGATATAATTCCAGTGGATACAATTCAGGATTTTCACAAAAGCAGTTTATTACAAAACTATCGGAATGGATACCATTCCGAATGGATACAATTCAGTCCCCTCATTTCAATTTCATGGTTGTCAAATCAAGCACAAGCTGCTTGAGTACATTTTCTAGTTCGCGCATGCTCATGTGTGTAATTTCCCAGTTAATCCGTGGTAAGATGAGCTCCTAAGGAAGGCTTAATCTAGTTCTCTATAATCTTTACCCTAAGCCTGGAACTGTTATGTTTTGTAAGTTGAATATTAGCTATTTCACATTTTCATGACAAATGTTTTTTTAAATTTATCTAACCAAAAATATAAGGTTGTAAATTATATGATAGCATTCAGGCATAACCCATATTTTGAAACAGGAAGCCACTATTTAAATATTGAAATACATCTTAACATTTCAGAATGACATTAGATGGCTTCATTAAGTTAATTTTATCACTTACAAAAAAAAGGGTGGGCAACGCTATGATAAGAATACACAATTATTATGATGGGTAAAAGATGGGTTCTTTGGCATCAAACCTAATATTTTTATGCAGAACACATTTTTTTAAAAGCGAACAGTTTTCACATTTTCTCACACGATTAAATTATCCTCTCTTAATAAAATATCACAACTGCAATTATTCTCCAAGTGAGCTAATTTTATTAAAGATTGTTTGTACGCTCTTCTGTCGAATGCCAACTCATTATTGTACTCAAGTGATTTTTTAATTCAAACAAACTAATGGATATTCTTTAAATTGACAAATTACACCTGGACATGGGAATCAAACCCGGGATTTTTGGCTTAGTATTCAAATACTCTAACCGCTGAGCTATCCAGGAATCGTCCTGTGCCTAGTGTCATTCTTCACTCATAGTTTAAGGCTAACAAATTGGTGTTTTTTTTTGTTTTGTTTTTTCCCCCAGAATTTTGCGACAGTGGTGAGAAATGTAACTTGCCGACTTGGTATCGAAATGTGATTTAGGCCTTCTGAATTCCTTTAAGAGTGGGCTCCACCATATTGGAAGAGAGAAAGATAAGTGAAGTTTAGTGAAGTCGCTTACTTTAGAGTCGTAGGCTGACTGTTTGATGACCTCGGGAGCCATCCAGAAGGGCGTACCAACAAACGTGTTCCTCTTGCTGGTGGTGTTAGTCAGTTGACCAGCAACTCCAAAATCTGCCAGCTTCACGTCACCCATCTCGCTGAGGAGGACATTAGCAGCTGAAACAAGATTGGTGCATTTAGTTACAACTTACAAGACCGACAAGATATTTATACACAAGCAACAGTAAAACAATAAATATCAATAAGTAGATAAAACATACCTGTCTGTTTATATATATATTAACAATTGCACGGTCACATACAAAAAAAAAAAAAAAGCACAAGAAATATAACTTTTGAGAAAATATTAGGCTAGTGTGATCACTTTTTAACTTTGAAATCATGTGATTTTGCTGGGTGTTTTTTATTGGGACTATTTAGCACAAGTACTTTTATTATTTTAAAAAAATCAAAATTTGATAACTACAATTAATCAAAATTAAGTTTTGTGTTTTAAAATTCCGCATAACATATGATTTTAAGAGTGAAGTTTTCTTTGATCTTGTTGGATCCAAAGTTTAGCATCTCGGCTTGGTTACATTTAAAGTGTGATTGACGATTTCAGTGTAAAGGTAAGTAAACTCATGGATAAAATGTTGCTGAGAAATGTATCAGGACTGTAGCGATACAGTCCCAAAACAGTCCAGATACAAAAATTAGGTGTTCCTTGCAACAAGGAGTACATGGAAAGTGGCAGCTATCTGATTGCGGGAGGACTCATCCTTCTAAATCTTTTTTTCTCTTTTCTTCTTTCCCCACCAATAATTTTGAAAGAGCATTTGAAATCACGTTGGGTCATCCTGGTTTAGTTTTTTAATACCCCTTCATCTTCCAATTTCAGAATGTACAAAATATTGAGCCCTACAGAGTGATACCTTCCACAAATAACCGTAGCATTAACCAACTTTTTGGCTTTTCATTTCAGAAGAGCTGTCCCTCTTTGTGTGTTCTTTATTTTTGAAAATGTACACATTACAAAATGTCACACAACTTTGTAACATGTTTTCTATTTTAAGTGTGATACAAGATCATTTGTGTTACTGTTTCGAAACAGTAGCGATACATTGTTCTGCAACTTTGTTTCCAAGTGTGTGTTTAGGTTAACACAGTGGTAAGTTCACTAAGAATGACAAGTGAGATGCATGCATACAGTTGACCTCCATGTTCAATTTCTGTTTGATATGGATATACAGTAAAACCTCTTATAATCGAAATAAAAGGGGCTGAACTCGTTTCGGATATGCAATTAACACCCCTCTAAAGAGTTAAAAGGTAAGAAAAATTATAAATTGCATACCATACATAGTGAGAGAAAAGTATGTTTTGATATGTATGTACAGACCATATTTAAATAAATGTGTATTTAATATAACAAGGAATACACAACAAAACTAAATTTATCATTTCTTCTTAAATCATTACATTAACTTAAAAAATAAAGGTTTTATCGATTTAAAGTATTTATTTGGCAGTTCTTGATATGGGAGGTTTTACTGTATACTGTCTATATTAGTTCTCACAAAATGCTGTGAACCTACCTTTGATGTCCCTGTGCAGTTTCCGCTCACTGTGCAGGTAGTCTAGGCCCTTGAGTACTTCTCTCAGAATGATGGCGATGTGCATCTCTTCAAAGCTACCAGCCTTCATCAGGTCCAAGGCAGACCCTCCACCCAAGTACTCCATAATGATCCATAGCTTCGTACCCTGTGAATTGGCCAAACTGCAATTACTTATCCGTATCGCCAGATATAACCATTGCTTTTATATGTTTAGTATAAAGTGGCAATATTACGGTACAGGGGCCCACCGAGAGCTTTACTTGGGAGAGGTTCAGGGAAGAACACAATATATTGAAGCTAATATTAATGTTCTTTTTTCCTAGTGATAAATTTTGGGGCTATTTTAATGAGTGGCCAAAAGGAAGGAGTAGGCCATGTAAAAAATACATGGTTAAATTATAAATGTTGTAGACGAATGTGTAAAAAAAACCCACTCAGAGTTTTAATAATAAAAGAGCATGTATGACTCAGTGTTTGGATGTTGTTGAAGGAAATGTGAAGGAAGTTTGTGAGGATGGATTAAGTATGGAGTTGTTTTTTGAGCTACATGCACAGTTTCTTGTCTACCTGGGTGAAAGACTACAGGTTGTAGTCCATGAATGATTGAAATACAACATGTAGTTTGCCAACGAATGAACCATTGAATTATATCCATAAACTGCTCATTTTGAACTGAAACCCTTAGAATAGTTCCCAATTTGCCTGCCCTTTCTACAAATTGTGTTCTGATTATTATTCTTAAGACAGGTCCATTCCTTTTGTCAATGAACTTTGACCGCCAATGCACCCTGTCCCTCTGCCTCCTCCTCCTCCAGCTCCCATAATTTTCTTTCCTTCAAGTCATCCAATATTTGAATTCATCTCCTTCCTAATCTCCTCTTTCCCTCAACCTTTCCTTCTACGACGTCGTGTAGAAGACAATTCCTCCTAAGGACGTGTCCGATCCAGTTTGCTTTGCACCAAAGAATCACATCCAAAATGGTTCTCTTCTCACCCACTCTTCTTAGGACTTGTTCATTTGTCCCCTGTCCGTCCACCTGATATTCTCACCCACTCTTCTTAGGACTTGTTCATTTGTCCCCCTGTCTGTCCACCTGATCTTCTCACCCACTCTTCTTAGTACTTGTTCATTTGTTACCCTGTCTGTCCACCTGATCTTCTCACCCACTCTTCTTAGGACTTGTTCATTTGTCCCCCTGTCTGTCCACCTGATATTCTCACCCACTCTTCTTAGGACTTGTTCATTTGTCCCCCTGTCTGTCCACCTGATCTTCTCACCCACTCTTCTCAGGACTTGTTTATTTGTCTCCCTGTCCGTCCACCTGATCTTCTCACCCACTCTTATTAGGACTTGTTCATGTTTCATCCTGTCTGTCCACCTGATCTTCTCAGGTCTTCTCCAGCACCACCTTTCAAAGCTCTCCAAGTACACCCCCCTCCCCCTTTCTTAGAGTCAAAGTTTCTGGTCCATACAGCGATGCTCCAAATGAAGCAGTTATTCAGTTTCAAACTCAAATATCTCTTCTTGTTGATATAACCTTGTATTTAAAAGAGTGTTGGCTGTCCAGAAATGTCATTTTATGACCGACCCATTCCATGATTGTCAGCCAAGAGAACAGTAGAGTCTGCCCCACCCAGCGAACGTTTGATTGCGAGGCTGACTCATGGTGTTACCAAACAACCTGCGAGGCGACACGGAGGGGATCCATGTGAACTGTACTCTTTACAAAGTTAGGTGAACGATAAGCACGCCTGACCTGACAGGGAAGCTGGAGTTTGATACCATTCTCTTGAGATAATGTTGGCGCCATGTTCTTATAATTCACGGTACAGGGCCTCACACATTGACCGCTCAAAGTACAAATATTGGAAGTAATTCAGAGGAAGTTCACCCGTGAAGAGGTGAAGGTGGAATCCTCCCTCCCACCCCCGAATACACCCGGCCGAAATTCAAACTTTACTCTCCCCATACCAGTTTCGGTCTAACGTGCTACTCTCGTGTTAGACTAGACTGCCAATGACGGGGAGATCAAAGTTCGAATCTCAATCGGGTGTGTTGAGAGCTAAAAAAAATTAAAAAAATTCCCCACTTTTCTTCCATGCAAATGCGGGTACACTTCATCTAAATATTACCGTCCTGATACTTAAAACCACTAACGTAATTATTATTATTATTATTTAGCACCGCGTCTTACTACCCGTTCGGTTTATACGCTTAAGTACTAATTACGCTAATGGGTTAGGAATTGGGAAGCTTAAATTTAGAGGAAGTGAACCCGCATTTGAGTGGAGGGAGAGTGGAAAACGATTTAGGGAAAACCAGCCCCAGTCCACCCGGCCAAGATTCGAACCTCGATCTCCCCGTCCTCGGCAGTCTAGCTCAAGAGGAAACTAGCGCGTTAGCTAACTACGCCACCGAGGCGGGTCGTAGTTGGTAAATAAGCGTTATAACCCGAACGGGTATTAAGACTCGGTGCTAAAAAGAATAAATAAAAACAACTCTTCCCATTCCCTGCAATCCAGTATATTGCGAATGTTACACCGCAGATTCGAACCCCTGTCTGTGGATGACTGGTCGAGGTGTGTGTGTGTGTGATGCACACAATATACGTCAAGGCGACGTGCACGACTCTACCGGCACGAGGCTGACATTTCGAACGGGTTTCACACGTCGTCTTCGTTACGACACCAGAGAGGTATTTATATTGGATCCGAGGTGAGGCCGTCTCAAGACTCCGCAACACAATCGTGTCTCCTTAACTTTGTAGGCGTCAATATCGTCTTGTCTGGTTTACCGGTTAGAATCCCGGCCGTGAGTGGATGTTTCCTAAATATTGTTTCCTTCAATCTCTCTCTATGCAAATGCGGGTACATGTAAATTTCCATTCTATCTTTATAATACCCAACACAGTAGCGTAACTAACACTATGTTCGTAAACCTACTTCAGTGGCCGCATGGTCTAAGGCACTACTCTCGCAATAGACCTAACTACGAATGATAGGGAGTTCGTGGTTCAATCCTGGTTGGATTAACCGAGGGTGATTTTCCCTAAATAGGTTCTCAATCTATCTCCACGCAAATGCGGGTACACTTCCTTTAAATGCAACCTTCATAAACCTTAACTCCTTGGCGTGATTAGTACAATAAGAAGTAAGATGCGGTGCAACTATAAAAACAATATTCGCGATTATCCGGTCCTCCGTATTATCCGACCTTGTTCCCGGTGTTAACAAGTACGTTTTAAAATAAACGGTGACCTGGTGGTCTAGGGGGTAAGGTGTCAGACTTCTGTGCTAAGGGTCCGGGGTTCAATCCTCGATCTCGGCACAGATTTATCTGATTGCCAAACCCTTCCTTCACCTCTGACAAGACGTGTATTAATCACAACCTGTGAATGTGTGGAATGCCAGGCCTCCACCGTGGTTCGGATCCCACGTTAAACTGTAGGTCCTTCATTTCATCCCACAATCACCCTACCATTACACATTAGCGTAAGTGCGTATAACCAGAATGGGTAGTAAGACGCGGTGCTAATAATGTTAATAATAATTTTAAATAAACAAACCGGTACATATCCACTATTATATAAAACATTTACTGAATCTATAATATAATCCATTTGACGCTATATTTTCACTTGTTCTTGCTTTGTAGCCGATGTTCCGTTTCCAAAATAAAGTACCGTACCTATAATAACAAGTAAAAAAAAAATCCTTCTCGTTTAATTTTTAATGTCCCCCTGCAAATACTGTATTCCTATTTTACATTGCAATCATAAAATGGGCAGATTCTATTAAAACAAAGTTAAATGTTCTGTAATATTTTTTTTTAAAGTAGGCAAACATATATTGAAAATTATTTACACTAGGATTCCGTATTATCCGTTATCCGGCCCGGAATGCCTTCACTTTCGGCCGGATAATCGCGACTCTAGTGTACATCTGTGTGTGTGTGTATAAATATAAATAAATAAATAAATAAATATATATATATATATATATATATATATATATATATATATATATATATAAAGAATTCATATAACCCAAAAGGAAAGAAAAATCCCCTCTTCAAATTTAAAAAATCGCACGAAAACAATTCTAGCTAAGCAAACAACATCCATATTTTCTAAAGGAGCAATTGTAAACATGATCCGGGCAGTTTTCCTGAGGCCCTGACCTGGACGGATAGTGAGGCAGTGAGGCTCTGAGGCAGGATAACCCTCAACTCCACTTCTGTACGGAAGAGAGGTATTATTTGATCGGGCTGACAGGTTGGAGGAAATATAGTGGAGGGGGAAGGGGGTAAAGGATTATCGTGGGTCCCTTGTCGTACAGTTATAAACGTAAAAAGTGGCTCAAAGTGTCAATAAGATGGAATTACTTTTTTTCTGTCGATTTGGTACGTATTGTCCAAGTCACCGAGCGTCCAAGAGACAGAACCGAGCCAAGAGAAGTCGTCAAGAACGAGAAGTAAACTCCAATTTTTATAGGAAGAGTCAATTTTTTTTGTAAAAAAAATACAAACATATTTCTTTACTGCCAAAACTGATAACATTTAACGACGTTTTATACTTGGAGATTTCGAGGCTGATGTACACAATAGAAAGAGACGGAATAAAATGAGTGTTTCACCATGCGAGGCTTATTGTGTATCTACTGATAACACTTCCTCTCTTCCTCTGACGAGTTTACACACTCCTTATCCTCTTTGTGCCTTGAAAATATTTACTTGTTTTTAAAAATTACCTTTTTCTTGTTTTCTATTCTAGATAAACATCTACTATAGGGGACTTTTTTAATCTACTGTATATTCGTGTACGAAGAATCCTACAGGACATTTTCGTGACCAAGACAAATACCCTATGTTGTAAAGGATTTATAAAAAAAATACATCTACAAAAAACTACTTAAAGATAAAAATAATAATTGTGTGGAACTGCAAGTCTATTTTTTAAATTATTTAAGAATTTATGGTTTTTGTTTCAACACGTTATATCCTTAAAACTCGTTTAATAAAACGTAAATTCACAAACACGGGAAATCCAATCATGACCTGCTGTGACGTCACAGGCAACGTCCTTACTCCTTAACTATTGTATGAATGTTATTGTCTAGATACGTGAAAGAAGATCTACACTGGATATCATCTATGGAGAGAACCGCACGGCTACTATTGGGAAACAGCGTTGTCATTCTCTCGTTTTCTTGTGGTCAATCTCCCTTCAAATACAAGACAAGTTTGGCAACGCTGGTTAGTCGAGGTTGCCAGTAGCTCCTTCTTACCCCAGCACGCCACCTTCAGACATAACCGAGAGCGAGATTTGGCAACAGTTAACTGAGAGAGAGCGGAGATAAAGCTTTTCTTACCTCAGAGGTGATAGTGGGTGTATAATAGGATTCGGGTCGGAAGAAATTTTGAGAAAATATACGCTTTTTTTTTACGATCAACACTGATTAGATTGTACTATAGGAATATTATTATTTTAAAGGTTTTGATACTATCTATCAAAAATGACAGATGAATAAGTTAAAGTAGATCTAGTAACTTTCGTAACTGCCAGAATCCAATCACTACCACACTCCTGCTAAATCTAAGAGAGAGAGAAACGACCAAAAAGTTCACTGTAATTTATACTGTACTTTAAGAAAACAAAATCTCGGTGATCTTCACGAAGTGAACCGCTGACTTGACTTCTGAATCGGGCAATGAAATACGAACCACAACATGTTCTCTTCCACGACTTGGAAAACACATGCACGCCACTGTCAATGGAGCACAGTGTTACCAATACCTCCCAAGTTCCACTAACGTCCGGGAATCACGATTCTCGAATAAAAACTGTTTTAATACCTTTGCCAGGTTTTTTTAAAACCAGGCAGCGTGGAAAAAGAAACAAGTTTACGATTTTAAAAAAAAGTGTACAAATGTTACCATTCTTACAAAACAATAACTTCCTTAGTTATGTTCCAAGCACACAAATAAGAAATCAAGTTAAGGCGATTGGCCCTTATTATTTGGCGTGTAAATGCAGAGCCATGGGAACAAACGGTTATTTTCAAGAATTTTTATTTTTTGCCATTTTATTTTCGGAAACGGTTTGTTCGAGAATAGAAGCATGTTGATTAAGTTATACTTTTTATATACACACATCCTCTATAATTTTAAAAGTGATCAAATATCGGTAATTTTGACATTTTCAATAGAAAACTGCCGGCTTCATAACAAAAAATAAAAAAATGTAACAGTTAATAAACATCGATACATTATCTTAGAAGAGGTGTTGAAAATATTAACATAAAAATTTCACTCTTTATCGAGAAAACTGATATTTACAAATGTATTATTTTTTCCGCAAGACCTGTCCGGTAGCTAGCACCATCTACGGTTTCCGTGATCCATCTGTTCTTGTTGGCGCGGAAGGATACTTTGGTTGGTTATGAAACCATGCCACGCCTTTCACCCTCCCGCCCACCATCCCACAAAATAGGTCTTAGACTTGTAATCGACAGGGCCAAGGGCCTTAAGTGCAATTCGTAGGAGCGTTTTCTACAGCTGAGCCAAAAATCACACATTGGATAGAAAAGTGTGAACCGCGTTTGGGTGAATATTCTAACCACTGACATTTAGGGCAGATAAATGAATGTCGTTAGCGTGTAGGATCCAAGTAATAAAATAATAGTGGAAATTAATTTTGGCATTTATTAAATTTACTAATCCACTCGAAAAATCTGAATGGATTAAAATTAATAAAACCCTCTTCAGTGGTCGAATGGTCAAAGGCGCAATTTTCATCCCAGGGGCCAAATCTGAAAAGCACTGGCCTTTTCTCGCGTCCGCTTCCATCCCACCTTAAAGGGGTCGGGATTCGATCCCGGTCGGGTGTAATGAGTGTGGTTTTTTTCCTAAATGGTTTTCCACTATCTCTCTCCACGCAAATGCGGATGCACTTACTCTAAATTCATTCTTAATCCCTACCCCAGTAATGTAATTAGTACAAGGGCGTATAATCCGAACATGTAGTAAGACGCGGTGCTAAAAAATAATGAGGGGGAGGGATATCCCGGACGGGTAGTAATATTGGGCAAAACTAATAGTTTGATACAAAAGTATTTGGCTAATTCGACATTGGTTAATTAGAGACACAAAGTTAATGAGAAAGCGGGGAATTATGCACCGGCGGCAAGCGGGTTGCCTAATATAAGGGATATGTTGGCTTGACTTTCATCAATTCTGATTTCAGTCTGCAATTTTCGTATGTTAGTTTTTCTTAGTTTTTATATTTTGTCTTTGAATTTTTCTTGTGTTTTTTATGTATGCATTTAATGTGTATGTGTGTTTCATATAGCATATATTAAATGTGTGTGATTATATGTAACATATATTGAGGTAATTGATTTATTATGTACTAGCTGCTCAGATACTCATAAAAATGGTTAGTTCAAATTTTGGAGATTTCGAATATTTTTTTTAGATATCCCGGGGTATTTGAATTAAAAAAGTTCAACTATATTAGAAAATGAACGCAAAGGAGGATCGAGGTGGTCCCAAAAAGACCGAGATGGGGGTCAAACCCCGCGAGAGGTCGGGCGGGAACCATTGAGCCAGGTAGTGTTCAGTCGCCGGCGCACCCTTCAGTCGGTTCCACTGCCCCGGTTTTCAATGTCGCGTCCGCTCCCAAACATCCGGTGGCTGGCTTCAAGGTCATAAGAGGACTCCAGCCACACGTGAAGTCGATAGGGTAGGGCAGATATATACACAGAAATGTGGCCGGTCCCCCTAACCGGGTTCTCTACTGTCCAAATTGTTACTTTCTCTCAACACTTCGGAAATAAATTATTGTGATCGTAAAAAAAAAAAAGGCAAACTCGATATTTTGATTAATGTCGACGTTTCATGACCCGTTGAAACAAAAAAAGTTGTTTTCACAATGTCTGTCTGTCTGTCTGTACCTCTGGCTAGAGCCGAAACCATTTTATAGATTGGGTTAAAGCTTGGTATCTGGGGTATTCATAAGCTCTCCCTCTCCCCCGAGGGGTTTTTAGAATTAGATTTCTAAACCTAAATCTAAGGGTAGTTTATTGAAGGACAAAAAGAAAAGAAAAATCGATTTTCTCAAAATTCGCTAAACGATTTTGATTAAGTTTTATATCTAGACACGATTTATTACTATAAATAGGATTTAAACTATCGTTTTTTCTCGTGAAAATGACTTTGAGAGTACTTATACAAAGGGGAAATTTTCCAATTTTCATCATTTCTCCGCAACTATTTGAGATACGAAATATCTTATCAGCATAAACTTGTAATATATTTTATAAAACCTATAATTTCTGAGCTACAAGCATATATATGTATATATATGCTTTTTAATTCAGATCTCTGAAAATGAATTTGAGTCTTATGCTCTTTGGTGGTCAAAGATGTTTCTCTTTTCTCAATTTTCCGGTAACAGTGTTCCAGGTACTTAATGCCATAGAGTAAGTAACAGTGTATATTATTTCATTTATGATCTTTGGTGTAGTGTTTCTACAGCTATTATATAATATACCTATTATTATTCTCGTTTCACAAATCTTAACGAGTATTTAGTAAAATGTCTATTTTAAGATAAAAGCGGGAGAACATCTGTGCTCTGCACCGTAACATTTATTTTTATAGGAAGAGCCATTGAGAAAATACTAACTTTTTTGCGGTCAACAATGAAACTATTTTATTAGTCTATTAGTACTATTTTACAGGTATTGAAACTATTTATCAAAAGTGACAACTGCAGATCAGATAAGTGAAAGTAAATCTAGTAGCTTGGACTGTATAGCTATTCGTCAAGATCTTAGGCTGAAACTGTTGATAAATAGTATCATTAATTACTATATGTTTATTGTGGACTGTTCCCTAACATAATTATTACTAATGAATAAACTTTTTTCTTGCTTTTCTCCTTATGTTTCATCCATTAAATAGGTTTATTTGTAATCATCTGTAGTCAAATATTATGTAGGCCTATTTATTATTTTTTAAAATTCACAAACCATATGTCCTGTGTATTGTCGGTGCTAGCCTGGTCTCAACTTTTATCTTTACTCGTTCTCAATCAACTGTTGCCAAATATCCTCGCTCTCGGTTATGTCTGAAGGTGGTGTGCTGGGGTAAGAAGGAACTAGCGGCAACCTCGACTAACCAGCGTTGCCGAACTTGTCTTGTATTTGAGGAGAGAATGACCACACACGAAAAAACGATAGAATGACAAAGCCGTTTCCCAATAGTAGCCATGCCGTTCTCTCAGCGATGAATATCCAACGTAACACTTAAAAGTAATAATAACATAGTGAGATAAATAAAGTGTTGTATTTGTAAGCCCCCGTGTTATCTACCTCCTGTATAACAGCGGTTGAAGTTTCTAACCAAGACAACAACTCCCAGTGGAGAATTGCCGAGCTTGAGTACACGGGTCTGTTGTTACAGTACTTTAATGTAATATTTATATAGACCCAAGAGAGAGAGAGAGAGAACGTGAGAAAGAAGGGGTTCTTGTGTATGTGAGAGACGATAAGGGAGGAGGGAGAGGGGGAGGAGAGAGAGAGAGAGCGATAGCGGGGGGAAGACTTAAGACTCACAAGGAAATAAGAAAAAAAAAAGCTCTACAGTTGTAGGAAGATGAATATATTATAAAGAGAATATATCCTATACCCTGGGGATTGCATATATTAAGGGAAAGATTATCTTCTCTTTATGTCTTGAAAAGATATTGCCAAACCTCCTCGCTCGTGATTGTTAAAACCGGAGGTAAACAATGCTGACAACAACAACCAAGATTTAAAATAGTCAAGTATTGAAAATGTCAGAACTAGATACAAGAGAATGGCAACGCTGTCGCCCTATAATGATTCTGTAGTTCCCTCACAGGTTGTAACCTAGTGTAGGAGTAATGAGTAGATAAAGGTTTAGTGTAAGTTCCTCACAGGTTGTACCTAGTGTAGGAGTAATGAGATAGATAAAGGTTTAATGTAAGTTCCTCACAGGTTGTAACCTAGTATAGAGTAATGAGGTAAATAAAGGTTTACATGAAGACGCACACAAGTGTTTGCAGAGCACACGACATCATGTAAGACGCATGAAGTAATCGTTTAAATAGCACTGTACATGCTAAGTGAGACGTCCCGTTTAGGAGGCCACCTTTTTACTACCCATTCGCAACCGAAGTGATTTCCAATACCAGTTTTTAAAGCACGGAGGGAAGAAGGTTGACCGAACGCTTGCGTGACGTGTCTTCCGATAATAGAGAACTGTTCGCTACCCACAAGGCTTAACGTTACTGAAAATTAGGGGTGTACCGATGCGGATACCGATGAGTCGTTATCGGGCCATTATTAGTGCATCGGCAATTACTAAACCGATTAATCGTTTTTTTAAATAAAATTTAAAGCAAAATTTTCTAGGAGGAATTTAGTGGTAAAAAAAACCCTTTATATACACAATGCATCTGTGCTTTGGGCTATGCAAAGATTACATAACACGATAAAGAAATAAAAGTTCATACAGTTGATAAAACTAACAATCTAATTTCAACTTTCGCCGGTTATGTAAAGAAGAAACAAGATTCCCTCACCTTAAGGAACTAGTTAAACGGTTTCTGAACGTGTTTGGTGGATCAGAGGCCTCAGAAAGACTGTTTTCCTCTGCTGGACTTGTTCGCCCAAAGAAGAGGTCAAGTCTTAAACCACATAAAATAAATCGACTAGCTTTCCTGAACAAAAAAAAAAAAACTTGTCAATTATAATTACTAAACAAAAATTAGGATTATCACAATTTTAACTGTTGATTTTAAATAAAATCTTTTTGTATTGATTACAATAACTGTTATCATTTTCTTAAGCATATTTCCCAATAGTTATTTATAAACAATCGGGACTAATCGGTATAAATAATCGTAACATAAACAAATATTTTAAACAATTGGTAATAAATAGGTTTTACTGAATCGGTACAACTCTACTAAAAATAATTGTCAAATCAGCCGAGTGAGGCCGTGACAAAATAGAAAAATAAAAATTCAGTCAACACTTACATAAGTGTGTGACAAATAATTGAGTGTGTCATCAACGTCACCAAACCTTCACACTTATCGTATAGTTCTGTCGCCAAGCTTCTGTAAAAATTCCGTCCCATCATTATTAAAGGTAGTGTACATTCAAGTCCAGTATTAAATTTATTTTTAAAAAACAATTATATTTTTTTACCCTTGCTCTGTAGGTTTAAAACTTTATAGGTAGAAAATATTCCGAAATTGATGAAGCTTATTTTCCCAACGTACGATGTTACCACCAGACATTTGAGCTGAATTTTCACTGTTCACGAATCACAAAACCAATTTTTGTGAAATCATTTCTCTTAAAATTGAATATGCTCGTACATACGCCTCCCCCTCCCCACATAAAGTATTTCCCTACAAAGCAACCTACCAAAGAAATTCAAGACAACGGAGAAAAATCAAATACGCTAGTCTCTATATTAACAAATTACGTGACCTCACAGCGCAGGCTACACAATACACAGATCACGAAAATGTGTTTGTCCGATATGGGCACCGTGCATGAACTATAAGTGGCGCATCTATCGGTCATGTGGAGAAACCTAAGGTTGGGACCAATACTTTTTTTTCCATTGCTTTATTCTAACTTTTAATTAACCTGCTACAATACTTTTAATATATTTTGGTATTGTGGTATGTTCCATAAAAAAAAAATCAGAAATGTGAAATTTGAATAAAGGATGGTTCTAATCAATCTTGTCCGATGTTACTGGTCGCTAGAACCATAAGTCAATTGTTAAACAATTTTTCCAAGAGCCTTGCCCCCGCCCCATACTACCCCCCCCCCCCATTAAGTTCCGGGGCCTAAGAGAGTGACCCTTGTGTAATAAATAACCAGGACTCAGACTTTGATGACCTTAATTATTTTAATTACCTATAAAAGACAACAATTTTTGTCAAAACTGACTTCAAATTTACAAAAAAAATCCTAAAAATACGAACAAACAATTGTAATAAACGCACACGTCTATATTAAGCATACACTTTATTACCAATGGAATCTAATATGCAATGAAGAACCTTTTAACAACTAAACTATTGCATTTTGCTGAATATAATATTGATTTACAAATATCTGGATGGTAAGTAATAGCTGCCCCCTCCCAACGCAACCCTCTCCAGCTTTGCTGCAGTCTTACCAGGAGTGTTTATTTTACAAGAAAAGAGGATACAAAGTTCATGGCCTTCATTATCTTCTCATTCAGACAACTGTGATACAACATTCATGGCCTACGTTATCTTCTCATTCAGACAACTGTGATACAACGTTCATGGCCTTCATTATCTTCTCATTCAGACAACTGTGATACAAAGTTCATGGCCTTCATTATCTTCTCATTCAGACAACTGTGATACAAAGTTCATGGCCTACATTATCTTCTCGTTCAGACAACTGTGATACAAAGTTCATGGCCTACATTATCTTCTCATTATGGCAATTTTATGATAGAAATGTTCATGTCTGAGTATTTGTGCATTTAAATAAAATATCGAGAGTAATTAAAAATATACTTATTCACAATAAATGCCCTGTAAAGACTCAAAAATGCCTAAAACTGACTTAAAAATGGCGTAAACCAAGAAAATATGATCTAAAAAAACCAAAATTACAAAATATTACCAAAGAATGACCTGGGGAAAAAAAGTTCCCACAATCCGAGGATAGTGAATATAATTGATGTGCACATGAATATTGTCTGTGATGTACAAAAAAAAGAAGTCATCAAAATCCGGACCCTGGTAATAACTACTAACGTTTCAACCAAGAATCCAAACCGAGGAAATGAACCGGTCCACCTTGAAGGTCCGACACTCCAGCTACGCCCTCACATGTGTCCACATCACATGTCAGTTGTAACTTGCAACATACTAGAGATGGGTTGTGAAATCACAACCTGCTCCTTTGTCACTGCTCCTCTGACGTCACATTCACAGCCTGTTCCTGACAGACGAAAGGAGCTGTTCCTTTTTGTCACAGGTCAGTTTGAAACGTTAAACCTATTACCGTATTCCCATTTGTTTTCTCCGAGCTTCTACTGTTTTCTCTCAGTCGAGACTGCGTCGTTACCATGTTGTACGGTAGATGGCAGCACAAAACAGCTACGTATTAGAAGTGTTTATCAACGCTTGGCATTGTTTCTCGTCTCTCTACTTTCTTTCACAGGCAGCGTTGGAACAGGTCCAGAGGAACCTTGCTCCTCGTCTCTGTGACAGGCTGCGCTGTAACAGGTCCGGAGCAACCTTGTTCCTTTATGCTCCGGAGATATTTTGGAGCAGTCGTACAGTAGAAAGGAAGTGGATATGTTGTGTTCTTGTCACAGCGCCGAGATCAGGTCCAGCGCAACCTTACTTCTCTATTATGGACCTAGTTTAGTTTTGGTTTGGGGAGTCACAAATGAGTTTTTAGGAGGAAAGCTTTCGTAGTAAAAAACAATATTTCCACAATACAAGTACAGTATGTAATGTATTCGCACAATAAATGGTTACGTTAATGTTGAACATTGAAAGGGCCCACTTGGTGATCAAATGATTCAAGGCAAGGTTCAGCAATCTACGGCCCACTGACTGGTTTTATTTAGCCCACAAAATATTTAGAAAACAATTGTGATCAATAGAATTAATAGCTAATTGCTACATGAAAAATGTAAAGTTGAACTTTTTTTTTCGAATAGGTCAAACAATTATTATTTTTTAAACACATATGGCCTACGATATCAAAAAGGTTGCAGACCCCTAGTCTCTGGCGTTACTCTTGCAATAGACTGAACTGCCGATATAGGGAGATTGGGTTTCGATCCCGGTTGGTTGCAATGAGGGTGGTTTTACGTAAATGTTTTCCACTCTCATTTCACACAAATGTGGGTGCACTTCCTCTAAAATCAGCCATCTCCGTCCCTAACAAATTAGCGCAATTAGTGCATATGGCTATAAACCGAATGGGCAGTAGACACGATGCTTACAAAAATTAGGCTGGGAGTAGTTTTGTATATAGGAACTGTGACTAAAAGGAGCAGGTAAAAGGAACAGGTCCAGTGGTGGAGCAGTAGCAGATTGCTCCTCCTCCACTAAAGGAGCAGTTTTTTCCCATCCCTACAACATACGACAGCGGGGTTCGATCGAACCTATGGATGAAGTCAGACTTGCCCCACACGGGTCAAGACAGATACTGCCGGGCGGGAGACAATGGGAAAGTGTTGAGTCATGTCTCCACAAGGAGATAAAACAGCTAACATGAGGTTACGAGCCTGTTGCAGACAGTGATTCACATACGGTAACGTTACCAATAATCACGGCGGTAGAAACAGCTGTAAAACTCTGGCAGGCTGTTCAACTGTCTGGAAAATAATCAACCTTTCTCATGTTTTACAAGAATAATCTTTATTTTCACAGACGAATATCTAAAAACTTAAATTATCTATATTTTTTGGAATAATTTTTGAGATATTTAAATACCTATATTAAAAAAAATGCTGTAGCTATCTGCAGCTCAGCGGTGACTGGTGAGTCTCCGTAAAATACTTAGTTTCATCTAGATTTTAAAATGAAACTTTTTTTTTACTATTTAGTTTTGTGAAATTTTATTCTATTTAGTGGCATTCCCTCTAGAAAAGTGTGAGAGTATGTCCGTTACTATGCACGAGTGGTTAGAGAAGTGTGAGAGTATGTCCGTTACCATGCACGATTGGTTAGAGAAGTGTGAGAGTATGTTCGTTACTATGCGCGATTGGTTAAAGAAGTGTGAGAGTATGTCCATTACTATGCACGATTGGTTAAAGAAGTGTGAGAGTATGTCCGTTATTATGCGCGATTGGTTAGAGAAGTGTGAGAGTATGTCCGTTACTATGCGCGATTGGTTAAAGAAGTGTGAAAGTATGTCCGTTATTATGCGCGATTGGTTAGAGAAGTGTGAGAGTATGTCCGTTACCATGCACGATTGGTTAAAGAAGTGTGAAAGTATGTCCGTTATTATGCGCGATTGGTTAGAGAAGTGTGAGAGTATGTTCGTTACTATGCGCGATTGGTTAAAGAAGTGTGAGAGTATGTCCATTACTATGCACGATTGGTTAAAGAAGTGTGAGAGTATGTCCGTTATTATGCACGATTGGTTAGAGAAGTGTGAGAGTATGTCCGTTACCATGCACGATTGGTTAGAGAAGTGTGAGAGTATGTCCGTTACCATGCACGATTGGTTAGAGAAGTGTGAGAGTATGTCCGTTATTATGCGCGATTGGTTAAAGAAGTGTGAAAGTATGTCCGTTATTATGCGCGATTGGTTAGAGAAGTGTGAGAGTATGTTCGTTATTATGCACGAGTGGTTAGAGATGTGTGAAGATTACTATGCATGATCGGTTGAAGAAGTCACATTTCAATTAATATAGTAAGGTATACTAAGGTGACTTTCTAACTTAACCTTTTAGAATACAGTGGGCTTAATATAATACACACCAAGACATATAAATTATAGTCATACTAATTTCATAAAAGGATGACAAATTAAAATTGTATGTGTTGGCTCCACTGTAGTCGAACCAGAATCCTTTAGACTTGTAGTTATCTATTTTAACCACTTAGTCACGAAGACGGGCTATAACTAAAATAATTAAATATCTGTGAATTGGTTGGTACTAAGTGTTCTGATACTTAAATTCCAGTCTGAGTGTTTTGTGCCGCCGTGTCTAGAAAGTGTTTGCTAAATAGCGACAGTAAAACATAAGTGACCGACTGACCTTGAGGTAAGAGCCAAAGTATTTGGTGACGAAAGGGCTGTCGCACTGCGACAACACCATGATCTCCTGCTGAATGTCTTCGATCTCATCTTCAGCTTCCTCGAGGTCTATGATCTTGATGGCTACCACCTGCTGAGTCCTGTTGTCGATCCCCTTAAACACCTCGCCGAACGATCCTTTGCCGATTCTCTCTTGTTTCGTGAAGATCAGCTCCGGGTCCACCTTCTGGAAAAGGAAAACATCAGAGTAACACGAGTGATGGCTTCCAATAAATTGATATATATATAAAAAAAGGATGTGTATATCGCACCTTGGCGAGGGGGAGGGGGTAAAGGGTGGCTTAAACCATTTTATCTCCCCAAGCCCACCCAAGGTGTGAGGGCATGTATAGTGTTTACTGCAATATTTTAGAGGATATTGGATGGCTAAAATGTTGCCGACGAATAACTTAGCAGACAATTTATCAAGTAAGGAAAGAAAAGGAGAGAGATTCAGTCAGTAAACTCGTTACAACCCGCACCTGTGGGTGGACATACGAACAAAGGCGTAGGTATATACCATTCTCATTCAAGCAAATGCGGGTACACTTCCCATCCCTAAAACTACTAGCGTAATTAGCCTTATTGGTAAATCCGCAGGAAAAGAAGAAAACATGCCAAATCAGAGAAGTGAGGGGGGGAAGGGTTAGGGCGTTTTAGTTTTTATCCCTTATATGAGCCGGTCCCGTGGTGTAGTAGTCAGTACACATCGCTACGCGCCTAGGGATCCGGGTTCAATTCCCGGCTGGTACTTGAGTATTTTTCCCTAAAGAAGAATTACCCCAACGGTTACCAGGGTTTGGTTAGTTAGGTTGCGTTTCCACTGGTTCCACACCCTCATACTCACTATCACCATCACCTCATATCACAAGGACATGGAAAGAGCCTCCACGGAAAGGATGTACGATTAGTACATTCGGAATTCCCCTGGACAACGGTAAATTAGTACTGGATAATATTTCCATAAACTGGGCTACGAGTGTAGTCCAAGCGCGCAATATTATTATACCTTGTATACATTTAAATTATGTTAATGTTTTTAAGGCCTATATGATTTCCATAACAAACCGACCAATTTAATTTTTAAAAAAAAACACGTTATTTTTAAATTCCGGCAAAGCAAATGGGTGGTTCAGAACGTCATACGTCCCTCCCCGGTTACGCCCTTGTGTCAAACTCAATCTGAATTCTTGTCAATCAAGAGAAAAGCACATACGATGTTACACTATTGCTTGGTTGACATACGCAGCCCAAGTTTGCACCATATGTGTAATACCTTACAGCCTGGTATACATCTTGACGGTATGGAGCAAGCTGTTTGTTGCAGAGAAATTGTAAATATAGCCTAGTTTCCACATTACTTAGGTTACAATGTCATATAAACACCGGTCAACATGCCAGTTAAATTTAAACACGATGAGATTTAAATTTTGACTCGTCTAGCTTTAAGCAAATTTTTAAAAATATTTCAAATTTATTCTATATCACAACTAATTTGTATGTGTTCGGATTTTTTTTTTTAAGTTTGGCTTATAATATGTTACCTTATTGTACACATGATACAATTTTTTTAGGACCGCGTCTTACTACCCATTAGAAGCTTATGTATTAATTACTCTGATGGTTTTAAGGAATAAGAAGATTATATTGAGATGAAGTGTAACCACATTTGCGCGGACGGATAGTAGAAAACCATTTTATAAATATCACCATTCAGTACACCCGACCGAGATTCGAACCTCGATCTCCACGTCATCGGCAGGTCTAATTCAATGTAAGGGTAGCGATTTAGACCATGCGGCCACCGACGCAAACGAATAATCTTATTCAAAAATAACTTTGCTAGATAATTGATCAATGTTTCTGCAAGGTCTACACTTGAAAACAAACAGTTATGGTAATGAGATTTGGATAATATACCTCCACTGCACACGTTTAAACAAAGTGCTGAAGAACAAACGTGACCCGCTTCGGTGGCCGCATAGTCTAAGGCGCTACTCTCGCGGTAGACTAGACTGCCAATGACGAGGAAAACGAGGTTTCGAATCTTGGTCGAGTGTACTAAGGTTTTTTTTACCAAAATTATTTTCCAAACCCCCTCCACGCAAATGCCAGTACACCTCCTCTAAATATAACCTTCCTAATCCCTAAAACTAGTAGCGTATAACCCGAACGGGCAGTAAGACGCGGTGCTAAAATAATAATAATTGTGAATACAATGATTATAGATTTATAGAATAAACCCTTAGTGTGTTTGGCAATATTTGTGTTAGTCATTCCCCCCAAAATAAAAAAGAGGCTGCCAACTTTTGAAGAAATTCCCGTGACTCGTGGTTCGGGTAAGACTGGAATGCACTCTAGAGGTTTGTATCCAAGGCCGTAGCCAGGGGAGGGTTTTGGGGGTTCAAACCCCCTCCGAAATTCTATGAACAAAATATATACGGCTCTATTTATGGTTCAAACAATATCAAAATTAAGATACAAATATAAATTAGGGGGCTGTGTTACCATAAAAAGCACTTAAGAGAGCTTCTAGAAGTGTTAATATTTAGAAATTGTCCAAGCCTTCAGCAGTTAGGAGGTAATGTTGCCATAAAAACAACACATCAGATAGCTTCTAGAACTCTTTATCCTTTAGAATTTTTTCTATCTTCCGGCAATTGGGGGGTATGGCCCCCCCCCCCCCCCCCGAAATTATTGGCTGGCTACGGCCTTGTTTGTATCGGTTGTAAATCACCTTGTCATACTGCCATCAATACAATGTGTTGATGTGAAGTTTGGAGACAGTAACTTCTGGCCATATCAATTCTGTTAATAGTATTTATAGATTTATTTTATATATTTACAGTCGTATTTATTTTATTCTTCGCAAAGGTATTTTTCTTTATTTAGAGGTTGAGTTGTCTTTAATTAGGAAGAAATAACTCTCTTTTGTGCTTTCCTGTGATGCAATAATCCATAAGTATAAAATTAATTGTATTTGATTATTTTAATAAAAGTTCTATGACATTTTATGGTTTAAAAAAAGGTATCACAATTTAAGATCGCAGTAATTATACGTATATAAAATCTTTCTTCTCTTACTGTCTATATAATTATTTATATTATAATTCAACTCAATTATTGTAATTAATATTTTAAAGGTTTTTTTTAGTTCAAACTGCAGTGATTATATACATGTTAGTTGTAACAAATAGTGCACATAAATTACAAACGTGATTTATTCTTTACAAGGCAACAAGACCGGTATAGTGAGGGGCTGATTGGAATTAAAATCTTTGACGGACTATTAATTAATTAATTAATTAATATTAATGGAGGCATTAAAATCTCTGTCCGTGCAATACTATGAATAAATAAGATAGTAGGCTTTTATACGTATTTTCCATTTTCCACACAAGTTACTTCAGATTGAATGACAATTTTTAATTGCATAAAACTTAGAATGTCTATTTAAATTATTTTGCACTTAAATATTTTGTCTTCGCAAGTACTAAAAAAAAAAAAGATAGGTTTAATCTTTTAGAGAAATATATTGAATGAGTGTATGGTGTTATAGTCCAGTTTTAATAATAAAAAAGGCCTTTTTGATTATTATTTTTGTGGCCAAAATTGAAAACAGTTTACCATTAATTGTCAGAAGTGTTATATTGTAAGTTTTGATAAAAATCTATCAAAAGCGACAGCTGAAGATCACAATACATGACGTATTGAATACGTGAAAGTAGATCTAGTAAATTTTCTAGCTATCAGATAAGGTCCTAACTATGAAAATCTGACTCTAGGTTGTCGCACCCAGGCCAAGAATGAATGGACAAGTAATTCATTTCTTGCTTGTCCAAATCCGTTAAGTTTTGTGCAAACCTACAGCACTAGAGAACTATTTTTAAAGAGCTCAAGCATTTTAAAACATCGTGAACCCTGTCATAAAGGCATGAATACATTCCCTGATTAATTTATATATATATATATACAGTAGCCCCATGGCATCTTTGGTGCTGACTGAGAGTTCACAGCTGACTTCTGACAGTCAACTGTTAGGTATATACCTACATTTTGACTGTCAGAAGTGACAGCTGCTAAACACATGTTTTTTGCAGATCATATGGTTCGGCGTAGGGATACATAATTTGGTTTGGTAGCTTTTCAAAGCTGTCAGTCAGCACACCAAAGAAGCCATGGGGCTACTGATATATATATATATATTGTGTGTGTGTTTGTTTGTTTGTGTGTGTGTGTGTGTAAACATCAAGTAAAATGATAACTTACGCGACTAACTTGAACATCCCGCTGAGTCATACTATTGGTCGAGAGATGCCATGCCGCGCGAATCACAACCCAAACGGACGTATTCTCCGAGAGTGAGCAAGCGAACGAACGCCCCCGTCGCGGTGAGTAATCAGATCACCTTAATGTCTTTAGTCCCCCTCACCCCGCCCCCCTATAGACACCCTAACAAGATATTCAGCAACAAGATTACACCTGCGCCCTTATGTAACTGGTGAATATGCCGAGTATGGGATCGGCCAGGACGACAGTCCAGGGGTGCAGAATATGTCCAAACGAGGTTCAGGGGAAATTAAAGAAGTCCTGGGAAAATTTGTGCAGGGAGAAGTACAAATATTGTGTTGACGTTTTTAGTACATTCGGTGGCGCAATTAAAGTATACGACAAGGCAAGAATACCGATGCTTAAGGCTTCTCATCGGAAATGAGAAAGTTTTGTTTTTCAAATGCTTGGCATGATTGACATGTTAGCGCTGATAATAAAATTCAGTTGTATTTGTAAGAATGTAAAGGCCTTTATTTGGACAATCTTTGATTATATTATGCTTCTTTGCAAACAACACCTAAATGAGATGATGATGGATTTAAAGAACGGAAAAATACCGGAAGAAAAATTCCCCATAACTCAATAAGGTGATTGATTCCATGAAAACTGTGCTGGGGGTCCTGGGTTCAATCCTCGGTCCCGGCACAGATTTATCTGATTACCAAACCCTTCCTTCACCTCTGATAAGACGTGTATTAATCACAACTTGTGAATGTGTGTAATGTCAGGCCTCCACCGTGGTTCGGATCCCACGTTAAACTGTAGGTCCTACATTTCATCTCACAATCACCCTACCATTACACATTAGCTTAAGTGCGTATAACCCGAACGGGTAGGAAGACGCGGTGATGATGATAATAATAATTCCTGAAAAACCACATTTATCTGGCCTGCTTATTGGTAAATGAGGATGACTAGCGCTCAAGCTGTTTGCAGAATCTTCAGAAGATTCAACTATTGTGACAGTAACTTGCTAAATAAGGTGTGAAGTTGTGCCTTACAGTAGGTATACCAGATGGATACAACTCCAAAAGTGCAAGGAAATAGTTGGGAACCCAGTGTTGAAGGTTATTGGAGACACTAGAACATAGGATAATAGAACCTCTAATAGTGAAAATAAAATATGCACCTAAGTTTCAGCAACAAGTATTTAACGAGTACTTCAGTTTCAGACAAGATTTAAGGGCAAAAAATTTAAGAGTTACTATGAACACTAACAACCTGGGTAAGTGAAAATCATAGATGTGTATTAACTACTGATGTAGATTCTCAATTTAAAACCTTTAAAAACAATCTTCTGAACAGAGATCCCTCCACCCCACCCCCCAAAAAAACCCTAGAGTCCATGGAAGTAAAACATAAATTGATGATTCATGATAATGCTGTAATAAAAGAAGCATTCACAAATGAAAACCTGTTTCATAACATTCCTGATATCCTTTTATGTCCTGGAGAATTGCATGAAAATATTTAGTGAAGCCGTTCATCAGATAAGTGATAGGAAACCACTTACACAACCGCAACATTAAGTATGGTACTTATAAAATAAAAATAAAGTGTTCATCTCTTGGAATGGGCCACCTGTCCACAAAGCTTCAAGTCTTCTAAAGAAATCCTTGGACTGGCATTTTAATGGAGTAAAGTACCACTTTACCAGGTTTTCTTCTAGTTCTCTATTATAAGTCTAATAAGACTTCAAAGGTCAGTGCTAAACTTTACAAGGAAACGGGAAAACTGCCATTCCTTAGAGACAACTAGGGCTACATTTGGTATAAAATATGCATATGAAATAATTGTACGATTAAAAGTATGTTTAAATTTGAATTTTTCCAACTCCTTCAACCTCCATAAAATGTTTAATGTTGTTTTATTTTGTGCGCTATGGTTGACAGCGAAATTTTGTATGAAAAATTTAATGTTCTGGAGACATAATGGTTCCTTGAACATATTCTGCAATCTGGAAAACACCTTAGATCAGTTTTTTCTGACCCTGTTTGAACCTATATTGGCATGATACTAATATTTATTGAGGTGGAACAGTGTTACGCGATTAATAATTATCAATGAATCTTTAATAAAAGTGAAACACTATTTATTAGTTGTTTACAGGAATATTAGAGATCCAAAAATCCCCTCAGTCCAGATTCCCACCAAATTGATAGAAGGTGATCAAATGTGAACCAACTACATCCCTCCCTTAGTTATCATCAAGTTAGATGAGAGCCAAATACTTTGTAACGCACGTCAGTGGAGTTAAGTGATCCCGCAGCGGAGATCAGAGAAAGCACAAAAGAGTGAGAAAGCTCATATCAAAAGCGAACAGGAAAAACAACTGCAAAGTGGTCACATGGTAAACTTGTATTGTCCACAACCCCCTACTCGTTAAAATAATCACAATAATAAAATAATAAACTACAGGGAACTATAGGGAAGTGACATTTTGCCAACTAAAGTTAAGAAGACAATTTTTTACTTTCCGTCTACTGTTATTGAATCAACACAGCATTTATATAAATGTGTGAAACCTTTCAGTGCAACAATTCAAATATTGTGGAAGGTCCCTAACAATGCGTCTCTCTATAAATAATTTAAACGTGGTAGGCATTGTAAAGATCCTCCCAACAATCAGAGATCATAGAGATCTGCTCGCTTCAATTTCTTTCTAAATAGATAGCTCAGAAATGATTATCGTAATAATTTGGGTTTATTTTAAAGTTTAAAATTACATTTAACACAATTATTAGTTTGTAAGTTTTGAAGATCAAAAAAGAAAGGGCAAAAACTATTTTTTGAGATTTTACAATATCCCTTCATCCCTATTAACATGTCACAGTAGCAACTATTATAATACTTGTGTGTCCACATATTGAAAATACATTTCCACAGCTAGAATTAAATCAACTAAATTTTGACACTGCATAGAATCGCAACAAGGTTCATGCCGACGAGAGAAAAGTTGCACCAGCACTTCTCCCTCCATCTTTACCAAAAACGGAAAGAGCTTTTGGTTTGCTGGATCAGTATCTATTTCATGATTTTGGTAGGAAACCCATTTTAGAAGGCCTTTCATTCCTACCAAAACACTGCGGTACAATAGGATTCTGGTAAGAAATAAGGCCTTCCAAAAGGGGCTTCATGCCAAAATTATGATATAGATAGGATTTACTAACCTTTACCTCATAGCGGCACACTAAAATAATGTGAAGAATCTCACGGCACACTTATACACACACTTTAATTAATTTATCCTAATTTTAATTCACCTAGACCTCATTAACTATTTTACTTTACATTCGATACGTCCTTTTCAGACATGCCTTGAAAACCTATTGATAAAAAAAAATTGTAATAAAAATTTAAATGTCCGGTCAAAAATAGTGAACTTATGTATGTATTAAAATAGGTCTCTATATGTTGAAAGATGACTCAAACTCTTAACAACATAACTCGCAAAAATAAATCCTCAACATAATATTTTAATCATGTTTAGGAACAAAGTATTCATTTTAAAGTAAAGTATAGAAATGTAGTTTTTTTTACACATCCAGAATTATATCAAGGTTAAACATATGGGTGAGTTATTCAAGTAGTCAAAGTTAATACACATCACGTGACTTAACATATCGGCTGCTGTTAACTTACAACGACACACGTGATATTTCCACCAGGCGGGTGATGCTTATTTGCACGGAAAAAATTAATTATGTCATTAATGTTCATTCTTTAGGTATCAATACACACGAGACTAAATCTAGAATAATAATAATAATCACCCATAACACCGAGCGATTGACCAAGACATAAGGCCAACTTATCTGTTTCTTGTATCTCCCTAGAGATTGTGGCTCCAAGATAAAGCACCACAAGATAACGAAGTATACAACATTCAACACCACTAGCATACTAGTTATAAAAGTGGCCGCTGTCGAAAGTGAGCGATCCGATTGCCAAGGCACTGTGTGGCAAAACCTCCGTGATTTGGCCCGAAGAGGAATGCAACCAACGGGAACTGATAAGATTGCCTCGTGTGATTGAAAACACGCGACTACAGTAGTGTATACACAAATTTTTGTAAACATGGGCATCTGAATGCTCTTTTTTCTACCAGACCTACTGTAGAGAGTAATATAGTGTATAAGCCTACAGAGATTTTTGTACTATCTCAAGTACTCCAACATCCTCATTACATGCCCATAACATCAAAGTTTTGCTTCCTCTACTATCTCATATACTCCATAATCCTGTTTCTCCTCGTGACAACTAACATGCTCCTCACAAACTTCATTCCCATGGCCTACACTATTCCTAGTATCTCTTACATTCAATGTCCATGTCATGGCCTCCACTATTCCTAGTCTCTCTTACATTCAATGTCCATGTTATGGCCTCCACTATTCCTAGTCTCTCTTCTTTCACTGTCCATCCCATGGCCTCCACTATTCCTAGTATCTCTTACATTCAATGTCCATGTCATGGCCTCCACTATTCCTAGTCTCTCTTACATTCAATGTCCATGTCATGGCCTCCACTATTCCTAGTCTCTCTTACATTCAATGTCCATGTCATGGCCTCCACTATTCCTAGTCTTTCTTACATTCAATGTCCATGTCATGGCCTCCACTATTCCTGGTCTCTCTTACATTCCATGTCCATGTCATGGCCTCCACTATCCTTGTATCTCTTACATTCAATGTCCATGTCATGGCCTCCACTATTCCTAGTCTCTCTTACATTCAATGTCCATGTCATGGCCTCCACTATTCCTAGTCTCTCTTACATTCAATGTCCATGTCATAGCCTCCACTATTCCTAGTCTCTCTTACATTCAATGTCCATGTCATGGCCTCCACTATTCCTAGTCTCTCTTACATTCAATGTCCATACCATGGCCTCCACTATTCCTAGTATCTCTTACATTCAATGTCCGTGTCATGGCCTCCACTATTCCTAGTCTCTCTTACATTCAATGTCCATGTCATGGCCTCCACTATTCCTAGTCTCTCTTACATTCAATGTCCATGTCATGGCCTCCACTATTCCTAGTCTCTCTTACATTCAATGTCCATACCATGGCCTCCACTATTCCTAGTATCTCTTACATTCAATGTCCGTGTCATGGCCTCCACTATTCCTAGTCTCTCTTACATTCAATGTCCATTTCATGGCCTCCATTATTCCTAGTCTCTCTTACATTCAATGTCCATACCATGGCCTCCACTATTCCTAGTATCTCTTACATTCAATGTCCGTGTCATGGCCTCCACTATTCCTAGTCTCTCTTACATTCAATGTCCATGTCATGGCCTCCACTATTCCTAGTCTCTCTTACATTCAATGTCCATACCATGGCCTCCACTATTCCTGGTCTCTCTTACATTCCATGTCCATGTCATGGCCTCCACTATTCCTTGTATCTCTTACATTCAATGTCCATGTCATGGCCTCCACTATTCCTAGTCTCTCTTACATTCAATGTCCATGTCATGGCCTCCACTATTCCTAGTCTCTCTTACATTCAATGTCCATGTCATGGCCTCCACTATTCCTAGTTTCTCTTACATTCAATGTCCATGTCATGGCCTCCACTATTCCTAGTCTCACTTACATTCAATGTCCATGTCATGGCCTCCACTATTCCTAGTCTCTCTTACATTCAATGTCCATGTCATGGCCTCCACTATTCCTAGTCTCTCTTACATTCAATGTCCGTGTCATGGCCTCCACTATTCCTAGTCTCTCTTACATTCAATGTCCATGTCATGGCCTCCACTATTTCTAATCTCTCTTACATTCAATAGATATTATAAAAACCAATAAAAAACCATAATCACATAATAAAATATTATCGACAGCAGACAAACATGTTCGTGTTTTTTAAAAGTCCCTTCCCTTGAAAATTGGACTCTATCCATCTAATTGTATGTTATAACAAAGGCTCTAGGCTCCAATTACCATTGTTTGATATTATATTTCAACTGGGACGTGTTTGCAATACATGCATAACCACACTTCCGGTGTTCCCACAGTTTCCTGAGCTACACGGAGAAACTCGTCTCGAGTTTTGTTTCCGAACATTGGCAACACGTAGTCTACATTTTGTACATTTCGTGGAGTGCGACAAAACTAACCACATTATTACAACACCGTACCAACTTTCTAAAAAAAAATACGAATTTAATAAAACGAACTGCAGACAGGAAAACGAAAGCGAAAGTCACACATTTCAATAGGAACAAGTTTTGTGGAAAATTCCAAGTTGGCGAATACTTAGTTACAGTCCAATTTTCATGCATAGGGACTTATATGACAAGAAAAGGCGACTAGTTTTACTTACAAGTATTCATACACCAAAGCATGTGATTTGCAGCTGTCACTTTCATAGATATTATATATACCTATAAAATAACTTACTCTTTGACGTTAGGAACTCGAAAGTTCACTACCGCACTTACAAAAGCACGCGTCTATGTCTATATTGATCTAATTATATCCAAATTAATTAAATATCCTAGCTATAATATTTGTTAGTTACAGTTATAGCCGTATCTAAATATCGTTTTCTATAAATGTAAAATGACACCTGGACACGGGAATCAAGCCCGGGACCTTTGGCTTAGTATGCCAATGCTCTAACCACTGAGCTATCCAGGAATCGTCCCGTGCCCAGGGTCATTCTTCGCTCATATTTTAAGGCGGAGTCTGTGATGGACATGCGGAAATAGGCAGCTACATATTAAGATCTCGAGCTGTCAGATAACAGAGCCACCGTCGAGTCGGGAGGGCTCTAAGCTGTCAATAAGTACAATGACGATTCAGACATGGGAAAAATTTTGTTTCTTGATGAGGATTTTTTTTTACGGTGAGAGTTCCTCAGGGCCACGTCCAGCCCCCCGAGCTGGAGGGCCACCCCTATCGACTGTCTGCGACTACTTATTCAATATATTCGCAGCTACCCTTCAGACCTGAAGGCTGTATCCTCCATCCGCAGCCTCTAAACGCGCTGTAATAGGGGACTCACCAAACATCCTATAAAATAACACTAATCATATAATAAAAGGTTCTCGATGATGACACCAAAAACAAATTTACGATTTTTAAAAAGGCCTTTCATATGAAAATTGGAATGTACGTACACTAGGAACGAAATAGTTCAAAATTAACAAACTAAAAGCTCGTCAATTGGAATCAGAGCATCGAATCGATTTAAACTTTTTTTTTAGATTGTGTAATTGAAAATTGTAATTGTGAAAATTGTGTAGTAAATTTTTTTTATAGTCGAATGACTTTTAAATAGATGACCCCTTTTCCGATCTACCCCCTTCCCCCTAAGACAGAAAATCTTTAATCGTCGCCACCAAACAAAACGCGAGGGGAGGTGAGAGTTTGCGTGTATCTAGGTACTTTGTCTAGGTAGCCTGTAAATCTAGGTACTTTGTCTAGGTAGCCTATAAATCAGGGTCGATGTAGATCATGAGTCGCAGGACAGTTTGCATCACGCAGAAAACATAACAGGGCCGCAAGTAAAACAAAAATTAATAAAAGAAGTAGGGGTGGGCGAACTGCGAGGCTTCCACGCAAATCCGGGTACATTTCTACCCCTCTAGAGTAAATTACACGTTTAAAGTGGACGGGTAGTAAGAGGAAGTGTGGAAATAAAATCTCAATAATTTCATTTATTTGAGGTATTTAACGTGCACTTTCTGAACCGACTGATAATATCAGCAAACAACTTATAAACTAACTTAAATCTTGAACAGACACAACATCAACCCCGCCGTTAATTCATCACCATGAGAGGGTAAACCCAAATTTCACAAATGATACATTTTTCGGCCACGCCAGGAATCAAACCCGAGACCCTTAGCTCAGTAGACAAGCTACCGACTGATCTAAGGTACTGGACTTAAAATCTCAGTAAATACGTTGATTTCACCAAAAGCATGAAGATGTTCTGTTTATAAGATACAATTAAGAATCCTCGGTGACCTGGTGGTCTAGGGTAAGTGTCAGACTTCTGTGCTGAGGGTCCGGGTTCAATCCTCGTCCCGGCACAGATCTATCTGATTGCCAAACCCTTCCTTCACCTCTGAGAAGACGTGTATTAATCACAACTTGTGAATGTGTTGAATACCAGTGGTTCGGATCCCACGTTAAACTGTAGGTCCTCCATTTCCTCTCACAATCACACTACCATATTACACATTAGCCTAAGTGCGTATAACCCGAACGGGTAGTAAGACGCGGTGCTAATAATAATAGTAAAATAGTCCTCTAACTTATAAAGATGCTAAACATTATTAGGTACCCATAACAGACGAGCATACACGGTTTAATTCAAACCGAAATGCTGGTTCTGACCTAATGGGTGCCCAATAGGAACAGTTACTTGATAGATCACCATCCTAGACTAGTTTTTTTTTTGGTCATCGCGTCTTACTACCCGTTTGGATTATACGTAAATGTACAAATTACGTGTTATATGTTAGGTATAGTTTAATTTAGATAAAGTGTAACCGCATTTGCGTGGAGGTAGAGTGAAAAACCATTCCCGCTACACCCTACAGGGATTCGAACCCGATCTTCCCATCACTCGCAATCCGATCTATTGCAATAGTGACGCCTCAGGGTAGACCAACATTTCCAAACGTTGAAGACAAGGTCTCCGTCTACACCGAAAGGTAGCAAGCAGCCTCACTCTTGACAAATCACATATGGAGTAGCTTATAAAACGGGGTCATAGTATCATCCGTATAGGTAAGAAGAATGCAACCTTTTAAGATGAACAGCGTATACATTTTACGGCCCTTATTTCCGGCCTAACCGCCGAACAATAGTTTTGCCTTCTGCACAGACATAACACAAATATGTGAACACTCTTTGAATAGCTCCCAAACTATCGCAGTCAGAAGCTAGAACAGATTTACGACAAAAGTAAGTGTTGTCATAGAGAGGGAAGGGGACAATTAAGGTATAGCTGGCTACACGGAGCCGACCCGCACCGCACCGCATTTTCTAACCTTTTTATATTATTTATAGACTGAGTTCTATTACAAACTGAGTTTGTATTTTTAATTTTACTTGCATAGGTTTTTACCTATTTTCATAAAATTAAGTAGCTCTTAATTACGAAGAATAAAGTTTTAAGTTAGCTAATAATTAAGAAGAATGTTTGTTGTTCAATAAGTTGTTGTTTATAATATTGTTTATCTTGTACGTAATGTTGGAGACAATGACTACAGCGTCACACGTGACACGGCTGTGAAAGAAATGTCTAGTTTTTACCATGAAAACAAAGTTCCCGAACATTTTATTTCCGGTGGTACAGTAGCCCCATGGCTTCTTTGGTGCTGATTGACAGCTCACAGCTGATGGCTTTGACAAGCTACCAGACCAAATTATGTATCCCTAGCCGAACCATATGATCTGCAAAAAACATGTGTTTAGCAGCTGTCACTTCTGACAGTCAACATTTAGGTATATACCTAAATGTTGACTGTCAGAAGTCAGCTGTGAACTGTCAGTCAGCACCAAAGAAGCCATGGGGCTACTGTAGGTGGCTACACGATCCGTACCGCACCGCAAAAGTGCGGAGCAATGCTCTCTCGACGATTCGTCCACGCCGTGCGGTGCGGCTCCGTGTAGCCGGTCCTTTACCGAACCTGTGTGTGTACTCCAACAAACACTCAAAAGTGTTCTGTTCAGAGCAAACTCGCCCGGTCGGTTTTTAAAGTTTCATTTAAACAGTCTTATGATAATGCCTTTTTAAATGCTCGGCAGTGGCGGCGGCGGCAGTAATAAAAGCCGTCTGTAGCGGGCGTGTAACGATCCGCGAGCCAGAAGCACGATTGTAACGAGGCGAAGAGACACGTCACTAACGGGGATTTAATGCAAATTATTAGAAGGTACCGTTACCACGATGGTCCCACTTTGGAAGCAAAGCTTCAAAGACTTCCCCTTCGTTTCACGATAAAATACAAGGTCTATAATACTCTGCGAAACTTTAATTACAGAGTTTGTTAACTCTGGTAGACTCACTTTCTTTTCTTAACAATAAATCACGAACAAAACAGTATGACAAAATAAACTGTAGACTTGGTTTTATTCTAAGTGGAATAAGCTTTATTTTTTACGGTCAACATCAAAAAAGTTTTACTTTAATATTAGTGATTTTATATAGGTATTGTGTGACCTGGTGGTCTAGGGCTAAGGTGTCAGACTTCTGTGCTGAGGGTCCGGGGTTCAATCCTCTGTCCCGGCACAGATTTATATGATTGCCAAACCCTTCCTTCACCTCTGACAAGACGTGTATTAATCACAACTTGTGAATGTGAGGAATGCCAGGCCTCCACCGTGGTTCGGATTCCACGTTAAACTGTAGGTCCTCCCATTTCATCTCACAATCACCCTACCATTACACATTCGCGTAAGTGCGTACAACCCGAACTGGTAGTAAGATGCGGTGCTAATAGTAATAATAATAATAATATATAGCTATTGAAATTATTTATCAAAAGATACATTTGGTATACCCATGACTTGACATATGAATATATTACAGTAGTTTTAGTAACTTTTGTAACCGTCAGATAAGGTTCTTCCTACCAGAACCTTATTACAACTTAAAAACAAAAACTTATTTTAAAAAATAACTAAAAGTTTACTAAACAGTCCAACAAGTCACAATATTTATTTTTCACTTTTGTTATTTGCAATAAAATTAACTAGCACTTAAGAATGAATAAATAAATAAATGTAATATTTTACAGTTAATTTCCTTGAAAAAAAATCGTGACAAGAAAATATCCAAACAATTACGCCCAAGGTTGAAAGAGTTATGAATAGATTAAGTAAGGTGAGCGTACAAATAAAATATAACTATGTCTGACTATAATTATTTAATACTTAACTTATTATTTATCACCCTGTAAATCTCACGCATCTATTTATGGTGTAATCGCGATTGAAAGTTTACAAAAGTTTTTTTACTACCTGTTCGTGTTGTACGCCTAGTACTAATTACACTAATGTGTTAGAGATTAGGAAAGTTTAAATTAGAGGAAGTGTACCCGTATTTGCGTGGAGGGAGAGTGGAAAACAATTTATGAAAAACCCACCCTTAGTACACACGACCGGACTCAAACCCCGATTTCCCAGTCTTTGGCAGTCTAGGCTAACATGTGCGCAGCGCCTTAAACAGTGCGGCCACCGAAGCGGTTATAAAAGTTGTCAAGGCTACTTTCATATATCCTCGTATGCATGTGTCACGTTAAATGTTCCGCAACGTTTGCTTTAGACAAATCATTTAAAGTAATTTCATAAGTAATATATTTATATTTTGTTGATATTGAAATAGTTCTTTACAGGCCAATGCTCTAAGCCCACTTTTTACCGCGATTCAACGGTATCTGATGGTAACAATAAGTGTTACAAGAGCTTCTTTAATATTGTGTTCGGACATTAAATAATGGGTTTGGTAGCTATCACTTTATTTTTAGCACCGCGTCTCATGTCTACTGCCTGTTTTGATTATACAAATATGCACTAATTATACTAATATGGTAGAGATTAATAGGGTTCAATTTAAAGGAAGCATACCCGCATTCGCGTGGAAAGAAAGTGGAAAACCATTAACCCTTTACAGCCCAAATTAACTAAGATATCCAGTATTTAAAAAAAAAATCTTGGAAATGTATTATTAAATATCTATATAAACTTATTTTTCTATTAATATAATTTAAAAGTTCTTTATAATATGTACTAATTTGGCTAGAAAAGGAATTGGTACTTCTTAAAGAAAAAAATAATATTAAAAATCAAACATAAAAAAACAACGTAGCCATCCATATGTCTACACAGGGCTTGAACAGGTTAAGGAAAATCCACTCTCAGTAGACCCAACCGGGATTCTAGCCCCGATATCCCCGTCAACGGCTGACAAGTCTATCTATAGAGTGACGCCTTAAACCATTCAACCACCTGAGTTTGAAAGAAAGTATCAATGTCTACACAATAGCAGCATATTTACATGTTGTCAACATTGACAGTAAACCTAGCATCGTATTTTAGATTACATGTGTTTAACGAAATTTAAGGGGTTGCAAAAAACCACTCTTGAATCGAGAGACGGCGGAAAGCAACTTTGGGGTTTCACCATCCGCAACATTTTCTGCCGACAGAAGCCAACAAAACGAAAAACATCCGACGTCCGCGCAAATAGCAACCGCGCCACCAAATCAATATCCCCTTGGCTACGTTAAAGAGATGTGCAATTTGCATTATTTCCCCTTGGCTAGCTGCTTGATACACACACATCCCCCCCCCCCCCCCCCCCGGCGAACTGATCCAAGCACGCCACTGCGAGGCAAAACATCCTCCACCAAAACTTTGCGTGATTGATGTTCCTTCGCTGCGGGGAATTTTTTTCCAAGATTTCGATGTAGACTGACAATGAGCTTGGCGCCGAGCTAATATCGCTTAGATAAGTTTGAAATGTAAGGTTTATTTTAGTTAGTTTTAACAATAATAATTACAAGCTTAAACCAATAAAATCTGTATTATAGTCACTACTAGTTGTACAGTCACGGAATATCTCGCTAACCAGTTGATTCGCGTGTCAGTCAATTTAAATTATTTATTTAAATTTTTAACACATAATTTAACCAATAAAAATAAACAAAATCATAAATATAATCGATTAACTTGTAGGCCTATACAGTTTTTTTCATTTAAAAAATCATTAAACAGTATTTTCTTTTCTCTTATCGAGTGATTATTAAATTATTTGCTGAAAAATGTAAATCAACTTGCATAATTACGTAGTTAGTAAACTTACATATAAAAAATATCATAACACACCTCATCTCCTGAAAATTCTAAATCCGCCACTGGTAGCTGGCCTAGCAGATAACCTAAAGTAGCCCCATGGCTTCTTTGGTGCTGACTGACAGTTCACAGCTGACTTCTGACAGTCAACATTTAGGTATATGCCTAAATTTTGACTGTCAGAAGTGACAGCTGCTAAACACATGTTTTTTGCAGATCATATGGTTCGGCGTAGGGATACATAATTTGGTCTGGTAGCTTTTCAGAGCTGTCAGCTGTCAGTCAGCACCAAAGAAGCCATGGGGCTACTGTATGTAAGAAATACACGTTTACCAACTAAACAGAGACTAATAAATTTTACTAAGTTTTTATACCGCACGTTCAATAGAAGATTTTTTTTTTCAGTGTCAACGACTTATAAAAAAGGGTAGGTAGGGACGTAGTGTAGCTTAAGGTTGCATCTACTACTTATTATTTTTTATCTTAACGTTAGCATTATATTTGTGTTTGATTGGAAAATTACTCTACTTTCTTTTGTCGACCTCGGTGTTAAAGTGCTCGCCTCAAGACCCGATATTCGTGGGTTCAAACTCAGCCGGGGTCAAAGGATTTTTCTTGAGAGATAAAATCCGTAGCACAACTTCCTTCGGATGGGAAGTAAAACCGTCGGTTCCATATCAATTGTGCTGTGTAAAATAACCCTAGAAGGTGTGTGGAAATACCTTTACTAGCAACATTGGTAAGCCATTTCGCTCTCGCTCAGAGAATTATTCTGTTGATTATTAATAACGTGCCTGTTAACAGATTAGTTCAGAATTTCGAAAATGGCTTTCACGACATTAAATACACAATTTAGCTCGAACCAGAAATCTAACCCGAGGTGTATTCTTTACCTGATGACAGTGATAATTTTTATGCTTTACAATTAGGCCTACAACTGAGCCTTAACTACAGATGCTAAACATTATTTATTTTAAAAAAAATCTAATTTCTAGACATGGCCCCCTTAAATCATAAACTACAGATACAATTATGTGGTGTTATCATTGATAACTGCAACTAGCACACTCCAGTGAACAAAGACTCAACCTGGCTTTCAGGATAAGTTTCTGGTGTATACCTCGTTTGTTAACTAGGGCCAGTTTGTTTTGAATCATTTAAAAAAAACGCAATAAAAACTAATTTATAATATTTGTCCAAAATAACAAATTTTAAGGACATTTATAGACCCAATGATGACTCTTTTTTTTAAAAAAAAAACTTGACCTTTTTCTCCATCATGAAATTCCGATTACTGTAATATCTTTATCACCTTCTTCAAATTGAGGAGATATTACTTTAAATCATAAGTTGCTTAAAATTCCTCTCTAAGATAAAAATCTTAAATGAGGATTTGGGTAATTTGGCTATAGGGAGACGAAGGAAAGAAACGTCAGAGGAATGGGGCGGGGGGGGGGGGGGGGTTGAGGAGGCGTGTCAGTGGACAGCGCGAGACTATCTGCTGCGTTGATGTGAACGATAAAATATAAATAATGAATAAGACAGTGCGAGGAAGTCCCTCCATCTTGATAACCTAGAATACTGCGAGTTACGGTACGAAGGCCTTGAGATACGACTTTTACTTCTCATAATGGCACGAACAAAATGTCAAGCGGCAAGTGGGACAAACAAGTTTTAATTTTAGTCAAGATCTACCATGCCATGCATTCCTCAGTTCGACTACCTATTCTAAAATAAACATTCCAGGGCGTATCTTAATACAACTTTAAACCTGATTCGGTAAGTGCATAGTCGAGCACGCTATTCTCGTGCTATGCTAGATTACCGATGACAAGAAGATCGCAGTTCGAATCCCGGTCAGGTGTACTGAGGACGGTTTTTCAGAAATAGTTTTCCACTCTCCCTCCAGGGAAATGCGGGTAAATTTTCTTTAAATTCAACATTCCTCATCCCTAATTCAGTGACGTAATTAGTAAATATCCATATAACCTAAACGAGTAGTAAGACGCGGTATTAAAAAAATTAAAACTTTCAATATTTATATTTTTTAATTTGGCGTTTTGTCTTACGAAAGGTCCATTCCTTTTGTCAGTAAACTTAGACCACCAATGCGCCCTGTCCTCTGACTCCTCTTTCGGATCGCCAAATTTTCTTCTTTCCTTCAAGTCATCCAATGAGTATCTTCATTCTTCTTAAACTCCTCTTTCCCTCAACCATTCCTCTTACAACGTCGTGTAGAAGACAATTCCTCCTACGACGTCGTGTAGAAGACAATTCCTCCTAAGGACGTGTCCGATCCAATTTGTCTGCCCACCTGATCTTCTCACCCACTCTTCTTAGGACTTGTTCAATTGTCCTCCTGTCTGTCCACCTGATCTTCTCACCCACTCTTCTTAGGACTTGTTCATTTGTCACCCTGTCTGTCCACCTGATCTTCTCACCCACTCTTCTTAGGACTTGTTCATTTGTCCCTCTGTCTGTCCACCTGATCTTCTCACCCACTCTTCGTAGCACTTGTTCATTTGTCCCCCTGTCTGTCTACCTGATCTTCTCACCCACTCTTCTTAGGACTTGTTCATTTGTCCCCCTGTCTGTCCACCTGATCTTCTCACCCACTCTTCTTAGTACTTGTTCATTTGTCCCCCTGTCTGTCCACCTGATCTTCTCACCCACTCTTCTTAGGACTTGTTCATTTGTCCCCCTGTCTGTCCACCTGATCTTCTCACCCACTCTTCTAGTACTTGTTCATTTGTCTCCCTGTCTGCCCACCTGATCTTCTCACCCACTCTTCTTAGGACTTGTTCATTTGTCACCCTGTCTGTCCACCTAATCTTCTCACCCACTCTTCTTAGTACTTGTTCATTTGTCCTCCTGTCTGTCCACCTGATCTTCTCAAATCTTCTCCAGATTCACATTTCAAAGCTCTCCGAGTATTTCTTTTCCATCTTCCTGAGAGTCTATAACGACGCATACACACATACACTCCCCCCTTCATCTTACTACCCGTTCAGACTATCCATATAGTGGGATAGGGCGAGGAAGGTATAGTAGATGTACCCGCATTTGCGTGACGTAAGAGTGAGAAACCTTAAAACTAATAAAATTATTATCACACGCTTCGGTGGCCACATGGTCTAACGCACTACTCTCGTGTTTGACTAGATTGCCGAGGTTGGGGTTCGATCCCAATCGGGTGCAATAAGGGTTTTTCCTCTGAATGGTTTTCCACTCTCCCTCCCACGTAAATGTGGGTGCGTTTCATCTAAATTAAACCTTCATTAACAAAATAGTGTAATTATTACTTAGACATAATAACCCGAACGTGTAGTAAAACGCGGTGCTAATGATGATGATGATGATGATAAACTTATTTGAAAACTTACTAGACGAATACATTAGTTTCCGACTAAGCCAAGCTAACGGACTATCCGCGTGTCGAATATACACGTGAGAATAGTAACGCTATTCAACTACAGTAGCCCCATGGCTTCTTTGGTGCTGACTGACAGTTCACAGCTGACAGGTGACAGCTTTGAAAAGCTACCGGACCAAATTATGTATCCCTACGCCGAACCATATGATCTGCAAAAAACATGTGTTTAGCAGCTGTCACTTCTGACAGTCAACATTTAGGTATATACCTAAATGTTGACTGTCAGAAGTCAGCTGTAAACTCTCAATCAGCACCAAAGAAGCCATGGAGCTACTGTATATATTCCGGGCGTGTATGTGGTAGGTGTGCGTACCGTAAAGAGGTCAAATGGCGCGGTATGGTTGGTATGTGCTAGGGTCACACCTTCCGACACTTACAAACACTCTCTGATAAACGACAGTTTGAAGACTGGAATCACCAAAAAGGGCCATAAGCACAGGGCGTTCGTTCGTTTGCGGAAGAAAATATATTTTCACCGGCCTAGAACCACAGCTAGGCTACGATCTAGTTTGCCCTGTGGTTAAGATTTATAGTTCCAGTACAACAACATAGCTAAGTCGGTATAACGTGTGCCTATTGGACTAAGGGGCCCGGGTTCGATGGCTCTTATCAATGAGAGATTAATGTTTCCCTTTCACAGTGATGAATTAGTAGCTAAGGGAATGAGTGTTGTTTCTGTTATATAGCTCGGTTAGTTTGTAAGTCGTGTGTTGATATAGTTCAGTTCAGAAAAAGCACATTAAATGCCTAAAAATAATAACCATAGTAAATTAAGTTACTGTTTTTGTTATTTTCAATTTTTGAGTTTTTCACTCATATGTTGCCGATAATTTCCCGTATTTTACAAAGGAGATTTCAAGTGTAACTTCCTCCACCAATTGATTATATCAGCACACAACTTACAAGCAAACTTAAACCACAAAAAAGAGACGACACCCGGTCCCCCGCCCATCCACTCATCGCTATTAAAAGGGGAAGTTCCAATCCCACGAATTATAAATGTTTCGGTCGTGCCGGGAATCGAACAAGTCTCTAATGAAAGTTAATTCAGAAATAAATAAAACGTATGAGGGTTAAATAAAACTATTATTGATTTTTCTTCACAAATTAGCAACCCACGTCCTCCTGAAGAAAGTCTATCTGACAGCTATTAAAGTTACTAGATATACTTTCACGTATTCATACGTCAAGTCATGTAAACTACAGCTGTCACGTTTGATATACATTATTGATAACTTACCAATAAAATAACACCAATAAAAATGCTATCAATTTTATCAGCAGATAATGTTTTTTATTTGCTATAAGGGGGGGCTAGGATTTTTTTTATCACCACGTCTTACTACCCGTTCGGGTTATACGCCTATGTACTAATTACACTAAGAGGGTTAGGAGGTTTGATTGAGAGGAAGTGCACCCACATATGCGTGTAGAAAGAATTTAAAAAAACCACCCTCAGTGCACCCACCCGGGATCGAACCCTGATCTTCCCGTATTCGGCAGTCTAGTCCAACACGAGAGTAGCGCGTTATAACACGCGGCCACCGAAGCGGGTCGCTCAGTAGTTAATCTACTTAACGCCGGACACTTCGCTTCGATTAAAAGTCCCGCGCGAGGATATTTCCTCCTAGCGGGGTTCAAACGATGGGCAACTTTCCTCAAAGGGAAGTGAATGTCCCCCGTCAAGATAACAATGGCATCAGTTATTTATCTTGATTCGTGCAGCCACTCTTCAGAGTCTGGGCGAGAACATGAACCGGTCCCAATAGCAATTACGATAAGAGTGCTCTCGTTTTTATCTTCGTGAGCGAGAGGGGCAGGCACAGGAAGGTAAAGTCTCTGGGGAACTTTGATTTAAAGAGCTTCTCTTCCCCCGTACGACCAACCTTCGCGATAGTTCTGCAGGTGGAGAACATTATTCCCGAGTTCTAATCTACTACGCACACAAAACCTCCCTCCCCCCCCCCTAATTATTTCTAATGTGGCGATTAGTGGCACGCCGAAACAACGGATCGATAAAGCCCATTTGCGAGTATTACGGTCGAGAGGGGGAGGGGGCTCTTATTTCATTTAGTACCCACCTGATGCTAGAATTTCCATTCCAGAGGGGTGGCGCAATAATGGTAACCATTCAAGAGGTCCAGAAGGGACAAATCACCAAGGGCCGAAAAACACGTGGTTAATTATTTAAAAAAACTTGAAGTCATGATAAAAGTACGGGCAACATGTGTTATACATGCTAATACAGCAGGGACCCCATATCCGCGGGTAGTACGTTCCTAGATCTACCGCGGATAGTAGTGAGCTATTATATAACGTGATGTTTATATAACATACATAAATACGGTAAAGATTAATTGATAAATTATTCACGGTAAGACATTACCAACATTAATAAAGTACATAATAATGTGTACTTTACATACACTACAGTGTACTTACTATTCTCCATTCCTCTTGATGCGACGATCACTGATGTTGACGATGATATTAAACCTTCATAATCTCTAGCGCATTAGGATAATTAGTACTAGGTGTATATTCCGAATGTGTAGTAAGACGCGGTGCTAAAAAAATATTTAAAAATAATTTTATCATTTTAAAATCATTTTTACATTTTATTTTATTTTAAAAAGAGGGTAAAAATGTTAGACCAGTCTCAATTGCGCTCTTTTAAGTATAAAAAAGAAAACCTCCCCAAGATGTGACGGACGCTTGCTTCGAGCCGTGTTACCTTCCTAGGTTAAGTGCTACCCAGAGAGTAGAATGGACTTTTTTGTTTTCTATCGCCGCGTCTTACTACCTGTTCAGGTTGTACGCATTATATAGTTAGGCTACTCTAATGGGTTAGGGATTAGGTAGGTTGAATTTTTATAGGAAGTGCACACACGCATTCACGTGGAGGGAGAGTGGGAAAGCAATATTATTTTTAAGAACTCAGTACACCCGACCGAGATTCAAACCCCGACCTCCCTGTCACAGGCAGTCTAGTCTACTGCGAGAGTAGCGCTTTAGAGTCTTAGACCATACGGCCATAAAAGCAAGTAATACATTTTATTAAATAAAGATTGTACCCCAAATATTCAAGCGTATGACAACGTTTGAAGGTGTGGATGTAGGGGACGCGAGAAAAGACTGGTGATTTTTGCAGTTTTTATAGCAAAATATTTCTTTTGGTCAGAATAAAACACAGAGTTTAATTTTCTTCACACGGTGATATCAACAGTTGTTGAATATCTGCCATTAGCAAAGCAGTATTAGATGACCAACTTTTTAAATGAAGAGAAAAAGTTGTCATCAAATTCCAGGACACCGTTGACAGATATTCAACAACTGTTGATATCACCAGGTGAAGAAAATTAAACTATATGTTTGTAATGAAGCAATATTTGGTTTTATTTTGACTAGCAACATGTTTTGACATTAAAAAAACCCTGCAAGAAAACACCTTTTTTCACCTTCCCTACATCACCACCTTAACACTCTCTTGCCGTAGTCTAAAAAACACACCAAAAAACACTATCCCGCTACTGCACGCCAAGTGTTTCATTTCTCCACGGAAGTGACGAAAGCGCCTCGACCAATAAAAATAACCCCCCCCTCCCCCATTCTGGTCCAGCGAGCCGCACACAACGTTGTCGGGCCGCGCCGCGCCTGACGTTTCTTGCATCACGACACGACCTTGACGAAACTGGATTTCGCAGGTACGAGTATGGGTGGGGTAAACCGGCTATTCTCGAGCTTCCTCGATATTGTTTAGCGGCCCGGTCCATCACGAGTCAGCCAAGTCATATTAGGACTCGAGAAAACGGGTGGATAAAATGTGATTGTCCTTGAGAGCCTGTGGTGAGGTATGCGAGTCGTTTGACACGTTTCACCTCCAAAAACAATTAGTACACAGATATTACAAACTAAGAATAACACTTGTTTTAATAGAACCGCGTCTTACTACCCGTTCGGGTGATACGCTTATGTACTAACTGCGCTTTGGTTTTAGGGGTTAGGAAGGATATATTTAGAGGAAGTGTACCCATATTTGCGTGGAGGCAGAGTGGAAAACCATTTTGGAAAAACCCTCCTCAGTACACCCGACCGAGATTCGAACCTCTATCTCCCCGTCATCAGGAGTCTAGTCTACTGCGAGAGTAGCGCGTTAGACCACGCGGCCAACGAAGCGGGTTGAAAGGTTATAGCTGGTCCATTTGTTAGATAGGGTTGAGAACCGCTGTTCTATATATATATAAAAGAAGATACCCGTGCTGGTAGGCACACAACCTAAATTTAGTGTGATACGTCGGTGACGTTAAGGTCGGGGTTCGAATCCCGGCTAGGTGTGCGGAGGCTGATTTATACTAAATGGTTTCCAACTGCCTCTCGACGAAAACATTAGTACCTTTCTTCCAATAGTGTTATTAATTTAAAAAAAAAGGTGACCTGGTGGTCTAGGGGTAAGGTGTCGGACTTCTGTGTTGAGGGTCCGGGGTTCAATCCTTGGTCCCGGCACAGATTTATCTGATTGCCAAATCCTTCCTTCACCTCTGACAAGACGTGTATTAATCACAACTTGTGAATGTGAGGAATACCAGTGGTTCGGATCCCACGTTAAACTGTAGGTCCTCCATTTCATCTCACAATCACCCTACCATTGCACATTAGCGTAAGTGCGTATAACCCGAACGGGTAGTAAGACAAGGTGCTAATAACAATAGTAATAATAATTATGATGGTGATAATAATGATAACATAGACTCAGCCTTAAAATATGAGTGAAGAATGACCCTGGGCACGGGACGATTCCTGGATAGCTCAGTGGGTAGAGTATTAGGGTACTAAGCCAAAGGTCCCGGGTCCGATTCCCGTGTCCAGGTTTCATTTTTCAATTTTCAGGAAATAATAATAATAATAATTATATTTAAAAAAATGCGTACGGCCCTCACGGTTAGTGGGACACCGGGTGGGAAAATGTTATATTTGAAGCTCCAAACAAAAGCGTTGCATGAATAGGAATACCCGCCTACGTCACGGTTCAAAACCTACATCGCAACCTTCCGCCGTGAAATGACTTGTGACAATAGGAATGTTAATAACATTGTGTAGTTTCAGCCTTGCTCTCCGTTGACATTTCCCCGACATTTCCTACTTTCAACCACCGGCAGTTTCGATCGATACGAGTAACCCTTAGCAATTGAGTGCAGGATGACACGTGCAAATACATCAACGTTTATGTAATAACCCTATCAACGAGAGGCCTGGGTTCGATCAGTGCCGGATGACACGTGCAAATACATCAACGTTTATGTAATAACCCTAGCAACGAGAGGCCTGGGTTCGATCAGTGCCGGATGACACGTGCAAATACATCAACGTTTATGTAATAACCCTAGCAACGAGAGGCCTGGGTTCGATCAGTGCCGGATGACACGTGCAAATACATCAACGTTTATGTAATAACCCTAGCAACGAGAGGCATGGGTTCGATCAGAGCCGGATGACACGTGCAAATACATCAACGTTTATTTAATAACCCTATCAACGAGAGGCCTTTAAGTTCCCGCGACCACTTTTCATGCAGTTACAAGAAATATAATGAGGCTCCCTGATTATTCTACGGATCACAGATTTTACACTTCACTTGAATCATTTACCGCGTCGCCAGAATTTGTAGAGAATGAATGAGAAAAGTTTTGAATAAATTTCAAATATATATCTTCGCAGCGAGTCTACTTACTAATTATGCTAATAAGTTATGGATGAGGAAGATTGAATTTATAGGAAGTTTACCCAAATTTGCGTGGATGGAGAGCGGAAACCCATTTTGGAAAAAACTAACTTCAGTACACCCGACCGGGATTCGAACCCCAATCTCCCTGTTATAGGCGGTCTAGTCTAACACGAGAGTGGCGCCTTAGACTATGCGAACACCGAAGCAGATAATATATAATTTTTATACTGAAGATCAATGAGTTCTATCTTGAATTAGGCCCAATTTATAGATTCTAACTAACGGGTCTATAGTATATTTAATCCATTCATTTGTTTTTAAAAAAAGGGTATTAAAAAAGGTGATATTACTATATAACCAGGGAACTAGGTGTTTGGTGTTTGGTGAGGGGTTGTCATAATTATTATATCATATTCTACGTTTAATTCGTTAATTTTTAATCGCTGATAACATTTTTAAAAAATTCACACATTTATAAAATTCCATGTGCCATTTGAAACGTCGAAAATAAAAATATTCAACCATCATCTTTCTTGACGTTTGAATATTTCTCGAATGGATTAAGCGGGAAAAGTGCTGTAGGGAATGTTATCACCATTCAACCAGGTTAGGACTTAGAGCGTATGAATGGGAGGCAAGCCCCCCCCCCCCTTTCTTAAAAAGTTAATTTAAGGTGGGATGGAAGGGGACGCGAGAAAAGGCCAGTGTTTTAATAGAAAAACATTTATTTTTGACAAAATAAATGTTTTTTATGGAATCTTTTTTTTTTTGAAAAAATAAATAAAATATTGCTCCAGTACAAACATATAGTTTAATTTTCTTCATATGGTGATATCAACAGTTGTTGAACATCTGTCATGAGCATGGTGGCATTAGATGACAAACTTTTTAAATGAAGATAAAAAAGTTGTCATTAAATTTCAGGACATCCTTGAGAGATATTAAAGAAATTGTGTGGTCACCATGTGAAGAAAATTAAATTATACATTTGTACTGGAGCGATAGTTTATTTATTTTGCCCCAAAAAAAGTTTTGCCATAAAAAGCCTGCAAAAACACTAGCTTTTCCTCGTGTCCACGTCCATCCAACCTTAAGCTACAATTATTCTTTGATAACTACCGCCAAATGTTTTTAAATAAATAAATAAAGCAGGGGTTCCACTGTATTTGTATATGTCCGCGTGCGTATTTATTCTAGTAATGTGAGCCAATTATTTGTTCTAATTTTATTTTTTTCTCTGCGGCAAGTGTTGGAATAGCTTAGAGCGGGCACCGTGTTTTAAAACCACTCGCATATTTTCCTCTAGAATTTAAAGTAAAGCCTTTATCTGGCGTGTGCGGCGTAAAAAACGGGAAAAGGACAGGAGTAACTAACTACCTCACATTAGTGTAGTGTACACACATACATAAAACAGAACGCGGAAAACTGCGAAAGCAAAGAAACATTCATAAGCTACTTTTTTTTTTTAATATCGCGTCTTACTAACCGTTTGGGTTATACTCTTATGTAAACGCCATTCACGACCTAAGTTTACTTGGATGACAGCTCAAAAAGTAACTAAAAAATAGTCCCTAAAATATCACTACGCCAACAGCTGATATCTGCCACTGTCACTTGGGACAGCTGTTATGAAAACATATGGTTATGTAGAGTAATGTGATAGTTTACCACAATAATTTAGGCCAATATTATGCCTCAAAGAATTTTGAAGTTGAAATTTTTGAATGACTTGGTGATCTGTAACTTCTCTTCTTTTTTTCTCCTGGAAACTCATTATCAAAAAAACACACACAAATCTATCCACAAATAAAAATAACCCCTTATAAAATTTCGTGAGATTAAAGTTAGATTAAACTTATATTTAAGTTTGATAAAAGTTTAAAGTTAGATTAAAGTTAGATTAAAATTAACCAAATTAGGCCTAACATGTATTCGAACTAAAGAGAAAATATCTGTATACACAAAGTTATTCTTAAAATAATTAGTAATATGATCTAGGATTAAGTTTTTTTACGTTAATACAGAAGCCCAATAATTAAAATAAAAGGTAATTTAACTTAGTTATAAATTATTATAAGTTAGAGTAAGGCGTGGACCTAACAAACTAGAGACTTAATTTAAAGTTAAAAATATAATAAACGCGCACAGTAATAAATTCTATGAAATATATTTAAATTAAACAAAGTCTTAATATTTATTTGAGGTCGTCCACAAAGCTTATTTATCCTTCTATTCAAGTTAAAATTATTATTATTCCGAGCACTTTCACAAAAGGTCTAACAAATATGACTTTAAAATGGCGACCAACGAATATTAGCCATGTGGTTGATGATGACGCGGCCAAGTTGTTTAAAATGGTGTATCCTCGCAGCAGACGATTATATTTTATTCAGTTAAATATTTCTAAAAACAATAAACTAATAATAAAATAGTTAATCATATATAAAATAAATTACAAATATTTTATCTTTACCAAGTAAATACGATGCCTTTATTAAAAGGTATTAATGCATGCACTATACTACACATCATAGATAACATTCCAAAACAAAGAATAGGTATTTTTAATATATGTTTAAAATATTGTTTCGAATTGGGTAAAAAGAAATTGTTTAAAGTAATGAAATAATGTGAGAAAACTTAAGTTTAAGTTATTTTAAATGTAAAATATAACATGTAATTAAAAAACTTAACATTCATAACAAAACAGTGTTCTTTTACAAGTGTTGGTAACCTAAAACCTAAACATATGATTTTTGAACTGTCATCCAGGTAAAGACCTATCGTGAATGAATTATACTACAGTAGCCCCATGGCTTCTTTGGTGCTGACTGACAGTTCACAGCTGACTTCTGACAGTCAACATTTAGGTATATACCTAAATTTTGACTGTCAGAAGTGACAGCTACTAAACACATGTTTTTTGTAGATCATATGGTTCGGCGTACGGATACATAATTTGGTCCGGTAGCTTTTCAAAGCCGTCACCTGTCAGCTGTGAGCTGTCAGTCAGCACCAAAGAAGCCATGGGGCTACTGTAATTACGCTAATGGTTTTAGGAATACAGAAGGTTATCTATCACCTACCTGTACCTACATTTGCGTGGAGTGAAAAACAATTTAAAAAAACACCCTTAGTAGGGCCTACACCCGACCGAGATTCGAACCTCGCTCTCCCCGTCATCGGCAGTCTAGTCTACAGTGAGAGTAGCGTGTTAGACCACGCGGCCACCGGAGCGGGTCCATACGCTACCAGACACTCAGATAGGCTAGGGTTCGATTTTATATCTTTAACACATACAAATTTGTTATGTGTGTGTGGATGGAAATCAAAATAAAAAAATTATGTAGTTTTACTTTTAAAAATAAATTAATTAAAACAATCACGCGGATTGAACGGAAAAGAATAATGCAAATATATTTTTTTAAATTGCGAGAATTTATGCAACTGTCAAATTTAAAAAAAAAAAATTTATTTTACCTACACGATATACTTTTCTCCCGCGTGCAAAAAATAGCAAAAACTATATTTAGTTTGTAAAAATGGTAAATTAATAAAAGGTGGTGTATGAGTGGTTATATTTTCGTAATCATTTCTGAACGTTTGATATATCAGCTATATTTAGTTCGATTTCAGCAGGAAGAAACTTTTAGAAAATATAAACTAGTCTACTTTTTTTTTTTGTGGCCAACATTGATAACATTTTACTATATTATATATCAAAAGTCACAGTCGCAGATCACATCAGTTGACGTATGAATATATGAAAATAGTTTTAGTAATTTTTGTAACTGTCAAAAAAGTACCCTTCTATAACAATCAGTTTGTAGTCGTTGAGAACCAAACATTCTAAGAAACTTCCTTAAGTCAGAAGTAATGTGTACAGAGCACATTTCTAGGTTTCTGAACGCATACCAGTGGATCTAACAAGTTTTTGGCCGTCAGGTTAGGTTGAAGAGACGGGATATATCCATGTCTAGGTTTCTGAACGCATGCCAGTGGATCTAACAAGTTTTTGGCCGGTCAGGTTAGGTTGAGAGACGGGATATATCCATTTCTAGGTTTCTGAACGCATGCCAGTGGATCTAACAAGTTTTTAGCCGGTCAGGTTAGGTTGAAGAGACGGGATAGATCAATTTCTAAGTTTCTGAACGCATGCCAGTGGACCTAACAAGTTTTTGGCCGGTCAGGTTAGGTTGAAGAGACGGGATATATCCATGTCTAGGTTTCTGAACGCATGCCAGTGGATCTAACAAGTTTTTGGCCGGCCAGCTAAGGTTGAAGGTAGGCAACGCACGTCTGTCTGTCTGTCTGCTAGCAGGCCACACGCACTGGAGCAGGAAGTGGCACGCGAGGCCAAGGACACTCCACAGGCCAACAGCATGTACAGCCACGACTCGGCGGACCTTTAGACTGCCTTCATACGCCAGCTGCCGAGGCTCAGTGGTTGGTTGGTGTATGAGGGATCCCGGTTTGATTCCGGGTGGAGCCGAGGAAGATATTGCTATCCGGTTTGTATATATCAAGGAGCTTTAAAGAGGGTGCACTTCCCGATCCCAATCTCGCAAGTTAAAAGTCTACTTCAGACAAGGACGACTGTGATAATGCCCGAATGGACAGTCAAGACCCCACACACAAAACGAAAAAAAGCACGAAAGAGTAAACCGCTCCAAACTTAAACGATCGCAATGCAGGGCGCTCTCTTTAATAAAACACTAATGCAGAGATGATGACCAGTGTGCCTCTCGGGGACTTGCTGAATTTTGGACTAGTCTGTTGTGCCACCTATTAATTACTATTTTTAATGAGTCTTTAAAACCAAAACTTTTTTTTAAAATCGCCACGTCTTACATTGTTCAAGCTATACGTATATTTGATAATTTTTCTAATGGGGTAGGGATGAGGAAGGAAGCATTTTCAAAGTAATATACCCGCATTTGCTTGGAAGAAGTGGGGAGGCCCTCTAAGAAAAATCACCCTCAACAGACCCATCCGGGATTCGAACCTCGATTCCCCGCCATCGGCAGTCTAATCCACTGCGAAAGTAGCGCGTTAAACCATGCGGCCACCGAAGCGTTGATGAATGCCTTTATCGACAATAGGGATCGGCTATTTACAGTCAAATGTTCCATGGGAAGAGGCTAATCTGATAGCTAGAAAGTTACTAGATCTCCTTTAAGGTAGTGATACGTCAAATCGTGTGATATATAGCTGTCACGTTTGATAAGTATTATCAATCTTTTACAATAACACTAATATTAAAGCAGAAGTAAAAAAAAAAAAGCCAGCCGCCAAAATTAGGTTTGTATTTTCCAAAGGTTTCTTCCTACAAAACAAATTTTTTCTATAGGTTAAAATAAATCTACAGCCCGTCCACTACATGGATATCATCTCTGAGGTAACTGCATGGTTACTATTTGGAAACAGCGTTGCCACCCTCTTATTTTCGTGTGGTCAATCTTCCCTCAAACACAAGACAAGTTTGGCAACGCTGGTTAGTCGAGGTTGCCAAAGGCTCCTTACCCCAGCACACCACCTTCAGACATAACTGAGAGCGAGGAGATTTGGCAACAGTTGACTGAGAGAGAGCGAAGATAAAGCATTTCCCCCATAAGACCTGCAGTTCCATCAGCAATGATACTGGGCGTAGACAAACGTCCGCAACTTATACGGGTTTTTCATTCAAATGAATTAATTTCCATTATATTATTTCCCCTTCATCCTGCCTTCTGGGATGAGGTATAAACACTTTAGAGACGTTAAAAGAAAGTCAAGGAATGTTCTTTAAAATTAAAAAACTGAAAGTATCCGTAACTCATACGTCACTAACGGTGATTGCCACTACGAAATAACCGAGTCCCGTTTCGTCGTAACACACAGAGGAACCAACGGGACATACTCGAGATAAGTTACTGTCCTGTAGGGATAGGAACATGAAGAGTGCTTGAATCTTGGAGCGCCGGAACGTTTTTTGACCGTGGGGTGATTTATTATTATTATTGATATCAACGGCGTCTTACTACCGTTCAGGGTTATACGCACTTACGCTAATGTGTAATGGTAGGTTGATTGTGAGATGAAATGGAGGACCTACAGTTTAACGTGGGATCCGAACCACGGTGGAGGTCTGGCATTCCACACATTCACAAGTTGTATTAATACACATCTTGTCAGAGGTGAAGGAAGGGTTTGGCAATCAGATAAATCTGTGCCGGACCGAAGGATTGAACCCCGGACCCCAGCACAGAGGTCCGACACCTTACCCCTAGACCATCAGGTCACCCCGTGAGGTGTTGAAGGGGAAGTGGGGTTCAAAATAGCTGTTTTTTTTAACACAGCGCCTTACTACTCGTTCGGGTTATATACTCTTATATACTAACTAAGCTAATTGTTTTAGGGATAAGGATGGTTATATTAAGAGAAGTTTACCCGCATTTGCGTGGAGAGAGTGAGAGAGAAAGAGAGTGAAAAGCCATTTTGGAAAAAAACACCTTCAGTACACCCGAACGAGATTCGAACCTCGCTCTTCCCGTCATCGGTGGTCTAATCTAACTATGAGAGAGTAGCGCGTTAGACCATGCGGTCACCGAAGTGGGTAAAATAACGTTATGTTCATGCTATGTTAGGGTGAGTAAAAAAAAAAAAAAGGTACGCGAACATAACTTAGCATCACTACCAATGAGCTACTATTTGATAGGCTGTATGTGTGTTTGTTTGTATAAAATATATTATATAAAGTTAAAAAAAGATTGAAGAAAGCTAAACACAAAGCAGAAAAAATGTCTCGGTCCCAGCCTTAGAAAAGCGATATTAAGTACTAATTAATAAGATTCAAATTTCACGAACATAATAATATGGTACAATCATTGCCGCTTGATCTTTAGTGCTCTTTTTTTTTTAGTTGATTGTTTAAATAGAGTCATATAATTTGATTGATCAAAACATCCTAGCTTGTTTGACTCGGAAGGTCTACCTTTAAATACACTACACTTATTTTCCTTTCTCCTACACAGATGCAAAGCAATATATTTGGGACTCGTGTGTGTGTGTGTGTGTGTGTGTGGTATGTATTAAGAAAGATTAAGCCATGCAAATAAAGGAAGAATCTAATCAAGATTTTTCAATGTTAGTGGTCGCGTGAATCATGATTAAATCCGTTGCACAACTTTTTCCTAAAGCTTACACCCCCCCCCCCCCCATTTAGTTCCGGCACCTATGCAGCTATGCTTGGATCCATAGCAGGGTTGCCAACTCTTTAGTCTAAAGCGATATCACGAACCAGAATGTCCGACAGGATCCTACTTTTAGTTTCTAGAATTTTATTTGATGTTATTTGAAGTATTTAACGTTCACTGTCTGAACCTACTGATTACATCGGCACTCGAGAATTTCTATGAGCGAGAGCGAAAGGGCCTACCAATTTTGCCGGAAAAGGTATTTTCACACAACTTCAGTGTTATTTACACACACAACCAACATGGGACCGACGGTTTTACTTCCCCTCCAAAGGAAGTTGTATTACGGATTTTTATCGCCCAAGAAAAATCCGTCGACCTCGGCTGGATTTGAACCCGTAAACATCGGGTCCTGAGGAGGTATAGAGAATTAAATGTTGGACCACCAAAAAAAAAAAAAGCAAGCACAAAAATGGCGATTTAGCGCTTACGTAAGGAATTTTTGTTATACTCAAAAATCAATCGCATCACATAATAATTAATTTATACATCGCCTGGATTCAACACAAAGCCCCTCATGATGAGGAGAGGGGGTGGGTGAGGTATAATTTTAAAATTAGAAGTAATAAGCCTCAATAACATTGATCTATCGGCTCTTTTTTTAAATAGGAAATTAATCATTATTATTTTTAATTTAGACTATATCTCCACGATGTTATTTTTTTAAACGTGTATTACCCTAATATTGGGTAGTATGACTGCACAGGTGGTGAAATTATTGTACCAAGTGGTACCCAGATGTTACAATTGGCAGCAATGCTCCATGAGTGTGTTCACAGTCTCCTCCCTAAGACTATAAAGGGCCCTACAAGGGCCCCTACAAGCCTCCTAGCTGTTAACGTGAAATTTACTAAAAATACAATAAAACTTCGCCGTGGCAGCAAAAAAAAAATTTTTTTTTTAAGCTAAAATGTTTGTAAGATATAAGACTTTGATACTAAACAGGTTTGATTTATTATTTATTAAATTTACAAGGAATATGAAAATTAGAAAAGTAGCAAGAATATCATGCCTTTCAAACATTGTAATAAATATAGGAGAAAATTAAAATAGAAAATTATAATATAAACACAGAAATTAAGATTATAAATATATTAAAGGATGTTATTGAATCGTATTGGTTAAGTCTACGAGAACCAATGAAATTTGTCTTAGGTAAAAAATTATTGGTGAAATAACATATTAAAATATTTTAATAAAGCCAAGTAATAGAATATAAGAGAATACGATGGAAGATATTTATAACAAAATTACTTGAGTTGTAAAATAAGTCAGTATAAATTAGGTAAATATTAATTAGTTTTACCAACGGTGAGCTAATTGGAGTAAATATAAACATATTACAGGTTATAAGAAGACGAAGAAAAACGGTTAAGACACTCGCTAAGAAAAAAACAATTGCTTAATGACGGATGCTATAGAATAAATAGTAGAAGAGAAATGGTAAGAAGACTTAAAATATATCAGACAGTGGAGAGTATCAAAGTGAATGGAAGATATGAAAAAATGAAGAAGAGGATGGCGGAATACAGAGGGAGATGCATGAAGAGTTACAATTATTAGGCAGAACACTATATTTATAATATAGTGAACGTTGTCATACTTATCTGCAAGTTCCGGGCGCGCACACACAAAGTAGTTAAATGTGAAGTGTAAAATTGTTAATTTACTTTTTTGTTTAATATAGCCACTAAACATTTTGCACGACATATAGCATAGGCTAAGTCAGTGGTTCTCAAACTGGGGTACGCGAGCAGCTCTCAAGGGAAAATTAGCAAAAATGAAAAGATAATCTAATATGGTGGGAAATATTCTCCCTCAAGTGACCTGTTGGTCTAGGGGTAAGGTGTCGGACTTCTGTGCTAGAGGTCCGGGGTTCGATCCTCGGTCCCGGCACAGATTTATCTGATTGTCAAACCCTTCCTTCACCTCTGACAAGACGTGTATTAATCACAACGTGTGAATGTGTGGAATAACAGGCCTCCACCGTGGTTCGGATTCCACGTTAAACTGTAGGTCCTCCATTTCATCTCACAATCACCCTACCATTACACATTAGCGTAACTGCGTATAACCCGAACAGGTAGTAAGACGCGGTGCTAATAACAATAATAATAATAATAATAATAATTTTCTCCTTTGATTGGTTATCTGATATTTGTCATTTGGGGAAAATTTATCGACATTTTGTCACGACCAAGGGGTACAATTTAAAAAATGTTTGAGAACCACTGGACTGAATGAAACCAGACTTGGATTGCTCTCCTCTAAAATAATGATTTTTCTGGATGTTTTATAATGTTTGTGGATGAAATCGATAGGTGTTTTATGGAAATTAACCATGATAACGCCATTGAAGATCAATGGTTTCCATTATAAAGGTATATCCGACACCTTAACTCAGTCGGTAGCGTGTCTGTCTAGTGAGCTAAGGGTCCCGGATTCGATTACCAGCATGGCCGAAAGATTTGTCATAAGTGAAATGTAGGTTTACTATTTCAGAGTGATGAATTAACAGCCGGGGACTGGATGTTGTGTCTGTCCTAGTCTTAAGTTAGGTTATAAGTCATATGAAGCCCGTAGTGGAAAATATACGGCTTGAATAAAAAACTGACCAAGCCCACAGGCTGGAAACATTAATAGATATAAAAAAATTATTAAGATATAAAAATACACGCCATAAAACCATATATATATTATATGGTTTTAGGGCTTGTATTTTTATATCTTTATATATTTTATATAAAAATACACGCCCTAAAACCCTATATATATATATATGTAGTTTTAGGGCGTGTATTTTTATATCTTTATAATATTTTATATATATTATATATTACTATATATATAATAAAATAAGTGAACTTTTTCCAAACGAACAACACTAATTCCATTTTAATAAATAACTTGTTTATTTTTAATATGGCATTGATGTAGTGTTTAAATTTTGAAAAATGGCCTAGCAACAGTATCTTTACACATTAGTTTACTTTGCGTACAAGTGTAAACTTAAGTCCCCCACAAATAGAAATTTACTACACTCTTCCCCCCCACCAATCTTTATGTACACAAGGGGGAACGAAAACGTTAGAATAAACTGGTGGTTGGGAAACGAGGGATAAGTAATCTACATTTAAATGACTGCTTTCCTCGCGTTTCTCTGAAAGGTAAGGAAGTAGACCTTGGCTGATTTGCATGTACGAGACGTCCTTCTTCCCACAATACTCGGTTTATGATCGTATAATTTACGAGGGAATTTAGGGTAAGGACGTATTAAGATAGGGGGGGGATAGGCAAAATTGCAGCTTCGCATGTCGCCATCAAGCCCTTTAGTAGGGAAAATCAGAATTTGTATAAATTACGTGCTACCGCGATACTTTTAATCCTACCACTTTAACTACAGCCCGCTTCGGTGGCCGCGTGGTCAAAACGCGCTACTCTCGCATACTAGACTGGACTGCCGATGACGAGGAGATCAAGGTTCGAATCCCAGTCGGGTGTACTGAAGGTAGTTTCCCCTAAATTGTTTTCCACTCTCCCTCCACGCAAATGCTGGTACACTTCATTTAAATATAACCTTTTAACCCCAAATTAATTAGCTTAGTTAGTACAAAAGCGTACTAGTTAAGACACAGTACTAAAAACCCACAAATCACCAGTAGTTATAATTTTAATATGGCAGTAATTACGAACACAAGACACGGAGATATATCAATCAATGTCGGTAATCATCAAGAGTTCAATTACTCTGACTATGGACTTTGTAAGGACAAGTTTTTATTTTGTGGCCCCAAGTAAAGAACGTTTCTTCACCCCCGATTTAAAGGGAAGAAAGTGATGAAAAAAATGACATTGAACTCACATTTATAACATTTGTTGAATTTACTTCCATTTAGTCATAAGGCAAGCATTTTATTCTGCAAATGTTACATAGACAAATAAATTCAATAATGAAAGACAGCTCTAAGAAAGTGATTCCTCGTTTAATGATGGCTCCGTTACATTTATTTTTTCATATCTTATAAATGGTTATACCTGTGCCGATCCGACTATATGGAACGCGAATACATTATACCTAATCTGGAACGACGTCACAGTATATATTATTATTATTATTATTATTATTATTATTATTATTATTATTATTATTAGCACCGCGTCTTACTACCCGTTCGGGTTATACGCACTTACGCTAATGTGTAATGGTAGGGTCATTGTGAGATGAAATGGAGGACCTACAGTTTAACGTGGGATCCGAACCACGGTGGAGGCCTGGCATTCCTCACATTCACAAGTTGTGATTAATACACGTCTTGTCAGAGGTGAAGGAAGGGTTTGGCAATCAGATAAATCTGTGCCGGGACCGAGGATTGAACCCCGGACCCTCAGCACAGAAGTCTGACACCTTACCCCTAGACCACCAGGTCACCGACGTCACAGTAAAAAATATAATATAGAAGAGGATACAGTTTGCGAAATAACTCCAAACTCCCATACGAGACAGACACGCGAGTACGATGGCCACATAACACACGCCTGTGGTAATGGCTTCTCTAATTAGATGAGAGGATGAGCGTGAATCTAGTGACGAAGCAAATATATGAAGGTAGAGTGTGTGGGTCGAAAGTAAGGGATAGTCCATGTAAGACGTGGCTAAATGTTCTAGACCAATGTGTGAAAAAGAGAAACATTATAAAAGTTTAAAAAATAAAGGAGCATGTATGTTCGGTGTATGAATGTTGTTGAAGCGAAGGGAGTATGCAAGGATAGGGAAGTGTGGAGAAAGTTAGTGAGGATGGATTAAGTACGGAGTTGTTGTTTTAGCTATATTTACAGTTTGTTGCCTACCTCGTAAGGAGACGTCGTGATTAGGTATGTATGAATGCATGCATTAGATGTTTGTTGCAAGGTTTTTAAATAGCACCATTCTGACGGAGTGCCTCACAGAACAACTTTTTATGGGTGTATTTGATTGAGGCTCTTAGCAAGCCAGGATTGTTAACGACTAAGAACTTATGGATAAAGATAAATTTAAGGATTTTTCGTCGAACACCAGCGCCAACGAGCAGCAAACGCCGAGGATATGGACTCACCAAAGGCCCTTGCTGCCGGAGGGGGGAGGCGGCCTGGGGGCGGCTGGAGGCATGGTCCAGGTCTGCCAGCGCAGGTGCGGGCTGGAGTACTGCCCCCACTGCTGCCTCGAACTATAGTTATTGCCGTTACCGTTGCCGTTCAGCTGATGGAACGAAGGGTAGGGCGAGTCGGCCGTTCCAGGGCTACTGTTGTTACCCCTCATCGCGTCGAAACTCCTGCGCTGACACTTCACTTACACTTCTTCATGGTCATTCACTCCTCATAAGACACCGAGAACACCACAACCATTCCTAGATCTCTCCGCACACCACTGTACACACAGTATAGAACTCACTCGGTGTTCTTCTCACACAGACCAGAGTAGTATCTCTCCGCACACCGGAAGGCAACCCGAGTACCGCGACGTCCAACAGCGACTGAGAGCACTGCAGCGTGTACAACCAGCACGTAAACCTGACGTCCTCGGGGGAGAAGCTTCGCCTACGCCCCACGGTTGACAAACCAACACGGCAAAGGCAGACGGAGCGTTCAACGCCCTTCACGCACGCCAGGTGGTGTGTGAATGTGTTTCTTCTGCCCGCCTGAGACAATCGCAAACCACTCGATTAACTCATTAGTATTCGAAAGAGAGAGAAAAAAAACTCAACAAACCTACGAGGAAACACTGCCTGATATGGCTCGACACAACACAATAGGATGCCACAATCTTTCGGCGGTCACACTTTTCGTTCGACAAACTCGTCACATTTTCCGAATCGTTACGGAACACTTATTACGCGTCACACGAAACTCCAAAACCATGTAGTTTGTTAAAATATATGTTTGAAGAAAAGCTTTATACGTTGGTGCGTAGCAGGTGCTTTTTAGACACCATCTGTTTCCAACAACACCTTCGAGTCACGCAACGAGCCTTTATAAAAAAAAATAAACAAAAAAAAACGAGTATTATATGAGGGGTCGTAGTAACAGGTGAAACACACACTTCCAGCCAGCTCTTGCTCCTCTCTCCGTCTCTTTGCGACCGTCCGCGGACAGCGTACAACACCGACTGACGACGGTAGAAACTCTCTGGGTCAACCAACCAAACCGTAACGTCGGGCCAGCTTGGCTAATACCGCGAGAAGAAGTAGGACTTGTGGTGGACAGGTACGGTTCAAGCTCTCGAGAAGGAACGACGACTGCTTCAGGTTACATCACTGGGGGCCCACAGACCTGAAGGATAGTGACATGCAACCCCAGGAGGGACCGTCTAGTGACGCGGTCATTGCTGTTAAATATCGTGTGTTCCTCCCGCGGATAATCAAGTGAACAGCGCTACTGTAGGATTATGGTAAGAAGGACTTTTGAGAAAATAGGAACATATATGTTTTGCTGTTGACATTTAAATTTAGAGATGGTCTAATACTGTGTTCCGGATCCGAATCTCAGATCCCAAAATCTTAAAAAATTTTACAATTTTTAGTAAAGTAAAAATATTTAAAATTGAATTTAAAAAAAAGTTGTTTTAAGGTTGTCTATTTCGTCATCATCAACAAAGGGAAATTTTTTTTTTTTAGCAAATTAATTATTACTACGATTTTTGATTAAAATTGTTATATCAAGTCAAGGTCGTCATAATTATATTCGAGAAACCTTTTTGAGATTATTACAATCTCGAATCTCTCAAACCATAATATTCGAGGTAATTGAGGAATCGAGAATTTCCGAGCGTCTCAGCTACTAATTTTAATGTAATATTATTAGCGTTATTTTACACGTAATAATAGCTATCAAATTAACAGCTTACAAACTTGATGTATGAATATACTAAACTAGTTATAGTAGCTTTTGTATCTGTCAGTATAGTCCTCATAACACAATCCTACTATACGTTCACGCGTGTACATGTAGGTTAAGTAGGTTGTACGGAAAACTAGTTCCTCGACTTCATTCAGAATAAAACAAGATCTTAATGACTATGTTAATACAGACCGTTTGACCGTATGTAGTCCCAAAATATAATCTGACATAAATGACCAATTTGAACTAAACTTGGTGGGTTCTACTTAACGGCGTTGTCTAGTTAGAGATTTCGAAGATATTTTGCAAACGGGTTGCATCTTAGACTTGACGCACCTTAGCAGTCTAAGCACTATCACACTTAGACACCAATGTACGGAATTGAAATGAGAGGGAAGAAATGAGTAGTTACACCTGGAGGTCTCTTGTTTATCTAAAGTCTGTTCAGCTAGGAATTGTTTTCTGAAAGGCCTCTTTCCCTACCAGAAAGCTATTATATAGTAGGATATTGGTAGGAAAAAAGACCTTTCAGAGAGTAATTCCTACCGTGATGAGTATACTGGTAACATTTTCCCTCTTCCTCTGGCGAGTTTACACTGTCACTGTACTATTATGCGCCTTGAAAACATTGACTTGATTTTTAAAATTTTTTTTTTTGTTTCCTATTCTAGATAGACATACGCTACGACGGACTTTTTTAATCTACATCCTGCAGGAAGACTCCTACAGGCCATTTTCGTGACTAGGACAAAGAGCCTAATTTGTAGATATTTATAAAAAAAATACGTTTACAAAACTACTTTAAGATAAAAATAATAATTTTGTGATACTGTAAGACTATTTTTAGATCATTTAAGAATTTATAGTTTTGTTTCAACATTATATATTTAAAACTCGCTGAATGAAAACGTACATTCATTATTAACATGGAAATCCTTTCTTGACCGCCGTGACGTCACAGGTAGGAAAGTCATTAAACATCTACACCGTCAATATTATTTTACATAAAATGCGTTTCGAGTTTTGTGGGGCCTAAATTTATAGTTATGGAAGATCATGGTGACTCCATTTTCTTAGTTTTATCGAGAAAAGGGTTAAAGGAAAGTGGGCAAAGGGTAGGCGGAAAATTCACACGCAGAAACTGGCTTGGCAAGTTTAGCGAGATATCGCAAGAAAGTGGGCCTAATTCAGAATGAACGTGGCTCAAAAGAATTACATTTGTGTTCTCATTATTAAAATGAAGGGGGAAAAAAATATTTCACTAGAATAGAGAAATCCTGTGAATGCGTTTGCATATCTAAATTGTCTTGAAAATATCCCGCCGATACTTGAGAAGAATAACAAACCATGAACCAGCTTCGGTGACCGCAGTAGACTAGACTACCGATGACGGGGAGATCGAGGTTCGAATCTCAATCGGGTGTGCTGAAGGTTTTTTATTCTTCAAAAGGATATCCTCCCTCCACGGAAATGCGGGTGCACTCCCTTGAAATATTACCTTCCTAATGCACTAACACCATTAGAGTAATTAGTAAATAAACGCATAGCCTGAACGGGTTGTAGGCATAAGACGCGGTACTAAAATAGAAAAAAAAAATATAACACTCATCGATGGGCATGCGGACTAGATGTCAGGTTAATCTAATCCATAGAATGATTTTGGTAAGATATGTTGGCCGCAAGGAGATATGTTTTATTTTCTAACCGTTCTTCCAACTAAAGTCAGAGTATAGGGCCTACAGACAGCTCGTAGGCTCAGCTTCCTTCTGCCGTTGATACAATGACGATTGTTCTGTTCATGAAAGCGAATAGCACGGGATCAATTTAACGCTTGTACAATTAATTGCGCATGAATAGCGAAGCTTGGAAGAGAGAAATGATCTTTAGAATACGGATATAGCCGCATCAAGTATCATATTCGTAAACTGAAAAATGCACCTAAATCTGTATCTTAGAAATATCTTTTCCATATTCCAAGTTTCGTTATTCATGTACAATTAACTACACAAGCGCTAATTTTCTTCCATATAAGCAGGGGAGAAAATCTTTATATCCGCTCTCTCTCAGTTAAATGTTGCCAAATCTCCTCGCTCTCAGTTATGTCTGAATGTGGTGTGCTGGGGTAGATCCAGCCCTGCATATCTCCCGGTGTCCCAGTCCACCCCTGCATATCTCCCGGTGTCCCAGTCCACCCCTGCATAACTCCCGGTGTCCCAGTCCACCCCTGCATATCTCCCGGTGTCCCAGTCCACCCCTGCATATCTCCCGGTGTCCCAGTCCACCCCTGCATAACTCCCGGTGTCCCAGTCCACCCCTGCATAACTCCCGGTGTCCCAGTCCACCCCTGCATATCTCCCGGTGTCCCAGTCCACCCCTGCATATCTCCCGGTGTCCCAGTCCACCCCTGCATATCTCCCGGTGTCCCAGTCCACCCCTGCATATCTCCCGGTGTCCCAGTCCACCCCTGCATATCTCCCGGTGTCCCAGTCCACCCCTGCATATCTCCCGGTGTCCCAGTCCACCCCTGCATATCTCCCGGTGTCCCAGTCCACCCCTGCATATCTCCCGGTGTCCCAGTCCACCCCTGCGACCCAGTCCACCCACGCATATAAGAATGTATCAATAACTTGGGCAGTGATTGGGGCTTGTCAATGATATCACGCGGTGATTTTAAAAAAAGAAGTGATAAATCATTGTTGAAAAAGTTTCATTGCAATATTAAAATGTGTCAATTATTAAGAAAAATACGCCCATCATACTTCTCAGTACATGTAACATGACATTTATACTAATGACGAACGGTACTCAAAGGTGCTGTCTTTTTTTACAAGGAATAATAAAAACAAGAACTCTCCAAACAAATGACGGGCCATTACTATGCCTTCCGGAGTAGATTCAAGTTTCAGTCAGTTAGAACTTAATTTAGTTTGAACAACACAAATTACACTTCCTGGAAAATAGCTATATTTCGTCTATGCGATGGAATGAACCGGAGAAATTCACTAATTTTCTTTAGAAGTCCAGGGATCGATAATACCCCGCTCCTCCAAAAACGAATAACTATTTCAATCATGTTTTGTTTTAGCATCGTGTCTTACTACCCGTTCAGGCTAAACGCTAATGTACTAACTACTCTAATGGTTTTGGCCTGAGGAAGGGCTATATTTAGAGGAAGTGTATCCGCATTTGCGTGGAGGGAGAGTGGATGACAATTGTGGAAAAAACCACCCTCAGTACACTCGACCGAGATTCGAAACTCAATCTCCCCATTTTCGGAAGTCTAGTTTATTGCGAGAGTAGCGCGTTAGACCACGCGGCCACCAAAGCTGGTGAGAAAATGTAACTAATGTGTCTATTTTTACTTTTTATAGGTAAGTAATACAATTTGTAGAACGTGATAGTTGTAGAACATAATGATTCAACGTATGAATATATAAAAGTAGCTTTAGTAACTTTCTAACAATTACATAGGAGGGTACGCGGACAAAGGCTTCAGTCTCGTCTAGTTTGATTTCCAGCTGTTTGGGAGGTCAAGGTTCGAATTTACAGCCGGGTGTACTGAGGTAGTCTATTCTTAATGGTTTTTTTCCCTTCCCTTAAGTGCAAATAGGGGTGCACTTCCTATAAATTCTACTTTACACATCAGTGCAAATATGCAGAAAGATCTAGTACTAGCAAACTTGTATCCACCCTGCATTTTATCAAATGATCTCACATGAAAGGAGGAAATAACCGTCCAGGCTCCAGAGGTCAAACGAGATGACTTCCCTTAACACACCGTGGCACGACAGCCCATCGAGTCGACGGCGACATAACGAACATGCCTTCATTTAGCCGATGTTCGCCAACTTTCTCCCCCCCCCTTTCACGTTTTTTTGTCTCCACGTGGCCAAAAAGAACGACGACCTCTCTCTAGTTACATCACTGCAGCGACAAACTCAATTATTTCTGTTGGTAAATAACACAGCTTCAGGGGGGGGGGACGCAGGGAGATGGAAGTGCCGCCAGCGAGGTGAAAGCCGTTGGGAACGTTGAAACAACTCAGGGTGGATTGGAAAGAGCAGACAGGAAGACTGCCATTAGGAGTGTGGTAACCGCACGGGTTTGTCGTACTCACTCACACATGTCCGGATGTACGATAAAACGGGACAGTCCTCACCTGGATCTATGATGACAATATACTCAGTTAGCTTTGGGTGCTGACTGACAGTTCACAGCTGACTTCTGACAGTCAACATAGGTATAACCTAAATTTTGAATGTCAGAATGACAATGCTAAAACATGTTTTTGCAGATCTAGGTCGGTGTAGGAACATAATTTGTCTGGTAGCTTTTCACCCGTCAGATCAGCTGTGACTGTCAGCAGCACACATAAGCTAAAATTGGGGTATAACAACACTGAGGTTGCTGCATCATCGTAGCCCATTTGTACAAGGATTATCGGTAATATGTACACCTTCAGTGGAGGCTCTTTCCATGTCCCGATGAGATGAGATGAGGGTGTGGAACCAATGGAAACACTTAAAACTAACTTAAGCCTAACCAACCAAACCTTGATAACCGTTGGGGTAGTTACCCTTTCGGGAAAAATACCCCAGTACCAGCCAGGAATCTAACCCGGGAAGCGTTGTCATTCTCTCATTTTCTTGTGGTCAATCTCCCCTCAGATGTAAGACAAGTTTGGCAACGCTGGTTAGTCGAGGTTGCCAGTAGCTCCTTCTTACCCCAGTACACCACCTTAGAATAACCGAGAGCGAGAGAGGAAAGGGATTTCGGCAACAGTTAATCCGAGAGAGAGCAAAGATAAAGATTTTCTCCATAAGCAAATGGCCCTTATCATTTGGCGTGGAAATGCAGACCATGGGAACAAACGGTTATTTTCGGAATAGATTTGTTCGAGAATAGAAGCATGTTTATTAAGTTATACTTTTTATATACAAACTCTCTATAATTTTAACAGTGATCAAATATCAATAAAATTGAAATTTTTTCAATATAAAACGCCGGCTGCATGACAAAAAAAAAGAAAATGTAACATTAATAAACATCGATACACTATCTTAAAAGGGGTGGTTGAAAATATTATATAAAAATTTCACTCGTTCTCGAGAAAACTGATATTTCCAAAGTATTATTTTCCGCAAGACCTGTCGGTAGCTAGCGCCATCTACGTTTCCGTGATCCATCTGTTCTTTTGGCTCGGAAGGATACTTTGGTCGGTTGTGAAGCCACGCCACGCCTTTCACCCTCCCTCCCACCATCCCACAAAATAGGTTTTAGACTTTCACTGACAGGGCAAGGGCCTTGAGAACTCCAATTCCCTCTGGGGTGTATTGGGTATACGAGATAGAATATTTCCTAAATATGTTCCGGAAACAAATCCTACCTATTTAAATGGAAAGGATGCGATCGATGTTTTACAAGTTGAAAAATTTAAACCCAGTTTTAATTTCTCGTGAGGAAGTTAACACCAGAAACATTATTAAATGAGCTACAACGCAAACAATAACAATTCCAATCTCTCTTCTCACGCTCAGAGCTTGAGTCGAGTCTGATGCAGAACCAAATATGTTAATGATTCAATTTTATGATCAAAGCTTTTTCGAATACATTCCCTTCCTCTGGAATTTAATGTTCTACATGAAATGTTAATTTCTAATTATTAATACACTATAGTCTCGTTTATCCGGCCCGGTTCTCGGTGTTAACCAGTGTGTTTTAAAATAAACAAACCGGTGCATACCTCCTATAAAACATTTACTGAATTTATAATGCAATTCATTTGAAGCTCTATTTTCACTTGTTCTTGCTTTGTAGCTGATGTTTTATTTCTAAAATAATCTACTGTATAGTAAAGATTTAAAAAATTTATTTCTCTTTTAATTTTTATCGTCCCCTTACAATAGTTTATATTATATATTCCTATTTTACATCGCAATCAGAAAATGGGAAGATTCTATTAAAACAGAGTTAAATGTTCTGTAAAAATTTATATATATATATATATATATACATAGGCAAACTCGTACTGAAAATTATTTACACTCGGATTCCGTATTTTCCTGCTTTTCTGTTATCCGGCCCGGAATGCCGCCATTTTAGGCCAGATAATCGCGACTAAGGTGTATTTTATTTTCAGTGTATCATCAATAAAAAAAAAGTCAAAAATTATTTTTAGGTTGTCTCAAGTACTCGCTATCAAACTTTTGCAGCCCCCTCCCCTTCCCATCATCCCCTATCACCCTATTTGATGGTTTTATGTATCACACTCCCTCTAATACCACAACACGCTTCAATCACGTGGTAAGGCCGAAAGCCACCACTGAAAAACTTTTCCTCTATAATAGCTCAAGAATTTCCCCGAGCCTGTCGGCTTATGGTGTGCGTAGATATCCATAACGGCTTGCTATTTTATTTATTTTTTGGACCGACCGTTAGGTTAAATACGCATATGTATTAATTACGCTTATTAATTAGGGATGAGGAAGGTTTAATTTAGAGAAGTGTACCAGCATTGTGTGTAAAGAATGTATAACCATTTAGGGAAAAAACCATCCTCAGCACACCTAACCGGGATTTGAACCATGATCTTACCGTTTAGAAGTTCACAATACTGAACATTATTGAAATATTAAATGATATTTGGATAAAAACTGCGTTGAAAAGGCCGTTTTTTGACCATTTAAAATGTCTTCACAGATAAGCACTGTTCACAAATCTTCATTCTGTCATAATAGAGACATACTGTATTATTAACAAGAAACTTTGTCGCTTTGTCCCCCATCGTCACCGCGGAAAATTTCGAGTAATCATTCAAATACGAATGTACAGCACACATTTCTGGGATATCGTAGGTTTTTCTTTTCCCTTTTACTCCCATAATTCCTCGCGGACACACAAAAACGCATATGAGCGCCGGGAACTCAAGAGTACTTTCTGGCTGGGAGTTCCCTCACGCGCGCGAATGTGTGAGACAGGTCACATTCCTCGCCCGATGCAAATTAACTGTAGTGTGGGAATGACAAGAAATACACGGCTGAGCGAGCACGGGCCGCGAACCGACGACTCTTGGAGGTCGCGGTTCAAGTGCGGGCCATTAAGGATTCTTCTGCTCCCATTGGCTTGCGACTGCACAGGGGTTGGCGAGGATGTCCAAAAGGCCAACGTTTGGGTCAATACGCTTGTGTACTAATAGAGCTAAAAGGTTTTATGGATTAGGAAGGTTATATTAAGAAGAAATGTACACGCATTTGCGTGGGAGGGAGATAGGTAAACAATTTGGGGAAAACCACCCTCAGTAGGCGTTTACATCCGACAGAGATTCGAACTTAGATCTCCCTGTCGTCGACAGGCTAGTCTACTGCGAGAGTAGCGCCTTAGACCATGCGACCAGCGAAGCGGGTGGGTGATTTGTTCACTCTTGGCAACAAGGAAGATTGGGAGGACGAGGACCGTCGAATCGGACGCTCAGAATCAAACCTGGAATTCTGGTCTATATGTTGTGACCCGCCTCGGTGGCGTAGTTAGCTAACGCGCTAGTCGTGTTGAGCTCGACTGCCGAGGACAGGGAGATCGAGGCTCGAATCTCGGTCGGGTGAACTGGGGGTGGTTTTTCCTAAATGGTTTTCCACTCTCCCTCCGCGCAAATGCGGGTTCACTTCCTCTAAATTCATTCTTCCACATTCCTAATCCACTAGCGTAATTAGTACTTAAGTGTATAACCCGAACGGGTAGTAAGACGCGGTGCTAAATAAATAAATAATAATAATAATAATAATAATAATAATAATAATATATGTTGTGTCTTGGTTCAATGTGCACTTTCTACATTCACCGATAATATCAATATACGGCTTTCAAACTAACTTAACCTAGGACAATACATTTACTGAAACATTACAAACCGCGTTTTACTACCCGTCCGGACTATCGCGGGGCCTTCTACGAGAGGCTTCCCATCGAGGTCCCAAAGCCCTGCTCGGATAAGCGAGAAGTGTAATCCAGCGGAAGGCTCTCAGCCAGCCACTCATAGAGTAGTGTCCCCGCAAGTAGCTCTAAGAACCCATATCCGGTTTGCAATTTCAATTCCCCATACTTATTAAAGTATGTTTTGTTTCAGTGACCTTCATGACGCCCCCTACCGTTCAGTCAACATCATGATGTAGGTCACCAATTGTTCAGTACATGATGGAATTTGTTCTCGTGTTCCCCTTCAGGAAGCATTAGAGCATGCCAATGAGCGTCTGCGATCAAGAAGGTTGAATTTTGAGGGAATGTTCAAGCAGCATTCGAGTGGAAATCAATTTAAGAAAGAAACACTCTGTACATCCAGTTAGGATTGGAACTCTTGACCTCCCCTCTAACGGTGACAAAATGCGACGAGGCTGTGAGTTTAAGACTAAAGAGACTAGGGTTGGTTTAATCAAGGCTTTGACTCGCCGACGGGCGAGAACACTTACGGTTTATTTTAGGCGGGTGCTAGCGCCTTCTATTTTTCAAAAGGCGCTACCAACACGCCACCGCTGTTATTGACCCAATGGAGTCTCTCTCTCCTCTTTACTTCAAAATAACGATGGTGTATTTCTTTCAAGTTATCCCACCTACTCGTTATGTTTTAAGTTGGATGGTTTTTGAGTCTACAACTGCAGACAGCAGCTAATGCTGACAATTTGTTTCAGAGTAGTTGGCTGTCAAGGAAGACGACAAGAGACCTGTTTTGGACTGACATAATGAGGAATGTCAACATCTCTCGAGTCAAGTGGCAACACTGGGAAATGTAGGTTAGCAGAGAATGATTTGCATGCGTCCATCACGTCCTTTACTCTACATACTGACAGTAATGAGGTATTAAATATACACCCGAGACAGTTCCTGTGTTTTTTCTTGCCAGTAAAAATATATACACAATAACAACTGGCAGAGTAGGACAATATCATGCTAGGGTGACAAATGAAGACGCCCTAAGAAGAGTGGATGAGAAGAGAACCATTTTGGATGTAATTCTTCGGGTACAAAAAAAAACTGGATCGGACACATCCTTACTGTGGATTTCACACGTTCACCGAAAAACTAGCGCAGAACCGAAACGTGGTCACGTGACGAGCTCTAAGCCAATCACACGATTTCCGCTTAATCGGCGCGAGTTGTTCTGCTAAAGTTCAACTATTCTCTACTTTGTCCGCTCTGCTCGAGATGTTAGGCACAGGAGAACCAATCAAATCTCAGAACCAACCATTCTCAAATCAGTGCGCATGCGCTGTAGAGCTAGAAGCTAGTAGACAGCTTCGTTGTCCGTTGTGAGGAGATTTGTAATAACCAGTTAATGTAAAGCTTGTATCGATGTATTGGATTGTGCCACGACACAGCGTTATAATTTGTAAACATCCGTCAGGAGAATTATCTAAAATATATGTATAACTACTAGAAAATATTTAAAATATATATAAAATATTTTCCCCGGTGTGCACTGGCTCGCCTTCCTTGGTTCCACTATGGTATGGCTTATAGAATACGGCCATAATTTACTCAGAAAAAGTAAGACGTTACCTCTCAGGGTGACACGGAGTTCATTATCACGTTCTAAGCACAAAGTAAATTCACAATATAAAATGTGTGCTATTTTCAAAGTGTATAATATAATATAGTAAACTATGATGTTTAATATTGTAAAATAAAAGTGTACGATCTGCAAGCAATAAGCTACATACCGGTTCCCTGCATTTATTTTTTCCATACTCATGTTTACATGTTTAAAAAAATATAGAACCAGAACCCTAGGCTCACAAAGTCGTCAGACAGCCTCTTTAATTACCGGCAATAGTTTCATATTTCAGTAGGACTGAGTACCTGGGAACTTTACTTGGAGACAACCTACTTCAAATCTCATAATATTTTCACTTGGAGATAGCCTGCTTCAAAGCTCATATTTTCACTTGGAAATAGCCTGCTTCAAAGCTCATAATTTCACTTGGAGATAACCTGATTCAAAGCTCATATTTTCACACAAATTGCAGTTTTCTCCCCGATCACTTGAAATATTTATATCGGTATTTCTAGGTTACGTTAGTAAATAGCAGGATGGCTCACTGCACAAGCCAGAGATTTTTAAGCTTTTACTTATGTGCAGAAGCGTATAACCCGAATGGCTAGTAAGACGCAGTGATTAAAAAAAAAGTATGAGCAACAAACACATAAAACTTTCCCAGAGCCATTATGTACATCGCTAACACGAATTCTTGTCAATGTGCGTCAATAAAACGAAATCAACTACTCAAATTTATCCTACGATTTACATACAAGCTCATATTTTCTGAAATAACAGACTGAAATCTACATGTCTACAGATTTGAGTGAACTAAATCTTGAGGGCCAAAAGAGTAGAAGTAGTTTGCCCTCAGCAGTTAGTTGTCCGCTGGTATGTATTTGTATTACCTTCCATCTATAATCAGAATAGAACAATATTGAAACTCATTACTGACAACCCTGTGGTTTACCTAGCTATATGAACTTTCTTTTTTTAAAGCTTTACCTTCGCTCTCTCTCAGTCAACTGTTGCAAAATCTCCTCGCTCTCAGTTAAAGTCTGAAGGTGGTGTGCTGGGATAAGAAGGAGCTACTGGCAACCTCGACTAACCAGCGTTGCCAAATCTCCTCGCTCTCAGTTAAGTCTGAAGGTGGTGTGCTGGGGTAAGAAAGAGCTACTGGCAACATAGACTAACCAGCGTTGCCAAACTTGTCTTATATTTTAGGGAAGATTGACCACATGAAAACGAGAGAATGACAATGCCGTTTCCCGATAGTAACCATGCATTTCCCTCAGAGATGATCTCTAGTGTAGTTTCTCGAGACGACAGGGAAGCCTGCGTAGAGCCGCCGGACGGCGCCTCCCCTTTACATACACAAGGGGTTGATTTAATGGTCCCTGGCTAGACGCAGGCTCTTTTAATGCCTCGTAAAACAGACGTCACTAGGAAACACAAAGAAAGTATCTCTTTTCCAACTCATATAAAGGTAGAATTACCACAAAACCTCAGGGTGGGAATTTTTTTTCATGGAATTTTCCTCGAATTTCCCAGACCTGTACTGATAAGGATGTTCTAAAAAAATTATTAAAAACTCAGTATATCAGATCGAAATTCGAACCTTGATCTCTCCGTCATCGGTAGTCTAGTTTACTGCGGGAGTAGCGCCTTATACCGTGCGGCCACAGATACGGGTAGGCGCTACTTGAATGAAAAAGTAGCGGCTCCATTTTAGAAAACTGAGACTAACGGCCGGAGGAAAGGGCTCGTTGTGCTGACCCCGTGACACCCTCTTGCCATACAAGTTGGCACTATCTTCGCCAACAGAGGGCGGTCATTCGGTCGGTATGGCCCGACTCTGTGGAGTTTTTAGTAGAATAAGAAGTGACCTGTATAGGTGGCAACGCCTACAAGACATAAAGTTCGTTAAATCTGGTTCGCAGGTGACAGGGAGGTCTGGTTTCGAATCCCTGCACGCAAATACTGGTCCACTTCTTCTAAATTCTACCTTCCTCATCCCTATCCTAATAGCGTACATATGTTACGGGTGATGTGCAAAATCTGGATAGTGTTGAGATTAGCCGGAAGATGTCGACATTATCTGGATAATATCGACTGTATAAAAGTTCGAACTTTACCCGTAGCATATATATATATAATATATATATATATAAATAATACTGTTTTGGATCCCTCTCATATATTAAAAAAGTCATGGATGAAGTGTTTATTTCTTTAAAGTACTATATGTTAGGTTTCCTTTTAATAATTCATCCATGGAGAGTCACGCGCTTTTAGAAGTAATTTCAATACACCACGTTTTAAAAACTTTATTTCTTTAAAAGATCAACTCCGTTTTATTAGAAGGATCATGTGACATGCTGGCTCCCTCTACCCAATAAGAAGCCATCCTTTACAACATCAGGTCGCCAGGAGTTTTTCTATTAGTTAACTTAACACCGTTGACAAGGGGTCCAAGAGGCAAGGGGTAGGTCATATATAAGCAGCTTGTGCGTATGAATACACACAGTGTCGGTAACACAAATCCACACAGTACACAGTACTCAGAACACGCAACGTGTAATATCACAGTAAAACCATCAGTAATTTCACAAAAACTGTATCATTTTATATCATATCTTCAGTACCGGAGGTGTAATCATTTAAATAAATCGTGTGCAACATCAAAAGTCTTGCTCATTTCATAACAATAAGTATCACAGATAACAGTGTACAAGTGCGTGGAAAGGCATGTACGCGTCATCATCATAAAACCCAGATATCATTATAAATAGTGCTCAATCACAGGGCAATATCACAATAAATCCCGTAGTACAATAATTAGCGCCCATCGCGGCTCGATATCATCATCGTCCTCATAATAATACATATATATACTATTGCACGTCTGGGCTACATTATAGTAGCCCAGTTTGTGGAAATATTAGCCAGTACTAATGTACAGTTGTCCAGGGGACGCTTCGTGGAGGCTCTTTCCATGTAGAGATAAGAAGATGGTGATAGCGAGTATGAAGGTGTGGAACAAGTAGAAACAATTAAACCTAACTAACCGAACCCTGGTGACTGTTGGGGTAGTTCCCCTTTCGGGAAAAAATATCCAAGGTACCAGCTGGGAATTGAACCAGGGACCCCCAGGCTCATAGCCAGGTGCACTGACCACTACACTACAGGGCCAGTTAATCCCACTAGTACTATTATTATTATTATTATTATTATTATTATTATTATTATTATTAGCACCTCTTCTTACTACCCGTTCGGTTTATACGCACTTACGCTAATGTGTAATGGTAGGGTGATTGTGAGATGAAATGGAGGACCTACAGTTTAACGTGGAATCCGAACCACGGTGGAGGCCTGGCATTCCTCACATTCACAAGTTGTGATTAATACACGTCTTGTCAGAAGTGAAGGAAGGGTTTTACAATCAAATATATCTGTGCCATCCAAGGATTAAACCCCGGACACCCAGCACAGAAGTCCGACACCTTACCCCTAGACCACCAGGTCACCTAATCCCACTAGTGTTAATATGTGTACACTCCGGACGGGTAGTAAGACACAAGACCTAATTTATCCTTATCAACATTCGCCCGCAGTAAGAGGTGATACAGTCTAGCAATTAGTCATAGTACCGTTAAAGGTGATACGCCTTGTCGCGCAACTTATCGGAAGGAAGAATAACAACGGCTGGCTGTTGGTTTTGTTTCGCGTTTGATAGGAGGCCATTATTCCTCCCTCTCACTTCCTGATTCGATTCTTGTTGACCTCAAGGTATACCTTCCTTCTGCACGTAGATACTCACCTGAAACAAGCAAAACAAATAGATACCGTCAACTTCCGTTGCTTTGGTCGGGGAAAAAAAGGGCAGTCATTTTCACATATTGAGGGGAAAAATCACACGCCAAAAAAAAAGCTTAGTCAATAGTCATGGGCACAGGTGATATTTTAAATAATAGGGTTTCATTTAAGTTTTAATGCATATTCTTGGTTAAGTTATGTTGCTTATTTATGGAAGGGTGTCTACCGAATTATGTAAACGATATTTCATTATCTATACATACATATTCATGGTAAGATAAAAGATAAAACAAAAGTCATATAAGAAAGTAGAAAGTTATGTCACGCAGAAAGGGCTCCTAAAATCCCACAAGCCATCAATAAAACTTACCAAAGGGCTAAAAGAAAATTATTTACGATCCCCTCAGACTGAGATTTTTATTCAAAATTTGATAAATTACCATTTCTAAGAGTTTCTCGTTCCTGAATTATGTCATGACTGAGGAGTAGGCATAGTTGTAAATTTAAGCTAATTTTGTGCAAAGTATAAGAACATAATATTCTTACCCGCACAATGAACTTGGCTAAAAAAAATCATGACCTGAAAGCTAATATCATAAATCTACTTTTTTAATTACTTTCATGACCTAACTCTCATTTCATGACTTTCATGACTACAGAATAGGCTTATTGGTCGTTTATTTTAACTAAGGTCTAAGACATACACAACAACCAGACCCAAGACTATCGTGATAGCAATGGCAGTTAAGAATTAGAAAAATATATATATTATTATCTAACAAAATCTTGTAATATATATTCGTTCAAAACATATAACCATTTAATTAACGTTATTTAAAAATATAATTTATTTTTCATCATGCCTTAGTGTCGGCTCATTTTATATATATATATATAGTCACTTATAAAGTAGGAGAGTATGCAACCTTTTATGAAAAACCACCCTCAACACCCCCAGCCAGGATACGAAACTCCAACTCTCCATCCCCGACAAACCCTATTAAATTGTATTCCTTAAATTGAAAAATTACACCTGCACACGGGACTTTTAAACCCGGGACCTTTGACTTAGTACGCCAATGCCCTTACCACTGAGCTATCCAGGAATCGTCCCTTGTCAAGGGTAATTATTCACTCATATTTTAGGCAGAGTCTGTAAAGGACGTGAGGAAGGTAAGAGTATTGGCGTACTAAGACAAAGATACTGAGTTCAGTCCCCGTGTCCAGGTGACATTTTTCATTTAAATAATATGATATTTAGATGCGACTATAACCATAATAATAATAATAATTATTATTATTATTAGCACCACGTCTTACTACCCGTTCGGGTTATACGCTTAAGTACTAATTACACTAATGGATTAGGAGTTGGGAAGGTTGAATTTAGAGGAAGTGAACCCGCATTTGCGTGGAAGGAGAGTGGAAAACCATCTAGGGAAAACCACCCCCAGTTCACCCAACCGAGATTCGAACCTCGATCTTCCCGTCCTCGGTGGTCTGGCTCAACACGACTGGCGCGTTAGCCAACTACGCCACCGAGGCGGGTAATAATAATAATAATAATAATAATAATAATAATAATAATAATAATAATAATAATAATAGAGTCGTGCATAAAACAAAAAGTTTTGTCTGTGTATATGAAACAAGAGTTGTGTGCATAGTTTGATGGCATATATATATATATATATATATATATATATATATAGAGAGAGAGAGAGAGAGAGAGAGACCAGCGCGGTAACAAACTACCCGCGATACAAATCAAAGAGACTGACATATGGACGACATATGGAAATTAAAATTATTTGGGAGTACCGACACATTTCCCGTCAGTTTGAATGTACGTCAATATAATACGTTAGAGTGATGTATTTCTCTGTCGGTATCCCGTCAGTTCAAAATACTGACATCATCAGGCAGATTTGGATTTGCTAGGTTCGGGGTTCAATTCCCATCCGGATGCAATGGGGGTGGGTTCGATTAACAAAATCGTGTCACGTGTTGATATAGTCACTTAAAATTCATCCGCTCCAGTAGTTTATGTAACTCACAGCCAATATGGAAAATGGAAGGATCACGCCCAAGAAGATGGGTGCAGGGAGTCGAACCGAAATATTTATAGATTCTGGTATTGTTCCGGTTCTTCCAGTAAACATTTCAATGTCCCAGCTGAGGTTCTTTAAATTTTTTATTTAATATTTATACTACCATTATAAAATTCTTAAATAAAAAAATATATTAAAAATTAATGAACAACAAATTAAAAGTTATCTAGACAAAAAAAAAGAAAAAAAATCTTGAGAAAAAGAAAAATGATTATTTCACAGCCAGATTACGTTAAAAAAAAGAAGGGCGCAAAATACAATTTTTTAAAAATATTTTAAGAACCTATAAGAACTTTGATAAACCTAAATCGATTCAAATTCCGGTTTTGGTTCTTAGTCAATTTATTTTTAGGATTCGTGTTCCAACTTTGGTCACCTAAAAACAACCGATAATTTCAGTTATCACCTGCTTCGATGGCCGCGTGGTCTAACGCGCTAATCTCGCAGTACACTAGACTTCCAATGACGGGGAGATAGAGGTTCGAATTCAGGTCAGGTGTTCTGATGGAGGTTTTCCGAAAGTGGTATTCCACTCTCTCTCCGTGCAAATGGTGGTACACTTTATTTAAATATAAGCTTACTAATCCATAAAACCATTAGCGTAGTTAGTTTATCAGCGTATAACCCAAACGGTTAGGAAGACGCGGCGTTAAAAAAACAACCTATTATCAGTTTTTGTTCAGGTTCCAGTTCGAGCCCCTGTATTGATAAACCTCGGGATTAGAGGACCCGTCGGAGACAGTGGATGACCGCAAAGCCTGGAAGGTTTAACGGAGCGAGCCCGAAATCCTCTTTGGATGACGGAGCCCTATATATTATAGACCCGTAGATAGAATATCCGAGCTAGCCCAGTGGCACTCAAATGAAAGTAATCGTTTCTGGCCAGAGACCTAGATCAGCGTTTTTTCAACCGGTGTTCTGCGAAGGGTCAGCAGTTGTGGGAAGATAAAAAAAAAAGCTAGAAAAAATATGAGAGTTAAAATAACACAATTATTAGAAATCAAGATTACTTTTTTTTTAGAACCACGTCTTACTATCCGTTCGGTTTCTATGCTTATATATACTACTAATTACGCTAATGGTTTTAGGGATAGGGGAGGTTTCATTCGTAGGAAGTATACCCGCATTTTGGTGGAGTGAGAGTGGAAAACCATTTTGGAAAAAAACCTTAACTACACTCGACCAAAATTCAAAACCTAGATCTTCCCGTCATCGGCAGTCTAGTCTACTGGCGAGAGTAGCGCCTTAGACCATGCGGCCACCGAAACGAGTTTTTTTTCCCTATAGTTACGTTAGGGCTGAGCCACCAATAAACAATATTAAAGCTCTAGAACAAACTACAGTTCAAAATTTTGAAAAAAAAAAAAAAAAAAACTATTTTTTTTTTCAGTTCTTGAATCCGATATTTTCTCGAATCTTCCTAAGGATTCAAGGATTCAAGAATCCCAGTCTTAGTTAATTCTTATTCAAACAAACTATTGTCGGGTTTTCGGTAGCGGGAAGGTCGCGGATCGAATCCTGGCCGGGTGTATTTAGGCAATCTTCCCTTTATGTTATTATTATTATTATTATTATTATTATTATTATTAGCACCGCGGCTTACTACCCGTTCGGGTTCGAGTTCCCTTTATGGTTTCCCACTCTCTCCCTCCAGACAAACGCGGGTACAATTCCTCTAATTTTTATTTCTCAACCTTACACGATTAGTGTAGTTAAATGAGCATATATAAAGGGGGGCGGGGGAGAGCCTTTAGGTCGTTAGCATGACGGTGCGTGGTATTAGACAGCCCGGCTATTGACACACATAATGGCGCTCTTGTCTTCAATGCGGGTGGCGCGGCGCGACTATTATTCTACCTTTACAACAATTTTAGTCACACCCAGCAAAGTAATTAAGTTCACTGATGTCAGGTCACGACTACGTCAATACCTTTTTATTAGTCATGACTTATTACTCATCGCCGGTAACAATGGCACATTCTCCCGTTTGACTAACTAATACAGTTGAAACGTTGGGAGGATATCATCAAAGAATCCGACGCGCACTTTTTAATCCCATGGTTTTTTTTTATTAGTGAGATGGTAATGCAAGCGTGTTTGTTAAATAACCTAACCAGGTTTTTTTTTTGTGATCAAGAAGGAGAAGATGAAACCCGCTTTGGTGGCCGCATGGTCTAATGCGTCACTCTCGAAGAAGACTAGACTGCCGATAAAGGGGAGATAAGGGGATCGAATCCGGTCGGGTGTATCGAGTTTTTTCAAAATGGTTTTCCACGTAAATGCGGGTACACTTCCTCTAAAAATAACCTTCCTAATCCCTAAAACCATCAGCATAATTAATACATGAGTAAAAACCAAACGGGTAGTAAGAAGCGGGGCTAAAAGAAATTAGAAACATTTTTTCTAACGTCATTAAAAATTAGAAGCAGATGTTTTAGGTGGAATGAATAACATAATCATCACTAAAGTAACTGAAATAGCCTCGGGATTTAATTAACTAATGATCAAGAATATCGCTCATTTGCGAGAATAGTGACATAACTCAAAAATGGTCGTTTTTTAGTTAATTGCAAAAAATGAAAGGGAATCTTGAATACTTTATACGGGAAGAACGACTTGAGCGAGTTTCTAAAAATGGCCGAGATAGAGCAGTAATGTCGTTATTGCGCTGTACATTTTTGAGACATGCCTTATTTCTATAGTGTGTTATCTCAGTTAGCACTTTGTGTTTGATGTGTAAGGTCTATTTCGTTCTCAGAAACAAAGTCATATCTTCACTTAAGTCGTCCATGCTGCAAAGGTAAGAATAAATTTGGCTAACTCTGTAATCATTAAAAACGTATTATTTTGACTTGTGACTTTCTTCGTGATAAATTTTACTTAGTTTATGGTGGGAATATTTTGAAATGTGACGTTCTTCTAACAAAATTATTCTTTTGTTGTCGTATTAATTCGCTTTATGACGTTATTCTGAAAAACTAATTTCATTTTGTAATATTGAAATCAGTATTATTTTCCATTATGACGTTATTTTCGAATAAATATTACTGTTAATTAGTATTTAGTTTTTATTATTCTTAATTATGACGTTATAGTCAAAAAATATTTTAGCTCAATAGGTTTCAGATACTAGTTTTTTAGTTGTGACTTGATAACTAATTACCTAATTCTAAATACTAATTTTACTCACACTTATGAAGTTAATCGTGATTATTTCTTTTACAGTATTTATGGCTTCTCGGGGTAAATTGATGGTAAAATTAAGCCGTGAAAACATTGTGCCGGCCAACAGAAAAACAAGTTTATGATTTCGTTGTACATGTTTGTAGTGCAAAAATTTGACAAAATCAAGTCCATTACCCATAAATATTTGATAAAGGGCGACACATTAAACGAAGGCGACTCAGCACATTTACTAATAGAGAGACAAGTAAAGAAGCAACTGAAAAGTAGATCCTTGCATACTCCTGAATCTTTCATCTCGGCTATTAGAATAGCTAGAAATACCAGGGGAACTGTTCCACGTGTATGAAATGTTCTCAGAAGACTTTGACGATTGGAAGTGAATATTCAGTAGGGAGTCAATTTAACAGTGAATACAAAGAATGAGGCAGTGAAGTTGATGGACATAAAAATTTTGAAAGTTCAAAAAGACTCCCTATGATACCTGTTTTACAAAACGTCGTATGCTGAATCAAAATTTAAAGAAGCTATTGTTGTAAAAAAAAGTGTTGAAGTCGAATTAAAGAAGGCCTATGACTGCAAATCTGGAATTTCTGAGCGGAAGAAAGTTGACCTTTTGGAATTATTAAAGACAAATTTCATCTCAAAATATTACAATTCCGTTTATAATGCTTTGTAATAGACTAATAAATGAATAAATGAGTTTTCATAAGTTTTTATATTGAAAAAAAATTATGAATGAGTTAATGAATTACTACTGTAGGACTGCTTGTTTGAACGTTTTTGTGTTGGATTGTGTAAATAAAGTATTCTCACTTTCCTATTTTCATTATTTTTAATCAGCTTAGTTTTTTAACTACCAATAAAATCATCTTTATAAGTGATTAAAGATTAGCAAATGCCAAATATCTTTTTATGACAACGACACAATTGCATATAATTCTAAGTTGAAAAGATAAGTTTGAAAAAAGTTTTTTTACAACAATGACATAACCTCAAATAATTCACAATTGAAAATAATATGTTGCAGGAAGAATGTCATAAGTAAAAATGGGTTGCTTTTAGGGGGAAGTTTTACTAGCAAATGATAATTATTTGTATTTAATGACCAGATAATGGTACCTTTAATAAGATTTTATCAGTTCCCATGATAAATAAGAATATTTAAAAGAGTAGTGAGCACTTTTATTAATATAAAACTTTGAAACCCCTTTCCTGAAAAATCAGGTTTTTTGAGTTATGTCATTCTTCTCGCAAATGAGCGATATATAGATACTTCAGCTTACACTGAAACATAGTTCCAGGGGTAGATATTAATATATTCTAAGGGCCGCCATATTTATAGTCCCGAACCGCTTGGAACCTGCTAGTCAACCCCTGAACTTTGCGTTGAAATGCCTTTAAACTCGATTATTATTATATTAACAACAAAGATGCTTATCTAATTAAATATTTAAAAAAAAACAGTTTCACTTGTATTAAACAATGTTGTGTATTTCCCCATTGTCAGCACCAAAGGCAATAACAACTGTAAGGATATGCTTACATATACACTTACCTATGTATTGTCATACCGGACGACGTTGATAATATTTACTAAAATATCTTCAAAAGATTTATAAACAAAACGAAAGAAAAAAAAAATCCGTTAAATAAAGATGTAAAATACCCGCTTCGGTGGCCGCGTGGTCTAACGCGCTACTCTCGCAGCAGACTAAACTGCCGATGACGGGGAGATTGAGGTTCGAATCTCGGCCGGGTGTACTGTGGGTGGTATTTCCACCATCCACGCAAATAGGGGTACACTTCTTCCAAATATAACTTTTCTCGTCCTTAAGACCAGAGGCGTAATTAGTACAGAAGTGTATAACCCGAAAGGATAGTAAGACGAGGTGCTAAAAAAAAAGTAAACCATCACATCAGAAATGTCAGTTTTCTGATATGAATGGAATATCAACTGTTTCAATGCCAATTTTTTTTTTTTTTGCTCGATCAAGTGGATCAATATTTTAATCTCATTTTTTGGTATCGAGGAGAGGAAAGGAAAAGAAAATAAAGTTAGGGACCCCCTCTAAATGAGATTGGTAAGTTTCTTCAAGGAAACAAGGCAAGAAAAGCTGGTCAATACGCTCTCAATATCCGATGACTTGCAACTCTCAATTAAGCCATGAAATTACTTTAGCGTGCCGTTTGAACGAGATTTGAAATTAGTAGAACACCTCGAAATAGGTCCATTACACATCCTTACAGACCCTAAACAAGTCGCAGCTGGAGATGAAAATGGTTTAATTAGACCTGTACATTTTATACTAGTTCTTGAAGCATACCTATAGCCTGATTTTGGTTGGAAGAACAGTTTAGAAAATACTACAAATGTATTTTTTACAGTGAACTGTGATAACATTTTACTATATTATTTGTATTATTTAATAAGTATTGATAATATCTGGCTTCTAATAACATGACTTTATGTATGAATATATTTAAAATGTTTTATTAACTTTAGTAGCAAGGTATAACTTACCTTCGATGACAATTTAATCTTATACATGTAAACACATGTATTTTAAAATAAAATAGTTTTTGGTGAATTTGTAAATAGATATGTAATAATAATAATAATAATAATAATAATAATAATAATAATAATAATAATAATAATAATAATAATAATAATAATAATAATAATAATAATAATAATAATAATAATAATAGAGTGTGTGGATCGAAAGGAAGGGGTAGGCCATGTAAAACGTGGCTAAATGTTGTGGACGAATGTGTGGAAAAGAGAAACATGAAATAGTTTTAATAATAAAAGAGCATGTAAGACTCGGTGTATGGATGTTGTTGAAGCGAAGGGAGTATGTAAGGATAGGGAAGTGTGGAGAAAGTTAGTGAGGATGGATTAGGTACCGAGTTGTTTTTTGAGCTATATGCACAGTTTATTGCTTACCCTGTAAGGGAACGGTGTGGTCTGTGTGTATGTGTATGTATGTATGTATGTATGTATGTATGTATGTATGTATGGGTGACCTGGTGGTCTAGGGGTAAGGTGTCAGACTTCTGTGCTGGGGGTCCGGGGTTCAATCCTCGGTCCCTGCACAGATTTATCTGATTGCCAAACCCTTCCTTCACCTCGGACAAGACGTGTATTAATCACAACTTGTGAATGTGTGGAATGCCAGGCCTCCACCGTGGTTCGGATCCCACGTTAAACTGTAGGTCCTCTATTTCATCTCACAATCACCCTACCATTACACATTAGCGTAAGTGCGTATAACCCGAACGGGTAGTAAGACGCGGTGCTAGTAATAATAATAATCTAATAATGGAATGATGAAAATATTATTGTTGTTGTTGTTAGGGATCATTGTAAAAATGATTGAATGGACCGGACTTGACTCGAGTGGATTGGGTTGATGTGAATCAGCCTTACGTCGACCAACTAGGGACCACAACGATCTAACTCCACCAAGATTAATCAAAACATTACTAGCGGGGAAATAAATCGTCTTATAAATATTTAATTTTAATATTTAAATTAATTCCCATTAACTCCCATTTAAGGGGGAAACAAAATCAATGTTTTAATATTTTATTGGAAACCTGAGAGCGTTGACTTGGAAAACGAAAATCTTTTTAAACATGCAAGTGTTTTTTAAGCACCGCGTCTTACTACCCGTTCGGGTTATATGCCTCTGTACTAATTACACTAATGGTTTTAGGGATTAGGGAGGTTATATTTATAGTTAAGTGTATCAGCATTTCCGTGGGGGAGAGTGGAAAACAATTAAAGGAAAACCACCCTCAGTGCACTCGACCGGGATTCGAACCCTGAACCCTGTCATCGACAGTCTACATAGTCTACGGCGAGAGTGACGCCTAATACCATGCGGCTACCGAAGCAGGTATTTACGTTTAACATCAGAGTAATTAACGACTTAATTTAAAGAGAGATCATGATAGTAGTGCACCCACATTAATATGAAAGTTCGATGGGGGACCATCGATTAAAAAGTGCCCGCAGAAAATCTCACATGGTGCTCTCCATCATCGTAAAATTCAGTATTTTGTACGACTGATGCCACAGACAGTTTGACCACTGATGCTAGTAAGAGATTATTACAGCCACGAAGCGAAAGAGTGATTGCAAAACTGATGATAGGGACACTGTTTTTTCTCTCTAGGATGTATCACGGTGATTGAAAGAAGAAGGAAAATTCACAACAAATAACCGCTTGATTTGGCCTCATTCCCCTCCCCCCCCCCTCCTAGATGTAATGAGGGAATAACTGGGATAGTTTGCCAGGGAGTCACGTCGACGCCAGAAGAGGAGGGTTGAGAATAATTTGACGTCTGCTGACGGATAATAAGTCCCAAGTGCGGGAATTTCATTAGCGATAGAAGGAGAAGGAAGACACCGACTCGTTATTTCGACTTGCGCGGCGGACGGTCAGAGGCTGACGTCCGGGGTATTGGATTCCTCAAGATGACAGCCCTCTGAGGATGGATGAGGAGGAGACATTTTCAAAGAGAGGAAAATAATCTTCAGCATAAGAAAAAAGAAAAAGCCTCTGGATATCTATTCTAGGATGCATTTGACGATCGATCTGGTCAAGGCCAGTCAGTGAACAGTTATCCTCCTGCAAGATAGGATCTAACATATAACAAAAGACACGGCCACAAGATTTATCTGATAGATTTCTTTTAGCAACGCGTCTTACTACCCGTCCTGGTTATACGCTTATGTACTAATTACACTAATGGGCTAGGGGTTACGAAGGCTATATTGATAGGAAGTGTACCCGCATTTGCGCGGAGGGAGAGTTGAAAACTATTTTGTAAAAAAAACTCCTCAGTAAACACGGAAGAGATTCTAACCTCGATCGACCTTGTCATCGGCAGTCCAGTCTATTGATTGTTTTGACGCCGACTCTGCAAAGGAAACTGTGTCCCTTCCACAAAAGAGCTATGTCCTCTGTCTTTTCTTCTGGCCTTAGTCTTTTGTCCTTGTGCCTGTGCTATGTCCTCTGTCTGCTCTCTTCTGTGCCTGTGCTATGTCCTCTGTCAGCTCTCTTCTGTGCCTGTGCTATGTCCTCTGTCTGCTCTCTTCTGTGCCTGTGCTATGTCCTCTGTCTGCTCTCTTCTGTGCCTGTGCTATGTCCTCTGTCTGCTCTCTTCTGTGCCTGTGCTATGTCCTCTGTCTGCTCTCTTCTGTGCCTGTGCTTGTTCTCTGTCTGCTCTCTTCTGTGCCTGTGCTATGTCCTCTGTCTGCTCTCTTCTGTGCCTGTGCTATGTTCTCTGTCTGCTCTTCTGTGCCTGTGCTATGTCCTCTGTCTGCTCTCTTCTGAGCCTGTGCTAAAGTCTGTTCAGCGTAGGAATTGTTTTCTGAAAGGCCTTTTTCCCTACCAGAAAGCTATTATATAGTAGGGTATTGGCAGGAAAAAAGACCTTTCAGAGAGTAATGCCTACCGTGAATGGAGTATATGTCCAACATACGGTGCATAAATCTATCCTGTAGTTCCCAAATGTCTAGGATAGAGTGCACTGCGCCGCTTTCAATATGCCGGCCTACATGTTGTGCTCCATTCAAGCAAAGACTTTGCCACCAGCAGCAAGTCATGCAAGACGAGGACGGCGCACTCGTCAGCATGCCCACCGGGTGGCAGCAAGAAAATAAAATAGGCTTAAAAACCGCGAATGGGCGAAATAAAAGTACCGTAAAACGATAGAGCCAAAGTAAAAAAAAAAAAAGAGGTTGTAAGAAAACTGTGAAAGCAAGTTTGGATTGACAGTAGTAGTTGGCAACGTCACGCGATCAGACCATCAACCGACCCAACGTTTAAAAATAACGGCTCCTACTTTCGACACGAAGGGACAGAGAGGTTTAGTTTTTATTTACCTTCCCCGAAATAAATCGTACCACGCGGATAAAGAAACAACCCCAAACTTGTTCGTGCCACAATAAATATAAACCCTCAACTTGTCGATCCCTGTCATTTCCTGTTAAGTCGGTGGGTAGACACTAATCACATTAGGGGGCAATTTAGCAACCACTCAAAATCGTTAACTAAATGCTATTTTCGCAAAACTTAATCAGACTTAAGTGATTTTAGAAAGTTATATTGTTGTTCGGCACTCAAAAAGTTATTTAGTAACACAGTCAAAGCTCACAGCAGTGTTAGGTGATGTAATTAGAGACCCCATTTTTTGCAGTTTTTATATCAAAACTTTTTTTGACCAGAATAAATAAAATATTGCTTCTGCACAAACCTAGAGTTTAATTTTCTTCACCTGATGATATTAACAATTGTTGAACATCTAGCGTCATTAGATGACCAACTTTTTAAATGAATATAAAAAGTTGTCAATAAATTCCAGTACATCCTTTAAAGAATATTCAACAACTGTTGATACCGCCACATGAAGAAGATACTTCTGGAGCAATATATGATTTAACTTTACCAAAAGAAGTTTTTATAGGCCTATATACAGAAAAAATAATCACCTTAAGAACCAATAATTTCTAAATTCCAAATAGGAACTTTTTACGATCCATACATTAAAGTATTCATTGAGTTGACATAAAAAAAGTAATTCCTTATCAGAGGAAAGGTTAGTCCCCAAGGTCAACCATTTTAATGGTAAATTATTATTATTAGCACCGCGTCTTACTACCCGTTCGGGTTATACGCACGCTAATGTGTAATGGTAGGGTGATTGTGAGATGAAATAGAGGACCTACAGTTTAACGTGGGATCCGAACCACGGTGGAGGCCTGGCATTCCACACATTCACAAGTTGTGATTAATACACATCTTGTCAGAGGTGAAGGAAGGGTTTGGCAATCAGATAAATCTGTGCCCGGACCGAGGATTGAACCCCGGACTCCCAACACAGAGGTCCGACACCTTACCCCTAGATTTAATGGTAAATGTTTGATGAAACTTTTTTCCAAGGCGTTTTGAATAGTAATTATAATCTACATATCCATTCCGTGGAGAAATTATCTACCATTATATTCAAGTTGTGAGCGGTTTCTCGTAAATTTGTCAACTTCTTTTGAAATGTATTATGTACTAGATGTAAAATGAAAAATAAAAACTAATAATAATGACTAGTCCTTTGCCTTTTAAATTATGTGAGTAGTTGAGTAATCAATCAAGCAACTTTTTAATTAAATGACTAATGAACGTAGTGGAGGGCATAAGACCCAAAGGAAGACCAAGGAAGAGGTGGATTGACCAAATGAGAGGAGATGAAAGTAGCAGAGATGTGGAATGGAACCAAGTTAAAAGATTGAACAAGATGGAAGAGGCTTTAAACAGCACCCGGGTGACTGGAGCTGGATAGCAAGAGAGATAATGTTTATCAACTTGTTTAAACCACTAAGCCGGCACCTTCCCATTTTTCAATAGTTGACATAAACCTTCACCATGAGTGACAACAATCTGAAACAACTGTTTCAGATATAATATCAACTCCTTGCTGATGCTACAAAAACGTCGTGGAACATGATGAAACAAAACATCTTGAAACCATTACACAAAAAAAAAAGTTTAAACTAGTGTTTTTTTCAAATGTAAACATGATGAAGCAAAATTATAATGAAATAAAACTAAGTGCTTGGATGGCGGCGTGTAATGTTGGTGATAAAGAAAACGATGAAGATTTCATCAGTACCGGTACTGATGAAAACAAAGAAGATTTCATCAGTACCGGTACTGATGAAATCTTCTTCGTTTTCTTCTTGATAGGCCTTTGACCAGTTCCATTTCAAGGACTCTAAAGGCTGTCCTTTCATCTTTTCCTTGGTGTTCTCCTCCCTGGAGGTATTTCGTCTCTTGCGATTTTGGACAACTCTGTCTTTTAGCATCCTGTCAATAATATTTTGGTTCCAATCTCTCTCCTACGTGAAGCTATCCATTCGGTGATGGGGTTGATTTGACAAGAATATCTTATGTTCTCATTTCTTTTTCTGTCTAGTAGTGATTTATTGGTGAGTTTTCTTAATACCCGAATTTCTGCGACCTCCAGCTGTTGTCGATTGCGTTTAGTTTCACTTCGTGTTTTTGCGGCATATGCGAGTATTGGTCTTACCAATGATTTGCTTTTGAATCTTCTCTTAGATATTTGTTGCACCATTTGGAGTAATTAAGGCAGCCGGCGATTCTGTCACTTTTTTTGCTATTCGTTCTTTCATTTCTTTTCCTTTTAATCCTGAGCATGAAATATTAAGCTATAATTTCCGGGTATTGGTTTGGTTTAGCAGGAGGAATCATCAAATAGGATATACTGGGTTCATCGAATCAATGAAAAACAATTTAGAAAGTTTCTTTGAAAAAGTACAAACAGGAACTGAGAAAGTTCCCTGACAAATTTTCTAACGTCCCCAGAGTAAGTTTAGAAAATAACAAAGCACAAACAAAACAAGAATGATCCCCCAAATTCATTAGCATCACGTGGATAGAGTGCCCGGCTTTTCGCAGTGGCGTATTTTTCACGAAACAAACGAAACAAAGTGGATGAACCATGGGAGTAGGGAAGTACATTGTGTCTACTCAACTTGACCAATGAAATTCCCGACTTTTTCCCTGATTTCCCCTGATCATTTCCTGAAATTCCCGACTAAAAAGTATGTCTCGTCCCTTTTCGCCCCACCCAGCGTTTTTCTGAATAATATAAAAAGTTTTCAAAATCTAAATAAACTTTTTTTTTTTAATTTGTATTAACATTGTTTACTAGGAATTATAAAATATATATTACACAACTACAAACAAAAAACGACAGTTTGAATCACATTATAATTTACTAATTTAGTGATTACTATAATATTTAATATTTTGAGTAAAACCAAATTTTCCCGTATTTTAATCGTAATCTACCAAATTCCCTACTTATTCCCGTTTTTTCCCTATCACTTCAAATTCCCGGCTAATTCCCGTTTTCCCTGATGGTAGACACCCTGGAAGACAGCTGCTTTGTCTCAACGTGTCTCAATGTGTCTCAACGTGTCTCAGCGCTTTTGTTCCGCCTTGTATCAGCCAGTGCGAAGCGACTCGTTTGAAAGCACGAAGTCAAAGTGGAATAAAACAGTGTCCGACCGAAGGTCATTTTTTTGGCCGAACCCGATGAAATCGCATATATTGTGAAAAAAATCCCTATATTTAAGTTTAATGCAATTTCTGTTGCATTTTAAATTTAGGATCGTGTTTATTTAAATAACGGGTCACATTTTTTTTATTGTTGATAACATAAAGTAGAATACATTTCCGAAATTGTGATGCAAAATAATATAAATACAAAATAAAAGTATGACAAAAATATCAATCACTTCTTCCTCTTAATATATGGCTCCGAAAAAGTGACTAAATTATTTTTTATTGCCATCCAGTTCCGTACAAAAACAATTAATCAGTTATCTTTTATGTATATAATAATTAATTACATTAGCCATGGTTTGAGGGGAAAGTTCTTAATAAATCTGATAGTAATACTAGACTATAGTAAACTGGACCATGTGTCTACTGACTACTGACTACTGACTAGTCTACTGACCAGTCTACTGACCAGTCTACTGACCAGTCTACTGACCAGTTTACTGACCGGGCGCCTAAATTCAACATTCAGTCAGTTGTCACTTGTCCGCTCCCGTACCGCATTCGGCTTCGGCGAAACCTTCGGTCTAATTTTGGCCGAGGTCAATTATTTTGCCGAAGATACCATTTATGGCCGAAAGTGGCCGAAGCCGAATGTTCGGTCGGACAATAGGAATAACACAAGATGAAACACAGTCGCATGAAAAAAAATATTTCGTTTCATCTTGTTTCGAAACGTTTTGTGTAGTTGAGTAAGCGCCCGGCTTAAGTGTTAAGTGTTAAGTGCCCAAAAGCACCGGACTAAGACATCCTGTCAAATGACATGCATTAGAAAAATGTTCAAGTTGTCTAAACATTTGGGTCAAACTACGAACCCTGTACAATTTAGGTCGGCAAACTTCTCCATTTCCACGATGAGTCTAGAAAGCAAAGTTGGCGTAGCTCACTCCCACCCTAAAGAAGGGAGAGGGGAGGTTTAAAACAAAACAAAACAAATAACTAAGTAAATATTAAATGAAACTCAAGTCATGAGACATTAAAGAATCGACTATTACAAAATAATCAAAATACTTTGGTAATATTTTTTTTCAACAAGAAAAAGTATATTTTAATATAACCTCATTGTTATTAAGTGTTAAAAAAAAAAGTTACGCTACACAGCGAAACATTACAATAATTGACATAGCGTGGTTAATATTTATAATTTGTCATTATGACATTTGTAAAATTAAAATTTTTGTGTTTAAATCGCCCACGAAATAAAAGTGTTTTTTTATTTAATATAAATAATATTATGAACAGCTGTAGAGGAGAAATTTAGCTTGAGATACAAACAAAACAATAAAAACAATGACTAAGTTAATTTTTTAAGAGAGTTAATAGAACATTACACACCTTTTTACTTAGTTAAAGAAAATAGGTTTTACATCATATTTTAAAGCCGTTAGTAATCACATAGAAATAACTGTTAAATATACAGTGAGATAAAATGTGTCATCTTCAACAGATGGGAAATTACGTCGCAAATGTACAAAATGATAATCAACTTGCTAACCTATTGTTTTGAACTTCTATAAGTGATTAATAGCGTATATAATTTTACTTTTAGACAAATTAAATATTAAGCATTACTCGACTCCTAATTTGCTTTCCTAAATAAGTTAATATACATGCTAGAAAATGTCCGCTTAAAGAGGAGGACATTAGCTCAACGTCATCAGTGACATTGGTGTTGGAACAAAAAATAAAGTTCTTCGCGCAATGCAGGTTTTAAATCCATGCTGACAAAACTGTCAGCTTCTGTGGCAGTGGGAAACTATTGATAAAACATGGCAGTGTGAGGCTATGGATAAAAACTATGGCAGTGCGAGGCTGGATAAAAACTATGGCAGTGTGGCTATGGATAAAATCTATGGCAGTGTGAGCTATGGATAAAAAATATGGCAGTGTGAGGCTAGAATAAAAATTATGACAGTGCGAGGCTATGGATAAAAATTATGACAGTGCGAGGCTATTGATCAAAACTATGGCATGTGAGGCTATGATAAAATATGGCAGTGTGAGGCTATGGATAAAACTATGGCAGTGTGAGGCTATGAATAAAAATTATGGCAGTGTGAGGCTATGGATAAAACTACGACAGTGTGAGCTATGGATAAAAATAGACAGTGCGAGGCTATGGAAAAAATGACAGTGCGAGGCTATGGATAAAAATTATGGCAGTGAGAGGTATGATAAAAAGTATGGCAATGCGAGGCTATGGATAAAAACTGTGGCAGTGCGAGGCTATGGATAAAAATCCCAACATTACGGACAAGTCTTGCTTTCCCAACCTTATTACAGAGACCTAGAGCGTGTGTGTTTGGACGCTAGAAAAGGTATAACTTTTGTTATCTCACTTTGTTTCCTTTTTTTAGCACCGCGTTTTACTACCTGTTCGGGTTATTCACCTATGGTCTAATTAAACTAATGTGTTAGGGATTAAGAAGGTTTAATTTAGAGGAAGTGCATCCCCACTTGCGCGGAGGGAGAGCGGAAACCATTTAGGGAAAAACAGCCTCAGTGCACCCAACCAGGTTCGAAATTCGATCTCCGCGTCTTCCAACATGAAAGTAGCGGACTAGAGCATGCGGGTGGTTAGTAATTAATTCTGCTAAAACGCCAATAGTGCTGTAATATCTTTAACAATGTTTATTTTTAAAGTGAGGGGTTCTGTTGTAACAATACGATAATCATATAAGATGCTAGTTCTATCCTTACTGTACACATCTCCCAAATCAATTTGAATAATTTAAAACTGCCAAAGTTACCAAGGTAATTTTATTACAAAAAAATACACGAGGGATTTAGAGTGTGGAAAAGCTGCCTTCAACTCATACTATAAAGTATAGGGATTAAAAAAAACAGCTCCCGGGATCGAACGCTGAACATTGCTCTATTAAGTGAGCTACCCAAGTTATCTATCTATATCCCAAGGTACACTTCTCACGTTTTTTCTCGAGACTCTACCGACATGTTCGAGTTCTAGCCGTGACTACACGAGCAGGTTATATAGAACTATATCCTGTCTGGATTGAACGTCTCGAAGATCCTTTCTAATACCAAGATACTACTACAGTAAAACACCGGTAGTTCAAACACATTTTTCGGAAAACGGGGAAAAAATGTTGTCAAATGAAATATATTTTATTGGTTAACAGGCTCAAAGTTAAATGAGAAATTTCGGTGATATCTGATAATAAATGCTTAATATTTACACATCGTAGTCAACACGATGTGTTCTCCCACAACTGAAAATAATTACAACACATATCAGGTGTTATACAATCAGGTAAATAAATGAACATTTGATTAAACTCATTCAACTGTAATTTAAAATTTGTTAAAAGAGTGTATTTCTCCCGGTTAATCCGGACAAGCTTCGGTCCCAATTAGTCCGGATTAACGAGGTTCTGGTGTAATATTGTATAATTCTGAAAGGGAAAAGGGCCTTTAAGGCCGGTGGCAGACTGACGTTTTTGGTCGCTCTGGTGTATTGCATGGTGTCATATGAGAGGGGTCGCTAAGTCCAAGAAACGCTCACAGCGACGTTTTCAAATCTGTCGCGGCGTTTGTGTCGCTAGTCTGACCCCTCTCATATGACACAATGCAATACACTAGAGCAACCTGGTCGCGGCGTTTGTGTCGCTAGTCTGACCCCTTCACATGACACAATGCAATACACTAGAGCGACCTGGTCGCGGCGTTTGTGTCGCTAGTCTGACCCCTCTCACATGACACAAAGCAATACACTAGAGCGACCTGGTCGCGACGTTTGTGTCGCTAGTCTGACCCCTCTCACATGACACAATGCAATACACTAGAGCGACCTGGTCGCGGTGTTTGTGTCGCTAGTCTGACCCCTCTCACATGACACAATGCAATACACTAGAGCGACCTGGTCGCGGCGTTTGTGTCGCTAGTCTGACCCCTCTCACATGACACAATGCAATACACTAGAGCGACCTGGTCGCGGCGTTTGTGTCGCTAGTCTGACCCCTCTCACATGACACAATGCAATACACTAGAGCGACCTGGTCGCGACGTTTGTGTCGCTAGTCTGACCCCTCTCATATGACACAATGCAATACACTAGGGCGACCTGGTCGCGGGTTTGTGTCGCTAGTCTGACCCCTCTCACATGACACAATGCAATACACTAGAGCGACCTGGTCACGACGTTTGTGTCGCTAGTCTGACCCCTCTCACATGACACAATGCAATACACTAGAGCGACCTGGTCGCGGGGTTTGTGTCGCTAGTCTGACCCCTCTCACATGACACAATGCAATACACTAGAGCGACCTGGTCGCGGCGTTTGTGTCGCTAGTCTGACCCCTCTCACATGACACAATGCAATACACTAGAGCGACCTGGTCGCGGCGTTTGTGTCGCTAGTCTGACCCCTCTCACATGACACAATGCAATACACTAGAGCGACCTGGTCGCGGCGTTTGTGTCGCTAGTCTGACCCCTCTCACATGTCACAATGCAATACACTAGAGCGACCTAGTCGCGGCGTTTGTGTCGCTAGTCTGACCCCTCTCACATGACACAATGCAATACACTAGAGCGACCTGGTCGCGGTGTTTGTGTCGCTAGTCTGACCCCTCTCACATGACACAATGCAATACACTAGAGCGACCTGGTCGCGGCGTTTGTGTCGCTATTCTGACCCCTCTCACATGACACAATGCAATACACTAGAGCGACCTGGTCGCGGCGTTTGTGTCGCTAGTCTGACCCCTCTCACATGACACAATGCAATACACTAGAGCGACCTGGTCGCGACGTTTGTGTCGCTAGTCTTACCACTCTCACATGACACAATGCAATACACTAGAGCGACCTGGTCGCGGGGTTTGTGTCGCTAGTCTGACCCCTCTCACATGACACAATGCAATACACTAGAGCGACCTGGTCGCGGGGTTTGTGTCGCTAGTCTGACCCCTCTCACATGACACAATGCAATACACTAGAGCGACCTGGTCGCGACGTTTGTGTCGCTAGTCTTACCACTCTCACATGACACAATGCAATACACTAGAGCGACCTGGTCGCGACGTTTGTGTCGCTAGTCTTACCACTCTCACATGACACAATGCAATACACTAGAGCGACCTGGTCGCGGGGTTTGTGTCGCTAGTCTGACCCCTCTCACATGACACAATGCAATACACTAGAGCGACCTGGTCGCGACGTTTGTGTCGCTAGTCTTACCACTCTCACATGACACAATGCAATACACTAGAGCGACCTGGTCGCGACGTTTGTGTCGCTAGTCTTACCACTCTCACATGACACAATGCAATACACTAGAGCGACCTGGTCGCGGGTTTGTGTCGCTTGTCTGACCCCTCTCACATGACACAATGCAATACACTAGAGCGACCTGGTCGCGGGGTTTGTGTCGCTAGTCTGACCCCTCTCACATGACACAATGCAATACACTAGAGCGACCTGGTCGCGGCATTTGTGTCGCTAGTCTGACCCCTCTCACATGACACAATGCAATACACTAGAACGACCTGGTCGCGGCGTTTGTGTCGCTAGTCTGACCCCTCTCACATGACACAATGCAATACACTAGAGCGACCTGGTCGCGGCATTTGTGTCGCTAGTCTGACCCCTCTCACATGACACAATGCAATACACTAGAGCGACCTGGTCGCGGCATTTGTGTCGCGGCGACAAAAACGCGAACCAAACGTCAGTCTATCACCGACAAACGGGTTATATATACTAAGCATGTATATAATCTCGGTATAACACGTGAGAAGTGAGTCTATCAGTAGTACCGGGGTTCGATACCCTGTTCACAGCAGTTTTATAAGAATGAAGTGTTAGTATTCACCAGTCTGAGGGCGGAGCTCCAGTTGTCCGGCTGCGGCTTGTTCTTGTGGAGAACCATGGTGCGCACAGCTAGCACCAGGGCGCGGAGGACGCGGAACCGGGAGCGGTGACGCCGGTTACCCACCGCGGCGAAGGTGCTACCCCTCTCCTCGCTGGGCGGGACACACTACACCCCTTCCTACAAGACACCCTTGCCGTGAACCGCCAGCGCACAACTTGCTCCAGGAGGCACCCCCGCGTCAACGGTCATACTATTTTTTTTATCACCTTGTCTTACTACCCGTTCGGGTTATACGCCTATGTACTAATTATACTAATGGTTTTAGGGATTAGGGAGGTTATAATTATAGGAAGTGCACCCACATTTCCTTGTATGGAGAGTGAAAAAACATTTAGCGAAAACCACCGTCAGTGCACCCGACCAGGATTGAACCCCGATCTCCCCGTCATCGCCAGTCTAGTCTACTGCGAGAGTAGCGCCTTAGACCACGCGGCCACCGAAGCGAGTTTCACCACAGTTAACTAAAGTAATTACGGGCCTGAATGGCCGCACGGATAGTGTGCCTAACCTTGAAGTGAGATTCCCAGAGTAGGTCTCGGCCGGGTCCCCGAAAGAATTTTCCACAAATAGTGGGCGAATGCGTGTGCATTTCACTCTCAACCTTCTTACACGGTCCACTTAGGTTAATTACAATCATTAATGTAATTTAAGAGAACAAGAGAAAAATACAATCAATATGAGTATTTTTTCTTCCGTATTTTAATTTTAGTTTGTAATGTATTATACAAAATATTCGGTTCTAAATAAACTAATGTTTAATTTGTCGGACTCTTTGTACAGTCGAGTTTTCATAAGAAGAGCCTTACTAGACAGATATAAAAGTTAAGGACGTTGCCTACCTGTGACTTCACGGCAGGTCAAGGATTTCCCCATGTTACTAAGTTTAAGTTTTATTCAACGAGTTTTAAAGACATAACGTCGAAACAAAAACCAATTCTTAATTAATTTTAAAAATAGTCCTACAGTGTCACAGAATTTTTTTATTTAATTTTTTTTTATAAATCATCTACAGCTCAGGATATTTGTCTTGATCACGAAAATGTCCTGTAGGAGTCTTCCCGCCACGATGTAGATTAAAAAAGTCCGTGGTATCATATATCTATCTAGAATAGGAAACAAGAAAAAGGTAATTTTAAAAAGCAAGTCAATGTTTTCAAGGGGCAAATAGTATAGTGAGTGTGTAAACTCGTCAGAGGAAGAGGAGAAGTGTTATCAATAGGTCCCGGATTTTGATGACATGTCATCTTTTTTCATTTTGTTCGTAACAAACAATGCTCATCGGTACATAAACTCTGTTCATGATTCCCTGGTTGTAGGAATGTCTATTTTATATGTTATTTTTTGGTCCTATTTTATCAATTTTGAATTTTGGGTCGTATTTTCTTGTTTTGCGTAATTTTTTTATAGGCATTTTTAAGGATTTTTGAGTCATTTTAAGGCATTTATGTTGAATAAGTCTATTTTTAAATATCATACAATCAATATTTTATATTATTATTAGCACCGCGTTTTATTAACCGTCCGGGTTGTACGCACTTACGCTAATTGTATAAATGCAATTTTTTTTTTCAAGACACAGAATGAGACTTATACAATGTAGGCAATTAACTATGTGTCCTCCTGGCTTGTTTGGTTGTAAAATACACATTCCAAGAGAGATACTGCGATTAAGCTGGAAGGGGTTGTGTTGGGAGGGGGTAGCTATTATTTCTGGAGCAGGTATTAGAAGAAAAAGTTATATTTAGCAGAATACAAGAATTTAGTTACCTTTTCCTTGCATGAATATTTTCTAGTTTATATTAGTAAAGTGCATGTTTGATTTAGTCAAGTGCATTAATTAAAAAAAATTGTTCATATTTTTAGGTCATTTATTGAAAATTTGAATTAATTGTTTACCATTTTTTAGTAATTTTGTAGGTCAGCTTTTGATTATTTTAAGGTCATCAAAATCCGGGCCCTGGTTACCAATAAATAAACAAGAGGTCCCCCATAGGCTGAACTGTTCATTTTCGCCTCTCTCTCTTTCTATTTCGTACATCTGTATCTGTGATAGTGCTTAGACTGTTTAGGTGCGTCAAGTTAGGATGCAAACCGCTTCGAAATTACTAAGTAGGCAACATCGTTAATAATGATCTACTTTAATGTATTTAAGAGTAAAGTCACGTGATTGGCAGCTGTCATTCTTGTTAGGCATTATCAATTCCAAAAATGACACGGAAAATATAGTATAATATTATTAATTTCGTCCGCAAAAAATATATATATATTTATTTTTAGGAGGCAGTTTCAATTTTAAAACAAATTGGACTGCTACTACTAAACAGCTGGACCACTAGTCCACGCAGCTACCGCCTGCCGACTGACGTGAAACTAGCCCGCTTAGCTTGCATGCAGCGAGGACAGTCTAACTCAAGGTTGTCCCTAGATACACAGCACCTGATAAGAGGCAGTAGAGTAACATGTTCCTGTCGCCCATCCAACTGAGCACGATACTATTTCACCGCTAGCAGCTTTTACAACGAAACAAACTCTTCCAGAACGTGACAAGAATAAAACAACGCGAAGAAGAAGAAGAGTAAACAACACACGCTTCTTTATATAGGGTACAACACAATGAGGCTATTATGTAAGAAGGCTACATGATGAATAAATCAGTCACAATGTCATTTTAAACACGTGACACAACATCGTGCTGTTATGTTGGGAGTCTTTTAAAAAGTCTTATACCTTTGTCAAATTTAAAACTAAACAATAAAGGTATACACTGTTGTCAGTTTAAAGGTGACCCCACGAAACGAAACATTACACAAATAAATAGCCCTTAGTACACGCCCACATAATTATTAGGACATTACTGACCGGCATACCCAATGGGAAGAGACCATTGGGAAGACCTAGATAAACACAGATAGGAAGATAGCATTACAATGGACCTGAAAGAGACAGGGTGTAATGAGGTGGACTGGATAGAACTAGCTCAAGATAGTGATAGGGTGTAATGAGGTGGAATGGATAGAACTAGCTCAAGATAGGGATAGGGTGTAATGAGGTGGACTGAATAGAACTAGCTCAAGATAGGGATATGGTGTAATGAAGTGGACTGGATAGAACTCACTCAAGATATGGATATGGTGTAATGAGGTGGACTGGATAGAACTAACTCAAGATAAGGATATGGTGTAATGAGGTGGACTGGATAGAACTAGCTCAAGATAGGGATAGGGTGTAATGAGGGGGACTGGATAGAACTAGCTCAAGATAGGGATAGGGTGTAATGAGGGGGACTGGATAGAACTAGCTCAAGATAGGTGTAATGAGGTGGACTGGATAGAACAAGCTCAAGATAGGGATTGGGTGTAATGAGGTGGACTGGATAGAACTATCTCAAGATAGGGATAGGGTGTAATGAGGTGGACTGGATAGAACTAGCTCAAGATAGTGATAGGGTGTAATGAGGTGGACTGGATAGAACAAGCTCAAGATAGGGATAGGGTGTAATGAGGTGGACTGGATATAACTATCTCAAGATAGGGATAGGGTGTAATGAGGTGGACTGGATAGAACAAACTCAAGATAGGGATAGGTGGCGTTCTTTTGTAAGTGCGGCAGTGAAGTTTCGAGTTGTTAATCCCATAGAGTAAGTAAGTATCGGGACATTATAAAATACATTTCAATTTATCTTTTAATGGTAGAACAAAAAGTAATTATGTTGTTCCATCTTAAAATATTCTGACTTCTCTGATTTTTAATTTATCCATAATATTTTTACCCTTTGATATTTGTTTATCAAGCCACCCAAATTTACTTTAATTTTTATCTAATTTTTACAATTTTATTTGAGCTAAGAAATCAAGTGGTTTAATTTCAGATAGTTAGAAAGAAAAGAAACTGCAGTTACCATTTCATTAAAGTATCCCAATTTCGCCACATATTCAATTTTTTCCTTGATCTATGAAAATAAATCCCTCAATTTGCCTCGACCAACATATTAGATGACTGTTTACGCTTCCCAAATGTCTTACCACCCAGACTTTTACCGGCTGTTTGTTAGCACACTACGGTGGCTCACTCAAAAATTCTTTAAAAACGAAAGCTTATAAAAAGCAGACGAAACTAAGGCCGTTAATGACGTAATAAAAAACTGTCATCGGTTGTATGTATGCGCATCTGTTTATAAAATAAAAAAAAACGTTTGATTTTGAAACTAATATTTTGTGTGGCTCTTTATCTAAGTTATAAATACACATTTATTTATTTTGATGGTCAGTTATAACACGATATTAGTGTGAATATAGTACTTTTTAATTTATTATTTAATGTACTATAAATATAACTTGTTGCCACAGAGAAACAATAAGCATAATAGTTTTATTAACATAATGTGTTCTTTCAAAAAGTTACAAAAAAAAGCTTACTGTACAATAACATTTAAAAAAAATACATTACTGTTTCCAGCCTGTGACCTAGGTCAGTTTTTTATTCAGGCCATATATTTTCCACTACGGGCTTGCTAGGCCTGTCGTAGCTTCTTACGCTTTATAATATAACTTAAGACTAGGACATGCACAACAACCAGTCCCCGACCATTCTTTCATCACTGTGAAAGAGTAAACCAATATTTTACCAATGATACATTTTTCGGCCATGCCGGGAATCGAACTCAGGACCCTTAGTTCAGTAGGCAGATATAATACCGACTGAGCTAAGGTGTCGGTTTGATTACACAATAATCTTTAGTAAAATATTATAAGCGTTCATCATATCAGGCCCAACTCAGCTTCCAGGTCACGCGAGGTATTATGGGAGTAAAAGATAAAAGAAAATACCTATACTCCATTCACGGTAGGAATTACTCTCTGAAAGGTCTTTTTTCCTACCAATATCTTACTATACAATAGCTTTATGGTAAGGAAAAAGGCCTTTCAGAAAACAATTCCTACGGTGAACAGACTTTACGATATGCTAGAAATGTGTGCTGTGCATTCATATTTGAGTGATTACTCGAAATTTTCCGCGGTGAAGATGGGGGACAAAGCGACAAAGTTTCTTGTTAATAAATACAGTATGTCCTTATTGTGACAGAATGAAGATTTGTTCACAATGTTTAGCTGTGAAGACATTCTAAAATGGTCAAAAAACGGCCTTTTCAATGCAGTTTTTATCCAAATATCATTTAATATTTCACCAATGTTCATTATTAGGAACTTGTATTAACTCTTTAGGTCCATTAATGTTGAGTATGAAATGATCCACGTGCAATAGTGTTAGTGCAACTCTACGATTTCTAGCGGACTGTATCAAAGAGTTGATTGGCAAGTCATGCACACTCTTAACACTTTTGATTTATAATATAATGTTAATAAACAAATGAAAACTTCCACATCAGTGACTTTCAAACAATGTTTGCAATCTTCTGCTAGCTGACGGCTACCACCGTTCCAGCGACGAACTGACTGTACCTCTAAACCTTCCCTCCACTCTTATATCGGTATTACGGCGATGTACTGGCCCTCCCCATACAGAATGATCTCACGAAATTAAATTCCGAACGTTTTCTGGGTCAAAGGGGTAGAGACGGAGAATTTCCCGTAGGGCGAGATTAGCTTTAATCCTTTCTCTCTCTCTCTCTCTCTCTCGTCCATCTCGCGTCACATGTTGACAAACTCCTTTGAAAAAGAAGAGTAAACTTTTCCTTTGCAGTCTGCCTCACACACGACCAATGTAGTGCCCTCGTTTTATTTATATCCGGCCGAAAATTGGCAATAGAAATAAATTCACAATTTAACTGCTAGGTATTATAAATATATACCGGACGTCTGGCGATACGACTACCACTGTATACATAGTAAATACACAAAATACAAGTTAAACGTTCCGATAAAGGCGCATTTCAGCAAAATAATGAGCTTCAGTTCCGCGCTTAGCACGATTACAAATTAATTTGAGATAGGTTTTAAAACTGACAACACACATCAGTACAATATGATATTATCAATATAAAGCCACTCACTCACTCACTCACTCACTCACTCACTCACGCACAATGTTTACCCCTTCTAGATAAATTAGAAACTTGAAATTTGCACACTTATAGCTTCTAGCCTGTAACCGACGGGAAAATTCCAAAAAGTTAAAAAAATTAGTTTTTAACCCCCAAAAAAATTCAAACTGTCGGAGCAACTTTAAAGTCGGTGCGGACCTTTCTTTGGAGGTCTCTTGTGGTCTAAACGGTAAGACCTATCAAAAAACGGATTGCTACGAATTTTGCGAGATCCACAAGTTTGGTCCTATTACTTTTTGTCGTATCTCCATCGGTTATACCTTAGAAAGAGCTAGATTTTTTGATTTTGGTAAATTTTGCATATTTTCCACACATTTTTTTAAAAATTTTCTGACACACTTATGGAACAGCTAGAATCAAAAATTTGGCAGGCATATTGGCACATCCAAATGCCATAAGTGTGCCAAATTTAATGATTCTAGCTACCTTATAAGTATGGAGAAACTAAAATAATGTGTGAAAAATACAATAAAATACCAGTAACTTTAAGTTGTTACGTTCAAAACAACGCTGGAATTACATTAGTTTACATCCACTTGCAAAGAAAACTCACTGGGGGTTTGGGGCGGGGCCCCCACGAGCAAAGCGAGTTTTTTATACAACGACTTGAAAATATATCATTTCAACCCTTCAACTATATCAATCGAAATTAATATTTTTAAATTGATACATTTGTTTGCTTCTTATAACATCTTATTTACAAGTCCACTATTGTAAATACCTGTCAACTTTCATACTTTTAACTACAAATTGTCCGACACCTTAACTCAGTCGGTAGCCTGTTTGCCTACTGAGCTGAGAGTCCCAGGTTCTATTCCGCACACCGAAATTATCATTGGTGAAATTGGGTTTCCCCTTTCACAGTGACGAATTAACGACGGGGGGGGGGGGGGGGGGGGTTGTGTCTGTTATAGATTTAAGTTGTTTATAGTTGTGTGCTGATATAATCAGTCAGTTCAGAAAGTGTAGGTTAAATATCTTAAATAAATTAAAACCGTAATATAAATAAATTATTTCGTGATAAATTTAAAATTGAGAGCTTGCGCTGAACAGGATTACATGACACGTCAAAACTATTAAAGAATTAATTTTTAACAGCGCTAGTCAGGAGTATGTTTGAAGAGTATTAATGAAGCCGTTTTCACGGGATATTGATCCTCAATTTTTTTTTAAAAAAAAACCTCTCAAGGATCTATTAAAAATAACTCTATAAAACCAGGGATCAACTCGTGATGATTACGTCACAACGAATACACAAACAAAGCGCGCGCGTATCGCTTCAAAGGATTCGTCGACGCGGCTGCATGTGAGGAGCCACACCTATATTGGCCTTGATGTGTGATCCTAAGAGCAATCATTTTAGCTCCCATTCATAGAGTAGATAAAAGCAGTTTAAAAAAAAACACCGCTTCTTACTACGCGATTGGATTATACGTCTATATACCAATTACACTAACGTGTTTGGGATTGAGAAGGTTTAATTTAAAGGAAGTGTACCTGCATTTACGTGTAGAGAAAGTGGAAAACCATTCTGGAAAAAACCGCCCTCATAAACTAACTTGGCTTCAGGAAAGAAACAAAAATAAAAAAAATCATGGCTTTCCCCTCAATTTCACAAAATATAAGTTATACGACGAGTTGGGACTCGAAACAAGGACCCAGAGCTCAGGAGGCAATTGAGTTGAGGTGGTTGGACTGGCTTAAGGATAGGAGGGATAAGGAAGGTAAGAGGAACTGAACCTTTATCCCAATTTTCTTATGAATGGACATATCTTACAGCTAGAAAAAGTTACTATAATTGTTCCTAGAGATACAATTTCGTGTATTCATACGTCAAGCCATGTGATTAGCAGCTTCCACATTTGATATATATTATCAATACATATAAAATAACATCAATAATATAATAAAACTTTATCAAGTTGACCGCAAAAAATAAGTTTGTATTTTCTAAAAGATCCTCCGAATGTCCATTTAGAATAAAACCAAGGTACCAGAAGGATGTAAATCCGGTCTTCTTGAATCCGGGTGTGAATAAATTCAGGCCTATACAGCCAGCTGTAAACAATGACCTATGGACCAAAACGTGCCGATTAGGACACCAAGTTCTACTCACGCGTTACCATTTTGGAAATATTCTCAAGAAGTTACGAACTGTTTTATGAAATTAGTACAGCACCCGACATCCAATGGAAAACCACACTTCGGTGGCCGCATGGTCTAGCGATAGACTAGACTGCCGATGACGGGGAGATCGAGGTTCGAATCTCGATAGGGTGTACTGAAGGTGGTTTTTTCATACTGGTTTTCCACTTTCCCTCCAAGCAAGTGAGGGTACACTTCCTCTAAATATAACCTTCCTAATCCCTAAAACCATCAGCGTAATTAGTACATAAGCGTATAATCCGAACGGCTCAATATGGAAAACCGACATCTTTTGAGTTTTAATTCACGGCCTTATAAAATTATAGAATCAAAATGCCCGTCTTATCTCTACTCATAAATTACCAAAATATTTTCCATAAATGAATATAAAACAAGATATAGAGCTTCTCTTCAAGTACCCAAACATCGAACGAAAACTATGAAAAATCCATAAATATTTTCAGGAAAAGGTGGAAAAAATCATTTGCTGGGCAACCAACATTTTTTTAAAATTGAGCATCTAATGCTTATACAAAACTGTAACAAAAAAAATAGCAGGTTATTAGAAATAAGTTTTGACATTAAGTCTCAATAAGTGTATTACTCAACCTCGTATAGTATCTAGAATAAAATTAGCATAAGTTACTCTCAAATTGTAAGACTGGCCATGAGCTAAAATTTGTAGAGTGTCGATAAATAAATAACGGGTAGTATGATGCAGTGCTAAAATAATATATTAAAGTAAGTAAATGAAAGTAAAATAAAACAAGGTTTTAACACTAATCCGTGAAAGAATCGCAATGATATTAAAAAAGCCAACAAGTGAAAGTACGAATGATAGAAACACGAAACTATTATAATGCAATAATTCACAAGTTTAGTTGTTGTTGAGAAAGAGAATGGACGACTAGTTGCACTTTCCATGGCCGTGGATTAGCCTACTAAACAATGTCGGCGAGACGTTATGAGTACATATGTAGGTGATTTATCAAGCGCTCTTCCACAGAGTCATTGCAGATGGATTCCTTTGAAACGACACGAGTATCCGGACTAGTGGGCGCAAGGTCTAAGGCGTCAAGCTCGCTAATAAATTGGAATGCCATTGATTGAGATGTCGAGGTGAAAGGGAGCGGGGGGTATTTTCCACATAATATGATTCATCACTGGTGGCTCTAGCCCAGTGGCGTGTGGTCAACTGTGGGGACTATTAGATCCAAAGGTCAGTCAACTGTGGGGACTATTAGATCCAGAGGTCAGTCAACTGTGGGGACTATTAGATCCAGAGGTCAGTCAACTGTGGGGAGTATTAGATCCAGAGGTCAGTCAACTGTGGGGACTATTAGATCCAGAGGTCAGTCAACTGTGGGGAGTATTAGATCCAGAGGTCAGTCAACTGTGGGGAGTATTAGATCCAGAGGTCAGTCAACTGTGGGGACTATTAGATCCAGAGGTCAGTCAACTGTGGGGACTATTAGATCCAGAGGTCAGTCAACTGTGGGGACTATTAGATCCAGAGGTCAGTCAACTGTGGGGAGTATTAGATCCAGAGGTCAGTCAACTGTGGGGAGTATTAGATCCAGAGGTCAGTCAACTGTGGGGAGTACCCGGGGTGGACCATCTAGTAGGGAGATTATCAGGACAGTTAGATTAGGTGCAAATTACATAACTTAATTATTGTCTAACAATAATTGGATATTGTATAATAGATGATGTAGACAAAAAAATATGTAAGTAGATTTAGGTCCCGAACTACCCTCTAGATGTCGGGATCGATAAAAAATTAAATAAATAATAGATAAAAAACTTGATTATTATAGAAATATATTTTATTTGATGTATTAATTATTATAAAGTTCATCTAAAAATTTATTAAAAGCTTATAATAAAACTTCCTTAGTGATGATGTATAATTTATCTTTACACTACTAATTAAACTGGCTAAGACTGTAAATATAAATTGTAATATTTTTCCCCCTGTCACTTTGACAACTCGAGTTTCTAATTTTAAAATAAATGTCTTCCTATAAAAATCAGATTTTAGCAATATACAGGTCTTTCTAATAGATAGTTGATAGTGTAATTATATATATATTTATTTATTTATTTCCATTTATCATTAGGCTAAGACATTTTGGCTCCCTTGTTCAGTTAGTAACCAGTTAAACTTGCTGTATAAAAAAGAATTGGAGTCCTAAATGTATGTTTAGAAATCGAGACAAACTAGTTTCACGGGTAGTATGATGCCGGCGTGGGAGCTAACATTGGCTCATCAAATATTCTATTAGTTTATTAAACCAGCCACAGTGCAACTTATCATTAATTATAGTAAAAATTATACATTTCATTAGAAAACCTTACGAATCAAGGTGTAAATGTTTGATGCAACAAACACGTGTTCCTGACAGGATTTGTAACGATACATCTCGTCGCCCACTAGGAAAAAAAGAAATCAGTTGTCTGATTCTTATGAAATCAAATGGGGTAACCTCCACTACAGTGCGGCGCGGCTTGTGGGATTTCCGTGCCGGAAGTCTCGGGGTTTCTACACTGAATATCATCGCTGAGAGAACCGCATGGTTGCTATTGGGAAACAGCGTTGTCATTCTATCTTTTCGTGTGGTCAATCTCCCCTCAAATATAAGACAAGTTTGGCAACGCCGGTTAGTCGAGGTTGTCAGTAGCTCCTTCTTATCCCAGCACACCACCTTCAGATATAACTGAGAGAGAGGAGATTTGGCAACGCTGGTTAGTTGAGGTTGTCAGTAGCTCCTTCTTACCCCAGCACACCACCTTCAGACATAACCGAGAGCGAAGAGATTTGGCAACGCTGTTTAGTCGAGGTTGCCAGTAGCTCCTTATTACCCCAGCACACCACCTTCAGATATAATCGAGAGCGAAGAGATTTGGCAACGCCGGTTAGTCGATGTTGCCAGTAGCTCCTTCTTATCCCAGCACACCACCTTCAGACATAACTGAGAGCGAGGAGATTTGGCAACAGTTAACAGCGTGATCAATGATAAAGCTTTTCTCCATAAGACCCAGAGTTCCCTCAGCGATGATATTGAGTGTGGAGCAGAACTTTTTCCTTTCGGTGCTTCGCGGCGTGCCTGTGTGTGCAGGGGTAGACGGAGGGTACTACGGAAGAAACAGTCAGCTGTTTGAAAAATATGTTGGAAAAAGTAGCCCACAATGTATTTCATAGCGAGAAATATTGGCTGGTAGTTTTCAGACTTGTATGACATTTCGAGAATTTTTCCAAGTTTTGAGGGCTGAAATGTCGTATTTGTCAAATTAATAGTCAAAACCATTTGTTCAATTTTTGATATTTTTTTAACGTTTCTACTAAAAATGTTAGTAATTTCGTTTAAATCAAAATACAGTTACTCGTAAATTAGCGAAAGATTTGTTTATAAATATATATACGTTATATTCTGCTTTGTAAAAATGTAAATTTTTTCCAGTATTTGCCTTTTCTCTGATTACCCCTTGACGGGTTTCCCAGATTAAATGATCACCCTAGAATAGCTATACATTATTTTGAAACTAAACACAAAAGTATCTTAATTAGATTCAGGGTGGCTACAAAACATATTTTATAAAATTTCCTGACTTTTCCAGGTTTTCCAGCAACATTTTTCAATTTTCCCTGACTACTTTTTTCCAGTTTTAATGGTGGATGATGACTTGTTTTATTTATTATTGATCACATATTAAAAAAGTTTGTATCTACTAAACATAAACAGTTCTATCAGTTATTTTAAAAATTAAAATTTTATTTTATTTAGGTATTATAAACTTTTGTTTTAGTGTTTGATTGCGAAATTAATGAGATTTTTAGACATATTTTTAAATTCCCTGATTTTTCCTTATTTCTAGTTAAATTCCCTGACAATTCCCTGTTTTCCCTGTCATTCAAAAATTCCCTAACTTTTCCAGGTTTTCCCTGTTTTCCCTGTTTGTAGCCACCATGAGATTGTTAAAATTTTTGAGCTAATTATTTAAACTTTTCAAAAATACAATAGAGTTTCGGAGTATTATTACACGTTTATTAAAACTATAACATGAAACAGTATTATTTTTGTTATGAATATAGTTTAAAAAATTAATTAATTAAATTGAATGTGTTAGTTGCTAATTTTGTGGTGGGAATTAATAATTCATTTCTTGGTAGTGTTTAAATATAGAATACATAATAAGCTATAGTCCTCATTTGTTTATCTCCAAATAAAACTTAATAGAAGTAATGAATTGTTAAATATATTTCTAAATTAATATGGCCAAATTGTATTTTTTTTTCAAAGTACTTTAAATTTTTTCCTTGCGAAGAATAAATCTTCTATTTCCAGTCTATTTTCTTCTTGAGATGCATTATGTAATTTGAATATACAAACAATTTGCAACCATTATTATGTAAATGTATTCATACATTCAACTCAAATAATCTTTAAGATTAAAAAATATCATAAAAAAAAAGCTATTATTTACCGTTCATCTCGGCGTAAGAAAATAAATTCGCAATTTAAAAAAAAAGTTTTTTTTATACATTTTAACCGTGTCTCCCTAAGTTTTTGATCGGGTTATACGCATATTTTTTTTAAGCACCACGTGTTACTACCTGTTCAGGTTATAAACCTCGCATATAAATTAGTTACGTTTATGTGGAGAGCCCACCCAACCGGGATTCGAAACCTCGGGCACCGGCAAACCAAACGAGCTTGATATTTAGACCAAGTACTCATCAGCACGGGTATCTTATTTTTAAGTCTGTAAAATGTTTTTAAAAAAACTGGAGGAGTATTTTATTTATTTTGATATAAGACCTGAAAAAAATGGCCTTTTCTCGCGTCCCCTTCCACCGCATTTTAAATGAAATGGCTATTTTATTATTTTTAAATTGTTGTTTACGTAAGCCGACTAATAGTGGCCATACCACTTCCCACCCCTATATATATATATGTGTGTGTGTGTTGTAAATGTCCTTATTCTAGAGTTTGAGGGAAGCCGACAATATTCGACGAATCCAACGTTTATTTTGCCCTCACGTGACAAGAGTTTTGGTTCACTGAAGCTTCGATTCACCCGAGAACGTGTTCTCAAACACCCACCGCTCGAGACATCTCGATACGACCCAAAGACACGCAGCTATCGTCCGTTCCCTTCAAACAACCAACCGGTCGTCCCGGGGCGAGGGGATTGCGACGGGGACGTAACAAAGCCCAGCAAAGGCATCATCAGACGATAAGTAGGTTAACTGAAAATTCCCACGGAGGTCCGTTATATTCATACTACTTCAACAACACCGCCCCCCTCCGTCCTTTCAGGACTTCCTGACAACAAACACGAAGGATAAATTAAATTGAACCAGAAAGAGATGGTCTGAACGGGGAAAATAAGGTGCTAAAGGCATCCCAACATTAGAAAATATTAATACGATTAATTTGGAGATCCTGGGATAGATTCCCGGCATGGCAAAAAAAAGAAGAAGAAAAATAGCCTTGATGAAATATGGGTTTACTCTCTCACAGTGATGGATTAACGGTCAGGGGGCTTGATGTTGTGTCAATTCTAGTGTCAAGTTAGATTATAATTCGTGGGATGACATAATCAGTCAGTTCAAAAATTGCACGTTAAATACTTCAAATAATAATAATAATAATAATAATAATAATAATAATAATTTTGAGATATCAGCATTCACACATAAATGACGCATGAAAGTATCAAAGTTGATAAGTGGCATGGCAAGATTTATTAACACAACTCGATGTACTTTGCGAACATTTGAAATTCTTTGTATACCCTAAAATCCTTCTGAAAAATAGCAAGCCATCTTTAAAAAAAAAATTCGAGATTTTCTTATAACAATCTTCATAGATAGACATTCTATGCGGTGAAATAGATCAATGACAATGTTGCGTCAAAAGACAAATTTTGATCACCAAGCATAGATACATACATAGGCTACCTACCTAATAACGCCATCCCCTTACAGGGTAGGCAAGAAACAGTACATATAACTCAAAAAACAACAACTCTGTACTTAATCCATCCTCACTAACTTTCTCCACACTTCCCTATTCTTACATACTCCCTTCACTTCAACAACATCCATACACAAAGTTAATACATGCTCTTTTAATCTTAAAGCTCTTAATGCTTCTCTTTTTCACACATTCGTCTACAACATTTAACGACGTCTTACATGGGCTACCACTTCCTTTTGATCCACACACTCTACCTTCATATATTTGCTCCCTCACTCGATCCACACTCATCCTCTCAACATGACCAAACCAACGTAAGACGCTTCTTTCACATCAAACTATTGTATTTCCTTTCGAACCACCCTCCATCATCACCCATTCATCACTGACTCATAAGGTGTACAATTTATTGTGTGCCTCTCATTTACCGTGGGAAACCTTGGTCATCAAAAACAACAGTTATTTTTACAACTATTACAACCTCTCATAAATAATTAGCGTTTCTTCAATTCTTCTTTGGCTCTCGAACACGACTAAGAGCGTTGATTTATTTATTTTTTTGCTGTGGTAGTCACAGTACATATTCTGAACCCACTGATTATATCAGCAAACGACTTAAAACTAACTTAACCTAGTGCAGTACATAATTACATACCAAGACTAGATATTTATAAATCGGAAAGCCGGATGGACCAATAACCAAAAAGTTATCTTTGACAGCTCCATTGGCACAAACGGAAATTTTTTTTGGGGTAAAAGAAGTTATTAATGTAACGAAGCTATTATTTCAGTATTTTATAAAATTTGGAAAAGGTAGACTTTGAGTAGTGTGTCGTAAAGTTGGCTTTAAAATTTAGCCTGTCTATATTATTATCATTATTATTATTATTATTATTATTATTAGCACCGCGTCTTACTACCCGTTCGGGTTATACGCACTTACGCTAATGTGTAATGGTAGGGTGATTGTGAGATGAAATGGAGGACCTACAGTTTAACGTGGGATCCGAACCACGGTGGAGGCCTGGCATTCCTCACATTCACAAGCCTGTCTATATGACACATCTTCAGTGTTCTCTACATTATAGGCTGACTTCGTTAGAAGACTTTTATCAAAACTATTTTTTTTAGCACCGCGTCTTACTACCCGTTCGGATTACACGCCTATGTACTAATTAGCGCCAATAGTTTTAGGGATTAGTAAGGTTATATTTAAAGGAAGTGTAACCGCATTTGTGTGTGGAGGGAGAGTGGAAAACCATTTAGGGAAAACCACCCTCAGTACACCCGACCTAGAGTTCGAGCCTCAATCTCCCCGCTAGTTTCGTGTTAAGCTATACTGCCGAGGACGGGGAGATCGATTTTCGGATCTCGATCGGGTGAACTGAGGTGTTTTTTCCTAAATGATTTTCCACTCTCCCTCCACACACAAATGCGGGTTCACTTCCTCTAAATTAAACCTTCTTTATTTCCTAACACATTAGTGTAATTAGTTATTATTATTATTATTATTATTATTATTATTGTTACTATTATTATTAGCACCGCGTCTTACTACCCGTTCGGGTTATACGCACTTACGCTAATGTGTAATGGTAGGGTGATTGCGAGATGAAATGTAGGACCTACAGTTTAACGTGGAATCCGAACCACGGTGGAGGCCTGGCATTCCTCACATTCAACAAGTTGTGATTAATACACGTCTTGTCAGAGGTGAAGTAAGGGTTTGGCAATCAGATAAATCTGTGCCGGAGCCGAGGATTGAACCCCGGACCCTCAGCACAGAAGTCCGACACCTTACCCCTAGACCACCAGGTCAACCTGTAATTAGTTCTTAAGCGTATAAACCGAACGGGTAGTAAGACGCGGTGATAATAATAATAATAATTTAGAACTTGGATGTGCATTATAAATATCAAACTTTTTATCCAAGTGAAAGGGATGCCAAACACCCCCTTCCTTTCCTCCCTCCTCCCCCTTAGGGGCACACATGGTCACAAAACAAATTTTCCGGTAAGGCTAAAAACATTTATCAATGGGATTTCCCCTTTCCTAAGGGTGATAAAAGTAACGTCCTCAGAGTAAAGGGTGCTCCTAGTGTGTTGTTAGTTGTGCCTGATCTAGAGTTACGTTAGTTTGTAATTCGTGTACTGATGAAATCATTTGGTAAAGAGAGCACACAGTAAATACCTCTAGTAATAAAAAAATGGGGGGGGGAGGGGGGCGGCAGTGAAGTAGTAAATCTGGTGATAAAAACACAGATAAGTTGAGAGCTTGCGCATGAAAGTGGCGCCAACTGGCTACAAAGAACAATCACGATTCACATGTTTACGATTCATAAACAAACAACGTGTTTGCTCTGCCATTGATGAGTCATATTAAGTCCGACACCTTAGCTCAGTCGGTAGCGTGTCTGTCTACTGAACTAGGGGTCCCGAGTTCGATTCCTGGTAGGGTTGAAAAATTAACCACTGGTGAAATGTGGGTTTCCCCTTTCACACTGAAGAATTAACGGCCGGAGGTCTGTTCTAGATTCAAGTTAGTGTTTAAGTCGTGCGTTGATATAATCAGCCGGTTCAAAAAGTACACGTTAAATACCTCAAATAATAATAATGTTGAGATACCGCCATCCACACATAATTTAAGCATGCAAGTATCGATAACCCACTTCAGTGGCCTCATGGTCTAAGACGTCGCTCTCGCAATAGACAGACTGCCGATGGCGGGGAGATCGGGGTTCGAATCGCGGTCAGCTGTACCGAAGGTGATATGAAAAAAAAAATGTTTTCTGCTTTATCTTCGCGAAAATGTGGGTACACATTCTTTAAAATCCAACCTTACTCATCCCTAGCCCATTAGAGTAATCAGTGCATACGAGAATAGCACGAACGGGTATTAAGACGCAGTAATGGATTTTTAAAAAAGATGTGTGATGATGTAATTACTTTATTCAGAAAGTGTAGGTTGAATACAGTAGCCCCATGGCTTCTTTGGTGCTGACTGACAGCTCACAGCTGACGGCTTTGAAAAGCTACCAGACCAAATTATGTAACCCTACGCCGAACCATATGATCTGCAAAAAAAAAAACATGTGTTTAGCAGCTGTCACTTCTGACAGTCAAAATTTAGATATATACAAAAATTTAGGTATATACCTAACTGTTGAGTGTCAGAAGTCAGCTGTGAACTGTCAGTCAGCACCAAAGACGCCATGGGGCTACTGTACCTCTTGTAAAAAGGAGTGCATATCAGTCAACAACCTTTCTTTGAAAATTGTGCGTGTCCGATGGGCGGGGGGACCAATTCATACCAAACGGAGAAGAAAGCCCTATTAGAATTCAACAAATTCGTTTTTCTTAGCATTTAAAATGTAACACATGCCATCCCAAATGGACACAAACAAAATTTAAAAAAAAGAAAAGGGCTTTCCTTTTAAGTGTCGAGCGCAAAGATGGATGGATGGATCTATTGAAGGCCGGGTGACAGTTTTAAAAGTCATTGAAACATCGGAGATAAATGGGTCCGGTCGTGATCGACGAACAAGATTGCTCGACGAGGCCGCGCCCTAGTCGTACGAGGTCACAGGAGAAAGAGGGTGGAGTGATGATTGGAATCGCGAGATCATTTTTTTTTTAAACCTTTTCGATTGCTCTTCCGAATCCTCGCGCGCGCCAAAGAATGACGGTGAGGAAGTGATTCGCAGACATTGGACAGGCGAGTATCTAGTGAACGCTCGGAGAAGGCTATGTTTAGGCAGTAGGGGTGGAATTGATGGGAAGAAAGGGTGGGGGAAGGAAACGAATAAAGTATAACAAGAGCTACTTTCATTGTCATATTGAGTACGCCTCGGGTGCGGCGCTATACTCAATTCTCTTTGCTCGTTGGGGGCTCCGCCCCCGAACCTCCGGTGAGTTTTCTTTGCAAGTGGATGTAAACTAATGTAATTCCAGCGTTGTTTTGAACGTAACAACTTAAAAGTTACCGGTATTGTATTGTATTGTATTGTATTGTATATACCGCACCGACTTTAAAGTTGCTCCGCCATTTAGAATTTTTTTTCGGGGTGTTTAAATTTTTTTTTTTTAACTTTTTGGAATTTTTCCGTCGGTTACAGGCTAGAAGCTATAATTTTGCCAAATTTCAAGTTTCTAGCTCATCTGGAAGTGGGTAAACATTAATGTCAGTGAGTGAGTGAGTGAGTCAGCCATGTGGCTGTCGTATAATATAATAGTAATACAGGACGACGCCAACCCAAGTTCGAATGGACTGAGCCTGTTTCCTGTGCTAAACTGGCCCATTCTATTCGAGTTTATGTTGATGTCGTCTTGTATTTAGCCCTTGAGGCGGAGTTAAGTCCGACTATGAAACTGTCTCCAAGGATGTATTTCCTATGCTTTATTCATGGCTTGAAGATTTTTTTTAAATATCGTAGACCAGCCAAAATTGACAAACGTTCTTTATTCGTAAATTTGAAAAATGACCACAGAACACATCTTTCGGCTTTGGAAATTGACATCATTTATCTAAATTGAGCCGGAATTCAAACCCCGACCTCCGTGTCCTCTCCGGCGAACAAGATTAAATGTGTTTCACATTTAGAACGCGTGTCGGCCGTTAATAGACAGTGTTTAACGTAGGCTAGTAGTTAAATTAATAATATTTGGGGGTATACTATTAATGTACTAGCTACTCTTTTAAAACTAGCGTTATGGTACAATCCAATTTTCACACGAGCCAAAAATAGTGCTAATAAAATAGTAAACTGCTACCAGTTTTGGTCGTAAACTAATGTGTTTGTACCCGCTTCGGTTGCCGCGTGGTCTAACGCGCTACTCACGCAGTAGACTAGACTGCCGATGACGGGGAGATAGAGGTTCGAATCTCGGTCGGGTGTACTGAGGGTTGTGTTTACACAATTGTTTTCCACTCTCCCTCCACAAAGTGCGGGTACACTTTCTATAAATATAACCTCTCTAATCCCTAAAACCATCAGTGTAATTAGTACACAAGCGTTTAACCCGGATGGGTAGTAAGACTCGGTGCTAAAAAGTCTCATACCTGGGTCCATTAGTGGGAGAAACTGCATGCTCGTAAGAGCCAGTACGTTAAGCAGAACTCTCGCTCTCGGTCTACTAGCCACGCGCAATGCCACTCCGCATTCCTCGTCCTTGCATATCTCTGATCGGTCGGCGTACTAACCTCAAAGGTTTTACAACCAAAGGGATCGTGAAGAAAATTAGTAAATTACAAACCTGGGCCAGTTCCATAATCAGAGTTAGTACGCCTCAAGTGCAGTGCTAGACTAACTACAAGACGACACTAACCTTAACCAGAGTGGAATGGGCCAGTTCCATGGTCAGAGTTAGTACGCCTCAAGTGCGGTGCTAGACTAACTACAAGACGACACTAACCTAAACCAGAGTGGAATGGGCCAATTCCATAGTCAGAGTTAGTACGCCTCAAGTGCAGTGCTAGACTAACCACAAGATGACACCAACCTAAACCAGAATGGAATGGGCCAGTTACATAGTCAGAGTTAGTACGCCTCAAGTGTGGTGCTATATTAACTACAAGACGACACTAACCTAAACCAGAGTGGAATGGGCCAGTTCCATAGTCAGAGTTAGTACGCCTCGAGTGCAGTGCTAGACTAATTACAGGACGACACTAACCTAAACCAGAGTGGAATGGGCCAGTTACATAGTCAGAGTTAGTATGCCTCAAGTGTGGTGCTATAGTAAATACAAGACGACACTAACCTAAACCAGAGTGGAATGGGCCAGTTACATAGTCAGAGTTAGTACGCCTCAAGTGTGGTGCTATAGTAAATACAAGACGACACTAACCTAAATCAGAATGAAATGAAACTCGAATATGAAACTGGCCTGCACCCTATATCATCGCAGAGGAAACTGCAGATCTTATGGAGAAAAGCTTTATCTTCGCTCTCTCCCAGTTAAATGTTGCCAAATATCCTCTCGCTCTCGGTTATGTCTGAAGGTGATGTGCTAGGGTAAGAAGGAACTACCGGCAACCTCGACTAACCAGCGTTGCCAAACTTCTCTTATATTTGAGGGAACTTCACGAAAACGAGAGAATGACAACGTTGTTTCCCAATAGTAGCCATGGAGTTACCTCAGCGATCATTCTCAGTGTAATTCAGTATCGTCCTGCATATAATATAGTGCCGCACTTGAGGTGTATTCAGTCTGAATATGAAACTGGCGCTCTTTACCATCCCTACCCTACTATACTGGGTATCATCGCTGAGGTAACTGCATGTTACAATCGGGAAAGAGTGTTGTCAATCTCTCTTCAAACATAAGACAAGTTTGGCAACGCTGGTTAGTCAAGGTTGCCAGTAGCTCCTTCTTACCCCAGCACACCACCTTCAGACATAACCGAGAGCGAGGAGATTTGGCAACAGTTAACAGAGAGAAAGCGAAGATAAAGCTGTTCTCCATAAGATCTGCAGTTCCCTCAGCGATGATATTGGGTGTAGTAATGTTAATATATGTAGAAATGTGGAAACTATATACTACGCAGGCCAATGTTTATTCTGTGAGCCGCCTCTTACTACAATCCCAAGTAAAAAAAAACCACTCGTGTCATAAGAAAACAAAGGGTTGTTTGTTGTGTAAGCAAGAATTATAAGGGTTTTTGTTAGGTGTGTGCCCTTTGTCTTACTACCCGTCAGGACTGTACCCATTTTAAGTGCACTGGTGGATTAGGGATGAGCAAGATATAACTTAAAGGTAAACGTAGCCGCATTAGAATGGAGGTAGAATGGGAAACCATTTAGAGAACGCATCCTCAATACACCAGATCGGGATTATACCCCCGATCCCCCTTAAGCCAGATTAGATGAGCGTGACATTGATGCAGAATATTATAAAAAAATACTTAAGTTTAAATATTATAATTCAAGCTACCCGCGCCTGTGGACACGCGGACTAAGTGGCGGGCTCCTTTAGTCTTGTGTTCTGGTGAAGTCAAGGTTCAAATCCCAACCGTATGTACTAAGGTTGAATTTTTCTAAATGTTTTAATATCCTCCCTCCAAAATCTACCTTCCTCATTCCTACCTCATCAGTGTAGTTAAATACGTATAGCCCGGACGAGTACTAAGCCACGGGGCAAAATATTTATATTAAAATAAAATAAACACAAGCTTTATCCTTTAATAAAGAACACCCCCCCCCCACCTCCCCAAATGGAGTTGGAGCAGTCAAATGTAAACACGAGGGTGGGACGAACATTCCAACTCACCCCTAACAGAATAATGATTAGTTCACAAGGCCCTCCCTCTTACACTTGGTTAACTTCCTTTTCCCTCTGTCAATAAACCCAACAAGAGAGAGCTTCTTCAAAGAGGTCAGCGGGGTGGAATAATTTTTTTAAAAAAAAGGGTGCTTGATGTAAAGATAGATTGGAAAAAAAATTAAAAATAAAATAAATTAAGAGTCCAAATCAGCGGTTCCTAAACTGTTGTACGCGTACCACCAGTGGTACGTACAGTTATTCCCGGTGGTACGTCGTGATAAATAAAACAAAACAAGCTGGAAAAGATAAGAGGACCTCATCAAGTTATACTACTAAAAAGCCACATGGCTGGATCACTCACTGACATTAATGTTTACCCACTTCCAGATGAGCTAGGAACTTGAAATTTAGCAAACTTATAGCTCCTAGCCTGTAACCGACGGGAAAATTCCAAAAAGTTAAAAAATTTAATTTTCAACCCCCGGAAAAAAAATTCAAAATGGCGGAGCAACTTTAAAGTCGGCGCGGTATATACAATACAATACCGGTAACTTTTAAGTTGTTACACTCAAAACAACGCTGGAATTACATTAGTTTACATCCACTTGCAAAGAAAACTCACTGGGAGTTCGAGGGCAGGGCCCCCCAACGAGCAAAGCGAGTCTTATAAATATATTACGACCAAGTCTAACCAAAAGTAAAACATCTAAACTGTTTGAAGGGCTGGCAACACTGATTCCAGCTCAAGACAGCCGCGCAGTCAGTGTTATTGTATCCATAGGCGCCATTAAAAATGTACCAAAATAGTACATATTCAACATCATCTCGGTGGTACACCAAATTACGGAAATTGTTGGGGTGGTACGCCTTTCAAAAAGTTTGTCTAGATCAATGTTCCAACGAGACCCGGCAAGATGATTTGAGGCTACAGCCCAGAAGACAAAATGTTAGGTCGAGCTTTTATCTACTCTATAGAGTGAAAGGCCTACACCAAGTTTTATCGTCCGCGCTCCACTTGTTACTACCCGCATATTTACACTATTGGGGTATGGGGTAGGAAGGTAAGAGTCTTAGAGAAAATATACAGGCATTGGAGTGGGGAGAGAGTGGGAAACCAGTTCGGGGGGGACATAAGTACACACTGGTCCCCAGCACCCTCATCAGCAAACATGACAATATGAGACTGACGTATTTGTTCACGTGCCCACCGATGCAGGTATTATTATTATTATTATTATTATTATTATTATTATTATTATTATTATTATTATTGGGGATTTAGCGGAGCATCAACACAAAAAGCATTATTAATGTGTAAACCCATAAAGGAAAAACCATTTTCAATACACCCGACAGAGATTCGAACCCCGATCTTCCCGCCACCAGCAGTCTATCTATTGAGAATTTGACGCCTTAGGGGGCGGCCAGACTGGGCGAGCGATTAAAATATCAAATAGAACACATTGGTTGTAATGAGAGGTGGCCAGACTGGAGCGAGCGACTGAGCGCGCACGCTTGAAAGATAGAACTGGTTCTATTTTTCAACCGCGTGCGCTCGAGCCGGTACAGTCTAGTTTACAGGCGCTAGGCAATATTATTGTATGTTGGTTCATTGAGTGCTAAGAAAACTTCTCATTTTGGCATTTTTATTAATATCGATAGGTTTATCACACTTGCTACTAACGGCCTAATTTAATTGGTAAGATCATAAACCATACCTATATGTATATATGCATATATATATAAAACTGATATGTTAAAATACTTCAATATTATCAAAGCAGGCCTTTACAAATAAGAATCACCATTAGCGTGGAGAGAGGATGAGAAAACCACAACAATAAATCCTTGTTAAAACCACCCTCAATTCAATAAGCCAAGATTCGAACCTTCCCCTCCTAGTCAACTACAAACTATCGAGAGTTATCTGCTAATCACGTGCTCGCTCGCTCGTTTGTCAGCCTGGCCGAACCCTTACACCAATCGACCACCGAAACGGCTGCTAGCCCTAATTATATAAATTACACTATCTAATTTTCATAGCAAGAACCTGATCTTACAGCTAGATCGACTTTCACGTGTTCATACGTCCAGTTGTTTTATCTGCTGCAGGCCTTTTTTGAAAAATATTATCAGTATAACACTAATTAAATATCATAATGCTACAATTGATGACCACCAAATATTTATATTTTGTGTGCGTGTTTGTATGTGTGAGTATCCTAGAAGGTCCTTTCCATGAAAATTGGACAGTAGGCAGGGCTGTCCGTACGGACAGTGTAAATAATATTATATATAGTTATAGTTTTTCATTTTTAATAACGTAAATTTATTGAACACATCTAAGATAGTACGCCATTGCTTAAATTCAAATGAATCATTAATTAGTGATAACATTACGTTATCACCAGGAAAAGTATTGACGCTAGAATCATGATTGATACAGGGAAAAACTATTACCTGGTCAAGAGTTCGATTCCCGTATCAAGATTATTTTACACTTTAGTGATTACAACTGTATAAAAGAAGGCGTGAATAAAATGCAAATTTGGATAATGGGTTCACGACAGCAACCAAAAGCTAAACATAACCATTCTTAAAAGTCACTTCAGTGACCGCATGGTCTAACGTGCTACTCTCGCAGTAAACTAGACTGCCGGTGACGTGGGCGAGATCGAGGTTCGAATCTCAGTCGGGTGTAATTAGAGGGGGGGGGTATCCAAAATGGTTTTCCACCCTTCCTCCACGCAAATGCGGGTACACTTCCTCTAAATGTAGCCTTCCTAATCCCTAAAACCACTTGCGTAATTAGTACATAAGCGTATAAATCGAACGGGTAGTAAAACGCAGTGCTAAAAAAAACTAACTGTTGAGGCTACTGGGAAAAGGTAACTTGGACCGGCTACAAGGGGCCGCACCGCACCGCACCGGCGGTGACGAATCGTCGAGAGAGCATTGCTCCGCACTTTAGCGGTGCGGTGCGGACCTACCACCGGAAATAAAATGTTCGGGGGCTTCCGAACTATGTTTTTATGGTAAAACTAGGCGTTTCTTTCACAGCCGTGTCACGTGTGACGCTGTAGTCATTGTTTACAACATTACGTACAAGATAAACAATAATATATATACAACAACTTATTGAACAACAAACATTTTTCTTTCTTAATTATTAGCTAACTTAAAACTTTATTCTTCGTAATTAAGAGCTAACTTAATTTTATGAAAATAGGTGAAAGCCTATGCAAGTAAAAATACAAACTTATTTTGTAATAGAACTCAGTCCGGTGCGGGTCGTGCATTTTTCCGCTTCACCTGATGAATGGAAACTCGAGTCATTCTATCTAGAGTTGAAATGAGCCAGCGTAGTAATAGTACTATTCAGTCAGGCAGGCGGCCGGCCGGTCGGGTAAATGATAACATATTCCACGGCGATGTTGACTCGGCGAGGCATGTGTTGACACAGGGATTCGGGAATGTTAGCTACCTCTCTCGACGCTGTACACTACCGAGATATCACGTGTACAGCTGAGGACAAAAGTAGCTGCAAATACAGTTGGAACATACATTTTAAACCGAAATATAAATCATACAGCTCCTTGTATTTATAAGAGATTAGAATTATCCGGAAAATTTTCTACAGTGGCGGCTTGCGGTGGGGGAGTTAAATTGGGGAGGCGGCACGGAGGGGGTGGGGTAGGTAGGGAAGCACGGAGAATAGGGGGAGGGGGAGACAAATGTCGGACTAACCTTAAAATTATTTTAATTAACTTATTGATGATAAATAATTGAATTATAATTTATGAACATAATGGGTCTACAAAGGCTCACAGCCCGTCTCGGTGGCGTAGTTAGCTAACGCGCTAGATTCGTGTTCAGCCAGCCTGCAAGGACGGGGAGATCGAGGTTCGATCTCGGTCACGTGAATGGGGGTGGTTTTTCCCTAATGGTTTTCCACTCTCTCTAAACACAATGCGGGTTTACTTCCCCTATATTCAACCTTCCCAATTGCTAACCCATTAACGTAATTAGTACTTAAGTGTATAACCGAACGGGTAGTAAGAAGCAGTTCTATAATTTTTTTTACAAAGGCTCGCATTCTGTTTCTTTACTACTTTTTTTTTACCACCGCGTCTTACTACCCATTCGGGTTATATGCCTGGAATAAAAATTACGCTAATGGTTTTAGGGGATAGAAAGGTTATATTTAGAGGAAGTGTACCCGTTTTGCGTGGAAGGATAGTGGAAAACCATTTAGGGAAAACCACCCTAACCCAAACCAAGTTTCGAACCTCGATCTCCCCGTCATCGGTAGTCCAGTCTACTGACGAGAGTAGCGCCTTAAACCATGCGGCCACAGTACGGGTGTCCCTAGAAATCGCGCAATATAATTTTTATTATTTCTACAGCACAACGAATTATAATTTCATTAGAACGTAATGTAATCCTTTCAGATTTTAATACGTACTAAATATTTTATCGCCCAAACGTTATCTCCTTACCCAAGAGTTGAAGGGCAAACGGCGAAGAACAAACCAATGACGTCATTTAAGTATCCGCCTTTAAAACACGACAGGTTCGCTCCAAAGTATGGCGCGCGACAAAGTTACCATTCAACGAACTGGATTCTTTCCGCTTTGGTTAAAGCGCTTTTACAGATTAATCTCATAAAGGACCAAAAAAAAAAGGTTGAGCTAGCGAATAAACGTGAGCGAGGGTGAATGATTTAGTCCTGTGTGTATCGGGTTTCCATCCGGGTGAGATGACAGGGGCAAAGGAAAGGGAGGACGAAGCACATGCATGTTAATTCCCCCACCCCACCCCCCTTCCGCGCACCCGTGGCAGCCGGACTTCTGTGATGAAAACATCGTCTAGGGCCACACAGTGTGTAGAAGTTTATAATTAAAACTCTAGAGAGGTTCATACGCATCCCAAATGATACGTCGATACGCGCCCATTCGATTGGTCGAATTTATAAGTAATAACCAGGGACAAAATTTTTGCCTATTCGCTTTTCTTTTTCTTGGTCGTAAAACGTAGTCAGATGAGATAAATTTGTATTTCATGTTATTACAAGTACCATATGTTAATTTTAAATTGCCTAAAGTTACCTTTTCCGTTGGTTTTTGCCTATTTTATGAATAAGTGCCTCAACGTGCCTTTTTCAGCTTTGCCCTCTCTCTATTTTATACTTATGGATTTTCTGCTAAAGAGAGTCCAGTTTATTAGAAAGTAAGTTGTGGCATACTTGTTTGACTTAGGTTTGAAAACAGACACTTTTTAAACAGCTTCCAATGAACGCAAATCGGGTGGAGATAATTGGAGCAGTGGCAGACATCTTGGGTGGACAATTGGAGCAGTGGCAGACACTTGGGAGGACTATTGAAGCAGTGGCAGACACCTTGGGAGGAACGAGAGTTCCTGAATCTTGTCAAGGTGTACGGGAATGAAGGGACAACTTTTTCTTTGCTTTAAAAAGTTTTGTCTAATGCCGCTACACGACAGATATTCAGAACTTGTTGATATCACCATGTGAAGAAATTAGAACTATGTTTTACTGGAGCATTGGGAGGACGATATTGGATTTATTTTGGAAAAAATAAAAGTTTTGATATAAAACGGCTAAAAAACACTGCCCTTTTTCGCGTCTCCTACATCCCCATCTTAAAGAGTGAGCACACGTGACGTTTAAAGTCTGTTCACCGTAGGAATTGTTTTCTGAAAGGTCTTTTTCCCTACAGAAAGCTATTATATAGTAGATTTTGGTAGGAAAAAAGACCTTTCAGAGAGTAATTCCTACCGTGAATGCAGTATACCTGCCCACACCCCTAAATAATTACGCGTCAATATTGGAAATGTCGATAAACGCATTAAAGCCATCACTCGTGTCAGGTTATTATTATTATTTTTTATGCTAGGTTATTACCGAAAACAAATTGCATGACCTATATCACAGAATACCAAGAGCTCATCCAGTATCCTTTTAACCGGGATTTTTTAGATATACGATCACGCTCGAACCAGAAATATAATCGAAGTGAGGTTTTCACTATTCTTTAATTAACAACAGAGAAATTGGGATCAAATAATATTTTTTTAGTTTGGTAAAATGGTTTCGTTGCTCTAAAACCCCCCTTTTTTTAATAAAGACTATAAAAAATGCGACGTCTGGTTCTAGCTGTATTATCTTGAGTTACACGTAACGGACTCTTAAGCAAGTATTAAATCAACTCACATCATCAAGTAATATTAATCCCAAGTAATATTTTAAGTGTCATAATAGAAACTAACCCACATAATTTCTTGAAAATATGGATCTCGGTTTAAAGCCCACGATTACGTCATCAATTTTCCAATTTATTTATTGAAGCTATAGCCAAGGGAAGAAACCTATCTGGTAGGCTTTAAATAGTTAGTTAATAGTTCTAATTTGATATATTCGTACGTCAAGCCACGAGTTCTTGACAAAATGGTGCTGATTTTTAACAGTTGTAAGACTAATAACATGACCTTTTATCAGCAATGACCACTTAAATTTCAAAATATTCGTGCTATACCAGGGTGGCAACAAAACTTATTTTACAAAATTTCCTGACTTTTACAAGGTTTTTTTTTACAGAGTTAATTAACCCTTTTCCAGATTCCCTGGAGAATGACAATTTTTTTTTTCATTTACTACATAAATATCATTTTTGGAGGAAAAAAATCTAGCAGCTACTAAACTTCAAGATTTTTTATAAGTTTTTTTAAAGTATCTACTGAATGTTTTAGGAATTATTTGTGGCACCGTTTAAATGTATCATAAAACACATTCTGTGCAGCCATCTCATTGTCATAAGAATGTCATTTTTAGGCAATACATTTTGTTAACATGCGAGAAACAAAATCTTTAACGTATTTTAGTATGTAGGTGCAAAATTAAACATTTTTATTCTAAAAAATGTATTTAAATTCCCTGATTTTGAAGTGTTTAAATTACCCTGATAGGTGACCTGGCAGTTTAAGGGTAAGGGTCAGACTTCAGTGCTGGGGGTCCGGGGTTCAATCCTCGGTCCCGGCACTGATTTATCTGATTGCCAAACCCTTCCTTCATCTCTGACAAGACGTGTATTCATCACAACTTGTGAATGTGTGGAATGCTAGGCCTCTACCATGGTTCGGATCCCACGTTAAACTGTAGGTCCTCCATTTCATCTCACAATCAGCCTAACATTACACATTAGCGTAAGCGCGTATAATCCGAACGGGTAGTAAGACGCTGTGATAATAATAATATTAATAATAATAATAATAATTTTAAGACTATTCATCAACTCGTTTGAGCATTATAATTTTATCTAATTGTTCATATCACACATTATATTTTTCTATGAAAATTGTATTTAAATTGTACATTTTAATGCTTTTCAATTTCACGTAATACATTAACCACTTTATTACCTGCTTAATTTGTGAATTAATTTTATAATTTTCTAGATCAACTTATCTAAGGTTAACCATACAAAATGAATAATAACGAATCTAGAAAATGAACAAAAAAACGGAAACCGAGAAGTAAAAATAAAATTAATAAGTTCAAGTGTGGTGAAAATAGCTTTGTATAAAAGTTTTACTATTTCAATTTTACGATTGTCAATAAGATCTACACTCCCATTTTTATAAGCATAACCTTATATAAAAGTTAATAGAACTACTTTCACGTATTCATACGCCAAGTCTTGTGACCTGCAGTTTGTCACTTTGATTAATATTAGTCAATACCTATAAACACTCACAGTATAATTTTTTAACGCCGAGTCATACTACCCGTTCGGGCTATACGCTTATGGTTTTAGGGATTGAGAAGGTTTTATTTAGAGGACATGTACCCACATGTGCGTGGAGAGAGTGGAAAACCACCTAGGGAAAAACCACCCTCAATACACCCAATCTAGATTCGAAACTCGATCTCCCCGTCATTGGAAGTCCAGTTTATTGCGAGAGTAGCGCGTTAGACCACGCGGCCATTGATGCGGTTCTCGTATTTGAGTTAAGGTTATCCTTGTCGAGCAAAAAAAAAATGTGTTTTTTATTTTCTTAATATGTCCTACTCCAAAATTCTATTATAAAAATGAAGAGTAAATAATTTCTTTAAAGCCGAAACTTTAGAGAAAGGCGCAGTAAATCAATATTGCGTGTAGTTTTATTGTTTTTTGTGACTTTATTTATTTATTTAGCACCGCGTCTTACTACCCGTTCGGGTTATACGCTTTAGTACTAATTACGCTAATGGGTTAGGAATTGGGAAGGTTGAATATAGAGGAAGTGAACCCACATTTGCGTGAAGGGAAAGTGGAAAACCATTTAGGAAAAACCACCGTCCAGTTCACCAGAGCGAGATTCGAACCTCGATCTCCCCATCCTCGGCAGTCTAACTCAACACGAAACTAGCGCGTTAGCTAACTACGCCACCTAGGCGGATCTTTTTCGTGACGTAACAGGTGTGACTTGTCTCCTCCTGCTTCTCAGATCCAAAATTTCTCATCTAATTAGTTGTGTAATTGTATTTATAAAATGCCTATCTTTACTAAATTATATGTCGGCAATTTTTTCTTCTAAAAACATAAACATTTAAGTCTAAAACTGTTTTGTTGGATAAATTTGTCTAGGGTCCAATGAAATATATTTTATTTGGTAATACAAATAATGATTCGATGATAGTCTCAAGAGTCGACTGACTAGCAGTATCGAAGTGTAATAGTCAATTGCCTCTTAAAGGTTTAGTGAAATAAATACAAAAATTAGTAGAAATTACAAGAAATAAAATTTAGTTTAATGTGTATATATTTTTATAACAGATATTTAATTGAGATAACATTAATGGCATTAAAAAATAGTATAGAATCTTACTTCATTATGCAAGGATTGCGATGGATTAACGAAATAATTTATTAGTTTAGATAAAATAAAGAAAATTAACCAAAGAGAAGTGTTTTGATTAGTGCAACTCAATAAGGTTAAACCCGCCTCGGTGGCGTAGTTGGCTAACGCGCCAGTCGTGTTGAGCCAGACCGCCGAGGACGGGGAGATCGAGGTTCGAATCTCGGTCGGGTGAACTGGGGGTGGTTTTTCCTAAATGGTTTTCCACTCTCCCTCCACGCAAATGCGGGTTCACTTCCTCTAAATTCAACCCTCCCCATTCCTAATCCATTAGCGTAATTAGTACTTAAGCGTATAACCCGAACGGGTAGTAAGACGCGGTGCTAAATATTATTATTATTATTAATAAGGTTAAAACTATTTTTTTTAAAGACCAAATGCATTCAATTTAAAAATAATTAAGGGACTTGAATTTTACTAGGAAATATTTGCTCAAATAATATCTTACTATATTTTTTTAAAAACGGGATACTATATTTCAGCGCCATTATATAAAGTGTTAAATTATATAATGTTACGTTGGCAATTTTAAAGCCAGTTTATGTAATGATATAGTTCACCTGCTTCGAACATTTCAAAAGCATTCTCAGTAAAGTAAACACGAGACATATGTTGAAATCTAACGTACTCTTCATTAAACATGAACAAGTGATAAAGCAAACATTATATTTGTTTCTTATACAAAACGCAGCACATGTGTGTTTGATTTTGAGTGAACAAGGCTCAATACATAAAGCAAACATAAAAAAAATATAGTGAATAGTAAATACCTACTTTCCCGTTATGTTATAGGTGATTTGGAGTTTGTTGACTAAGAAATTATTAACATATTATATTTTGTTCATTCTTTTTAAATATCTTAACGTTTAATATATCTATGAATGTATCTTGATTTAAGTTAATGGACAAATTTTAGAAATATATTATTCTTAGATTCCGCACCCTTCTACTATTACAAATATAACTATAGCAAAAGTAACGTTTAAAGGAAGATTTATGTATGAAGGGCCAACAAAAAGTGTGGTTGAAACATATTTAAGGGGGTTGCCATATTTACGACACCCCTTTTCAAATATTTCAAAATCTTGTATACATGATTCAAATAAGTTTAAGATAGACAATTTAACTAATGATATAGTACAGTTGGATTTGGGTAGGAAGAAATGATCAAATTTACTAAAAATATTTTCATACGTTAAGTCATATGATCTGCCGATGTAACTGTTGATAGATAGTAATATCAATGCCTGGAGATATTAATGATAGCATCGCAAAAAGTCTCACTCATGGAGGTAAAAATGTGTCTATATTCTATAGCTTCCTCCCACCAGAATCCTACCAGAGAATAATTATTTGTGTCATTCTTGGAACGCACATGGCCAAAATTATCCTTTTTAATTTACATTTGGGCCTCCCTTGGATCACAATGGGGCATTATCAGCTTCGGTTGCAGTAGAATAGAATGCAGATGACAGGGAGATCGAGGTTCGAATATCGGTCGGGTGTACTGAGTGTGGTTTTTTCAAAATGATTTTTTCACGAATAAGCAGGTACACTTCCTCTAATATATCCTTCCTTCCTCTAATATATCCTTCCTTCTTTCCTAAAACCATTAGCATAATTAGTATATAAGCGTATAACCCGAACGGGTAGTAAGACGCGATGTTAAAAATAGAAAAATAAAATAAAATGAGGTATTAGACGATCCTATTACAGGGTGGCTACTACAAAACATATTTTACAAAATTCCCAGACTTTTCCAGGCAACATTTTTCAATTTTCCCTGACTATTTTTTTTCCCCAGTTTTAATGGTGGATGATGACTTGTTTTATTCATTATTGATCACATATTAAAAAAGTTTGTATCTACTAAAAACATAAATAGTTTTATCAGTTATTTTAAAATTCAAATGTTATTTTATTTAGGTATTATTAACTTTTGTTTTAGTGTTTAGTTGCGAAATTAATGGAATTTTTAGAAATATTTTTTTAATTCCCTGACTTTCTTATTTTTAGTTAAATTCCCTGTTTTCCCTGTCATCCTAAAGTTCCCTGACTTTTCCCTGCCTGTAGCCACCATGTATTACTATAAACAAGCGGTGTTCTCGCGGGGTCTTTGTATGTTCCACGTTTGGTTGAAATCCACTCAACGAGCCAAAGCCGTGACCGTGACGTAAGAGGGATGCAAAGTGTGCGCGTGGGTCCACGCCGATCACCTGTTTGCTGCTAGACGCCCGTCGTCCTCCTGGTAGTCAACCCGCTAGTACCGCGACCACTCCCGATAAACAACTGCCCCAAGCCCGCTAGCAACAAGCAATGTCATATAGCACCGCCCCGGCATCGATCCGACGGAACACGCCTGCGCCCTCACAGCAACACGTGGCGGCGGCGGCGATTGGAGAGGACGACAAGCGTCGTTGTCTAGCAACTTCTGACAGACGCGACGACTGCTCGGACCACCCTTTCTCCTCTCTCTCTCTCAGAATTACTTCGATTTGACGGGCGTCGTATTAGGGAGAAAGTGCTTTGCTGACAATATATTTTAAAGCGGGACGTCCACGCTCTTAGTTAGGAGAAAAGTGGAATAAGTCACAAGTTAAAATAGTTATAACCACCAAACTGGACCAAAAAAAAAGTTCGATCTAGTTATATATCGAAATGAGGGAAATTATTTAAGAGCGTTCATCATAGCCAGGCCCAACTCAGCTCCCGGCTCGCGCGAGGTATTATGGGAGTAAAAGGGGGAAGAAAATACCTACGATATATCAGAAATGTGTGCAGTGCATTGGTATTTGAATGATTACTCGAAATTTTCCGCGGTGATGATGGGGACAAAGCGACAAAGTTTCTTGTTAATAACCACAGTATGTCCCTATTATGACAGAATGAGGATTTGTGCACAGTGCTTATCTGTGAAGACATTCTACAATGGTCAAAAACAGCCTTTTCAATGCAGTTTTTATCCAAATATAATTTAATATTTCACCTACGTTCAGTATTAAGAATTTCTATTAACTCTTTATCTCCATTAAATATTTATTCAGAAATGATCCACGTGCAATAGTGTTGGTGTAAATTTACGATTTCAAGCCGACTGTATCGCAGAGTTGATTGGCATTAGATGCAAGCTCTTAAGAACCTGAGCCACTTGGAAAGGGAGTGGAAAATCACCCTTACTGCATCCAGTTGGAATGGAACCTCTATCTTCTCAGCAAAGCTGTGGAGTCGGTACGCCAAGAATTCGACTCCGACTTCTTCAAAAATGTCTAAAATATATTAATTAGGAATAAAAATTTTTTTACTGCAGTATAATTTTCCAAAACAGATTACTTCGTAGGAAGCTTCTTTGGCATTGTAGATTTGTATTTGAATGAATTTGTCAATCCAAATTATAAATATTGGTTCTGAAGAATTAAAAAGTATGGCATTAAAATGGTGATATATTTTCTATATATTGTTATGATATTATAGGTTTTATTTTAAAGCCGTAGTCGGACTTCGAAGCCCAGCTTCTGAGACAATCAGGCCCGCCAACTGCTTTTCTGTTCAGGTTATGAGAAAGCTCAATAAACAATTATAGTTGTTAAATAATAATTAAACGTTTAAAATGCAAATATGTAATTGTCTTTTAAGGGGTAACACACAAAATGGTAGTAGTGAGAGGCTTTTGTTTTGTGTGTTTTTTCCAAACAGGAAAATCAAGTCATCCAGCGAGAGAATGTGAGCCTTGTAACGTTGCAAGACTGATACGGTCCAGGTTTACCATACTCTCTCATTTCTCATCCTGTCAAACTTTTATTAATTTATTTATACTTCAAAACATACTTGTAAGGGTTCGGCTAGACTGGCGAGCGCATGATTAGCAGATAGCTCTCGATAGTTGTTGACGAGGAGGCTCCGAATCTTGGCTCAGTGAACTGAGGGGGTTTTAACAAGCGATTTATTGTTGTGGTTTTCTCATCCTCTCTCCACGCTAATGGTAATTCTTATTTGTAAAGGCCTACTTTGATAATATATAAGTATTTTAACATATCAGTTTTATATATATATGAATATATACACATATATACATATAAGTATGGTTTATGATCTTAGCAATTACATTATGCCGTTAGTAGCAAGTGTGCTAAACATATTGATATTAATAAAAATGTTAAAATGAGAAGTTTTTCTAGCACTCAATGAACCAACATACAATAATATTGCCTAGCGCCTGTAAACTAGACTGTACCGGGTCGAGCGCGCACGATTGAAAAATAGAACCAGTTCTATCTTTCAATCGTGCGCGCTCGCTCACTCGCTCCAGTCTGGCCACATATTCTATTTTATATTTTAGTCGCTCGCTCGGTCTGGCCGTCCCCTAACCGATGCCTCATTGAGGACATAACCTTGAATACGGAGTTTGGTTGTCCAGTTCTACCTCGTGTTTAGAGAGTCACTCGCCCAGCCAAGCCAACACAAACAATAAATTGATTATAAATGTGTACATGATTTTATTTAAGTAAACAGAGCTCCCGTCCTTATTTTGTTTTTTTCCTCCTTTTTCAGCCATGTTGCGAAACAAACATGATGCACAACACGAGTTAATATATTCAAGGCTAATGTTATCTCTCCCTCAGCCGATAATACGTTGCGTTGTAACTCTTATCTTGTGGTTACAGAAGGAAGTATCGATTTATTGACTACTTGTGACGCACTCTTCACTGCTACCCTTTTTTTGTTTAGCACCACATCTTACTACCTGTTCGGGTTATACGCCTATGTACTAATTACACTAATGTGTTAAGGATTGGAAAGGTTTAATTTAGAGGAAGTGCATCCACATTTGCTTGGAGGTAGAGCGGAAAACCGTTTAATAAAACCACCATCAGTGCACCCGACCGGGATCGAACTCCTATACTCTCGTCTTCAGTAGTCTAGTCTAACACGAAAGTAGCGTTATACCACGCGGCCACCGATGCGGGTTCCCATTTTGTTGACGATTTCATATTTGACACTATTTTTTTAATCAGGATCATAACACAAGCCAAACCTGTTTTTTGTGTCCGCATGGTCTAAGGCGTCATTCTCGCAATATACTAGGTATACTGCCAATGACGGAGATCGGGGTTCGAATTCCGGTCGGGTTCACTGAGGGAGTTTTTTCTAAATGGTTTTCCACTCTCCCTCCACGCAAATGTGGGTACACTTCCTCTAACATTCAACCTCACTTATCCCTAACTCCTTAGTGTAATTACTACATATGCATATAACCTGAACAGGTAGTAAAAAATTGTTAGAAATCTAACCCCTCCATTACCGACAAGTTAGACTAGACGAGACTGACGCTTTACTCCGCGTGTCCACCAGTGCGTGTTTCATCAAAATATTGTCTCTCCTCTCCCTCCCTAGAGTAAACTGGTGCACTTCCTTTTATTTTTTAAATCCCTTACTACATACTCTTTAGAAGATGTTTTAAGTCGGTGACATAAAAATGTGCATATTTCAGTTTGTTTAAAAGCTTTTTTTATTTAGTTTCAAAGAGACGATAGAAAGAATTTCAAAGGATAGTTTTTTATAAGTAATATAAAACTAACGTTGACGGTATTTTAATTATAGTTTTTTCATGCATAAGATAATAAAGAGAAGCGACGCATTTAATTCATCAAAGAAACATGTCACATTCAATAAGTGTAGGAAGAAAGATAAAGTAGATGAGTCAATCATTGTGCAAATTCTTTGAAGATATGATCATTTCTGGAACAACAACAAAGTTTGTTTTTTACAGAATACCCGCCTCGGTGGCGTAGTTGGCCAACGCGCTATTTTCGTGTTGAGCCATACTGCCGATGATGGGGAGATCGAAGTTCAAATCTCAGTCGGGTAAACTGGGGTGTTTTTCCTAAATAGTTTTCCACTCTCCTTCTATGCAAATGCGGGTTCAATTCTTATAAATTCAACCTTCTCAATTCCTAACCTATTGGCGTAATTAATGCTTAAGCATATAACCCACACGTGTAGTAAGGCGCGGTGCTAAGTATAAGTATTTTTTTTTTACAGAAAAGACGCCGAGTTTTAATATTAGTATTTTTGGAGAATTTAATTTGCTCAAAATAAAGTTAAAAAAAAAAGCTCTATACAATGTATATGCGTGTTTATAAGAATTTACCTGAGGTTATTTATATTACAAATTTCGTACAAATATATTTGAAAAATAACACATGTATTCATAATCTTGACTTTTGTGGGTTTCATTTTCTTTTTCGATGGTTAGTTAGACCCATGGGATTAGGGAAAATTGAGTCCGGGAAAACTGCGCCTTCCCAGAAAAAAGGGGAAAATTGCGCCCTCCTATCAACCATCACACCATTAGGTGGGAAAAGTGCGTGCCACACACTGTTTTACACACTTACAAATCAAGTACGCCCAAGGACTAACAAAGTGTTTGAAGAGTCTAGCCTAAATTCAATAAATAGTTGGTAACTTCATTTTATACGTTCACATCAAATACTTACAGATACACACTAATCTTTATTTCATTAAAGAACCTAACCTAACCTAACCTAACCTAACCTAAACAATAGTCAAGGAGACAGGTGCGATGAATCGATGTACTTAAACTTTCTCAAGACCTCATGATGTGCGATGAGTCGATTTGAAATACCCGCCCTCCTAAACAAAAGGATGCGATGAACCGATCTACGCCGGTGAAAATGTTAAGGTCGTGAGGAAAGTAAGGTGAGACAGACAAGGTCGTGTGGGCGCACTTTTCTCACCTATTAGTGTGATGATTCATGTGAGGACGCAGTTTTCCCGACACCCACCCATGGGTAAATGTTACTTCTCTTCTCCTTTCTCACAAGTAAAGTTATCACATGTAGACCCATAGTAATCTGAATCATTCGTCCATCAAAGTGTCCACTAAATAGGCAGTATTCATCCTGTGGTACTAGTACCCATAGTACCAATAACAACCACACAGTGGTATCGTATTAATCCAGAACCAGGCCTCCTCCCTGCCTTCATCAAAATTCGTCCACGCTAAGAACTGGTAAATTTGGAAAAAAAACACACACAGCTATATCACTGACCAGTCATGCAGGGTGTCTACAAAACATATTTTACAAAATTCACTGACTTTTCCAGGCAACATTTTTCAATTTTCCCTGACTACTTTTTTTTCCAGTTTTAATGGTGGTTGATGACTTTTGTTTTATTTATTATTGATCACATATTTTAAAAAAAGTTTGTATCTACTAAACATAAATAGTTTTAACCATTATTTTAAAAATTAAAATTTTATTTTATTTAGGTATTATTAACTTTTGTTTTTGTGTTTAGTTGCGAAATTAATGCGATATTTTAAACATATTATTTAATTCCCTGACTTTTCCTTATTTTTAGTTAAATTCCCTGACATTTCCCTGTTTTCCCTGTCATCCAAAAACTCCCTGACTTTCCAGGTTTTCCCTGTCTGTAGCCACCATGTCATGTTACTTATTTTTGCTAGGTCTATAAAATATAGATTTTTTTATTCGTCTTATTAAATGTTGACATTTTTTTATTCTTGATGTTTAAAACTAAAAATAAAAATGAGTCAATAATTCTTGCTGGCCAATTAAACTTCGGTGAACGTATGGTCCGAGGTGTCGCTCTCACTTTAGACTTGGCTGTCAATGACGGGGAGATCGGGGTTCGAATCCTGTTCGGGTGGGTTTTTTCCCCCTAAATGGTTTTCCACTCTCCCTTCACACAAATGAAGGTACCTTCCTCGGGAGTAATTAGTACATACGCGTGAAAAACCGAACGGGTAGTAAAATGCTGTGCTAAAAAAAAAGCTATATAGCTACAAAATGTTGAAAACATATTGCATAACTTAAGATTAAATATTTTAAATGTAGAGCTAGTTTCTTAAGTGCAAAGTCATGTTGCAACATATCAAATCATATTTATTTGAGCTTTGAGTGCATTAGGACTTCCTTTGTGACAAGATTTCTGGAGGAATGTGTAACACATCGGACAAACGAATGTAGGAGAGTTGAACTTGAGGACATTTGACAGAACACTGCAGTTGAAACAACAATTATTACTAGCACCGCGTCTTACTACCGTTAGGGTTATACGCACTTACGCTAATGTGTAATGGTAGGGTGTTTGTGAGATGAAATGGAGGACCTACAGTTTAACGTGGGATCCGAACCACGGTGGAGGGCTGGGCATTCCACACATTCACAAGTTGTGATTAATACACGTCTCGTCAGAGGTGAAGGAAGGGTTTGGCAATCAGATAAGTCAGTGCCGGGACCGAGGATTGAGCCCCAGACCCCAGCACAGAAGTCTGACACCTTACCCCTAGACCGTCAGGTCACCTGAAACTATGATATTATTGCTCTCAACCAATAAAGGTTAGCCTCAACATTTCATTATCATAGCCAAGATATTACGCTTGTTGTAATAAAATCTCATTATAACAACAAAGTTAATCTGCAAAAAGAATAATAATACAGTTCGCAGATAAATTAAATTTGACAACATTGTAATTTGTGTTTGTACTACTACTATAGAAAAGCCCTTAATTTAACAAGTATTTAAATTGTTGACAATGTACTTTTAAAAATATATTTTTGGCCGATTCCATTTTGGTCTGGGTAGGTGGTGTCTTGCATTTAGGACAGTACTACACTTGAGGCGTATAAGTCGACAATAAAACTGGCCATTTCATTCTGGTATAGGTAGATGTCTTGTATTTAGTATAGCACGTACTAGAGACGTACTAAATCCGACAATAAAACTGGCCCATTTCATTCTGGTCTAGGTAGATGTCTTGTATTTAGTACAGCACCGTACTAGAGACGTACTAAGTCTGACTATGAAACTCGTCCATTACATTCTGGTCTAGGTAGGTGTTGTCTTGTATTTAGTATAGCACTGCGTATTGTAGTCATGATATACATTCAGGTATAACTAACCTACTTATGAAGGTGAGATATTATCTCAAAGCCGTACACTAGGCCAATAAAACCACCACGAAGCATTGCAATTTGATATCTATTTTTTTATGTTGGCTGCGAGTGTACGCCGGTATCAGTTACGTTGGAAGAGAGGGTGGGTTTCGAGACGGAGCAGGATCGAATCTCATCTCATCTCACTTTCCACGACCTTGCCATTTGGATCACCTTGAACGTCGCGGCATTCCCGAGTCATGACTCACGCGCCGGTAACACCCACAAGAGACCGCAACCAAGAGTCAAACGCAAGACTACCACTTCCCAGCCAGTACGCTCCTATACCTCAGTTTTAGCTTATGTGGTGCTGACTGACAGCTCACAGCTGACAGCTGACGGCTTTGAAAAGTTACCAGACCAAATTATGTATCCCTACGCCGAACCATATGATCTGCAAAAAACATGTCTTTAGCAGCTGTCACAGCTGACAGTCAAAATTTAGGTATATAACTAAATGTTGACTGTCAGCTGTCAGTCAGCACCAAAGAAGCCATGGGGCTACTGTAGCTACTACCTGTCCGAGCGCTCCACCTATTTACAATACTGAAATAAAAATGAGAAAGTAAAAATTCAGAGAATATGTACTCGCATTTGAGTGAAGGAAGATAACATTTAGGAGGGGGGGGGAGGGGAATCACAATCAGTACAGCCATCAGGCATTCAAATCCTGACCTCCCCATCAGGGGTCATCCATAAACTACGATACGTTTCTTGACCCCCCTCCCCCACCCAATGTAACACCAATCTGACATCTACCCCCCTCCCTACAACCTGTGTTACGTAACTTTTCACATAAAGAATAAATGCCATTATTCCATGGGGAAACTTTTGAGTTACTAAAATGGGAATCAGTCTTAATACTACTCATAATCTAAAGATATCTATCTATATAAGTACGTTTACTAGCGGGGAAAACATGAACAATAATATTAATTTTTCATCATTCGAATCTAAGTATAAGATCTGTGTTAAAGTCTGTTCAGCGTAGGAACTGTTTTCTGAAAGGCCTTTTTCCTTACCAGAAATCTATTATATAATAGGATATTGGTAAGAAAAAAGACCTTTCAGAGAGTAATTCCTACCGTGAATGGAGTACACGTAACACTGTGATGTACCCATGTGAAGCTCACCCCTTCCCCCCCTCAAAACATCGTTACGTGATTTATGGACGACGCCTCACCGGGCGATCCTACTTATTTGCAAGAGTGACGCATTAAGGTGAGGTGGAAGGGGACGCGAGATAAGGTGTTTTTTTTTTTTCAGTTTTTATAGCAAAACCTTTTTTTTAGAGCAAATAAATAAAATACAGCGTCAGTAGAAACATAATAGTTTAATTTTCTTCCCGTGGTGGTATCAACAGTTGTTGAATATCTGCCAAGGGTGTCCTGTAATTTAATGACAACTTTTTCTCTTAATTAAAAAAGTTATTCCATCTAATGCAGCTATGTTCATAACAGATATTCAACAGCTGTTGGTATCACCATGTTAAGAAAATTAAACTATATGTTTGTAGCCTCCACCGTGGTTCGGATTCCACGTTAAACTGTAGGTCCTCCATTTTATCTCACAATCACCCTACCATTACACATTAGCGTGAGTGCGTGTAACAAGAGCGGGTAGTAAGACGCGGTAATAATAATAATAATAATAATAATAATAATAATAATAATAATAATAATAGTAATAATAATATATGTTTGTACTAGAGCAATAGTTTATTTATTTTGGCAAAAAAAAAAGTTTTACTATAAAAATTGAATAAACACTAACCTTAACTCGCAACCCCCCACATCCCCACCTTAAGCGTGTGCTGTATCGGATAAGAAAATACAGTAAGATCTAGTTAATTCGACATTGGTCAATTCGAAATACTTGATAGTTCGAACACACCACGATTTCCCATGAAATACCATCTAAATCAATAATTATTGTAAGAAATAATTTTTAATTCGAATTTTAGAAGGAGATATTTGGATTTAAAAAATATCCTTGCGTCCCGGCGCCTTTTTTTTTTTTTTTTTTGAGGTAATGTACTTCCATTTGCGTGGAGTTAAAGAGTGGAAAACCCTTCAGGAAAAATATACCCCCCAGTACACTCAGCCGGAATTCGAACCCAGAACTACCCCGTCACCGACAAACCAGATTCGACTAGATTTACATTTAGTGCACGTGTTCACTAATACAAATTACTGACACTAAAGTGAACTTATAAATACCGGTATATATTTATATTTTTGACGTGCCCTTAGACGATATATTTCATTTTCTCTGATGATATAAAATATAAAGCTGAAATATGCTCTTAAATCAAAATTCAAATTATTTTTAAAAAAATCTCAGTAAAAGTCAAGCGAGAGACATACAAATTTCAAAAATTTCTTGTGAAGGACCACTTCAAATAGCTTCTAAGATCCCATTTTCAAAATATGGCTGTGACCACTTCAAATATCTTTTAAAGGCATCTAATTTTAGAGAAAAATTCAGGCGAAGATAGCATCCAGATTTCAAATAATTCAAATAGCTTTTAGGAAATCGAAATTAAAACAAATTCTCGGTGAGGAATATTCAAAATAGCTTTTAGAGGTGTCGAGATTTCAAAAATTTCTCAAAGTAGGATTACTCAAAATATATTCTAGAAGCATCCCAAATTTCAAACGTTTATCGATGAGAGGTCAGCGCCCCTCCCCCTCACAAAAATAAAGTTCCGCCGCCATTGTCCCAAATGACAATTCTCTCGCTCCTACTGGGAATCAAACCCAAGATCCATAATTCAGTAGACAGACCCGCTAAAAAAAAAATACATAAAAAACTCAAGACCATAAAAAATAATGTGAGGGTAGTACAACAATAACGTTATTTTATTTAAAACATATCTATAATAGGTACAATTATTATAGCTTTTACATTCGAATGGGGCAAAAGTGACGACCGATTTAGGTAGCTTATCGTTTTACTTTGTATTCATTATTCCTAAAGTGTCCCTGATGGCGTGGTCATGTTGTGCCGGGTGACTTCACCGTTGGACACGTCGTGTCGGTCGTTACACACACACACACACACACACGAGTCCGGTTATTAGTCCGGGGGAACAGCGCACTGCTGCAATATCTATTTACACAGGCGCGCAACCGTTCAATGACGCAATTTCCAACGTAAAACCTTTATGAAGGCGCTTAAACAGACCTTTTTTTTTATCATGCTCAATTCAATAAAAGTTGACTAGTGCCGTGTGAACGATATATATAGTCCAATTTTCATACTAAGGCCTTTTTAAAAAAATATACAAATCCATTTTTAAAGGCCAAAAATTGATCAAATTTTCTATTCAATTTGTATTCTTTTTTTTAAGCACAGCGTCTTATTATACGTTTGGGTTATACTTTTATGTACTAATTACGCCGATGGTTTTATGGATTAAGAAAGTTATATTTTTTTTAAAGTGTACTCTCATTCGCGTGGAGGGAGAGTGAAAAACCCTTTTGAAAAACCACCCTCATTACACCCGACCTAGATTCGAACCTCGATCTCCCCGACATCATCAGTCTAGTCTACTGCGAGAGTAGCACGTTTGACTATGCGGTCACCGAAACGGGTGTTTTTATTTTTATTTTATTTTATCAAGTTATTTATGTCATTAACGAAGCGACACACGCAACTACACAGTTTGATGACAGCGAGCTGTAATTACCGAACGCGTATGACACAAACATGCATTGTTTTAAGACCAATTCGTGTAGCCATGAACGGTAGGCCGACAACTTCCCGAGAAATGGCATGTTAGTCAGTGCACAGAAGTTAGGTCAGGTCAACGGTGGGGAACCTTTCAGGTTAAAGTGGCCATCATCTACTAAGTAGACACGGCGTGAAGGAAGAAGGAAAAAAAAAGTTTATAGAATGGTGAACAACGCAAGGCACTCTAGATGACGTGTTCTGGTCTCTTTTTTTTCTGACTTTTTCTCTTCCTAGGTCAAAAAATAAAGTATTTTCTATAACTCCACCGCCCCAACCCCCGAGCCGTCGGGCTCAGAGTCAGGTAAGGTGACCGACCATTTGTTTCATATTTTAGGAGACAGTCCTCGAAATAAAACCTTTATGTCTTGGACTGAGTGTGTCCCTGATTTGATAAATAATAAGCGCCATTTAAAATTGTTATGAATCAAACAAAAATGTTTTAATAAAGTCAGTTGCTAAAAAGGTTAAGAGCGTGCCAATCAACTTTGTGATACAGACGGCTAGAAATCGTAAATTTACACCAACAATATTGCACGTGGATAGTTTATTACTAAACATTAATATGGAGGTAAAGAGTTAATAGAAGTTCCTTATACAGAACATTGGTGAAATATTAAATAATATTTGGATAAAAACTGTAATGAAAAGGCCGGTTTTTTTTTTTACCATTTTACAATGTCTTCACAGATAAGCGCTCTTCACAAATCTTCATTCTCTCATAACAGGGACATACTGTAGTTATTAACAAGAAACTTTGTCGCTTTGTCCCGCATCGTCACCGCGGAAAATTTCGAGTAATCATTCAAATACGAATGCAATGCACACATTTCTTGTCTTTTCTTTTATCTTTTACTCCCATAATACCTCGCGCGAGCCGGGAGCTGAGCGGTCCTGTCTGATATGATGAACGCTCTTAATATGTACAATCTTTCTGCAAAGCACAGCTTCATGTTCAGTGACGAAGGTTTCTAACATTTTTTCTCAACTTTTGGCTCTGACTGTGCATAGGCTAGAGATGAAAATTTTTCAGGGAAATTTTGAATTGGACATTTTTCCGCAGTGGCGGCTTGGGGTGGAGGGTTTAAATGGTGGAGGTGGCGCCTAGAGCCTATTGTACTTCAAGATACAGTGTGTTAAGAGACAAGTAGGTCATAGAAGGGAAGGGGGGTAGTTAGGAAGCCTGGAGGATAGGGGGGAGAGACCAATATTGGGCCAACCTTAATGTTATTTTAGTTAAATTAGTGATGATAAAGAATTTAAGTATGATTTATGAACATAGCGGGTCTACAAAGGCTCGCATTCATTTGTTTCTTTACTTTTTTTTTAGCACCACGTCTTACTACCCGTTCGGGCTATACGCCTATGTACTAATTACGCTAATGTATTAGGGATAAGGAAAGTTGAATTTACAGGAATCGCACCCGCATTTGTGTGGAGAGTGAGTGGAAAACCATTTAGATAAAACCTCCCTCAGTGCACCAGAATCGAACCTCGATCTCCCCTTCCTCGGCAGTCTAGTCTATTGCGAGAGTAGCGCGCGTTGGACCATACGGCCACCGAAGCAGGTGTTTCTTACTATAGTAGCCCCATGGCTTCTTTGGTGCTGACTGACAGTTCACAGATGATTTCTGACAGTCAACATTTAGGTATATACCTAAATTTTGATTGTCGGAAGTGACAGCTGCTAAACACATGTTTTTTGCAGATCATATGGTTCGGTGTAGGGATACATAATTTGGTCTGGTAACTTTTCAAAGCCGTCGGCTGTCAGTCGGCACCAAAGAAGCCATGGGGCTACTGTACTACAACTGCTGCTGCTACTAATACTACTATCACTACCACTAGTTATTATTATTACTGTTATTATTATCCATTTAATCAGTTGAAATTAATCAACAGGAAATAATAATTGAAAATTTTCCGGAAAAAATATAGAGAAAATTTTCCAAAACGGAAAATTTTCCGTCTGACATCTCTAGCGTGGGCTAATTCCCTACTTTTCATGTACCGGTCCTATTATCTTTTACCTACATCGCTACATTCCAATAACACGAATATATAAAATATTACTAAAAGGTGTATCAAGTACCATTTAAATGGCAAATATCTTCTCTTGAATCCCATCAGCGATTTTAATATCTCTCCCGAAAATGTCAAAACAAAATCGGTAGTTTTAATGTAAGGCAGACTTGTCAAACTCGTTTGATTATAAGGGCCACGTCTACCTCGTGGTTTTGAGGTAAAGTGCTCGCTCAGGACACAATGTTCGTGGTTCAAACCAGCCGGGTCGAAGGATTTTTCTTGAGTGATAAAACAAATCCGTAGCACAACTTCCTTCGGCGGGAAGTAAAGCCGTCAGTTCCGTGTCGATTGTGGCATATAAATAAACCTGGAGGTATGTGAAAATACCTTTACAGTAAAATTGTAGCTTAAGCCCTTTCGCTCTCGCTCATAGAAATTATCGTGTACTGATACAATCTGTCGGATCAGAAAAAGTGCACATTAAATATTTCAAATAAATAAAATATAATGACACATTCAAACATAAAATACTTAGGGCCGCATTTAAAAATAATAATAAGTTGGTGTCACCTAAACAAAAAAAAACCTTTAAAAATCCTTATTATTACAAAACTAGAGAAAACTAAGGTTACACAAAATGTAATGATTCGACCTCTAGTTTTTTTGTTTTGTAAATTCATTATTATTATTATTATTAGTACCGCGTCTTACTACCCGTTCGGGTTATACGCACTTACGCTAATGTGTAATGGTAGGGTGGTTGTGAGATGAAATGGAGGACCTACAGTTTAACGTGGGATCCGAACCACGGTGGAGGCCTGGCATTCCTCACATTCACAAGTTGTGATTAATACACGTCTTGTCAGAGGTGAAGGAATATATTTTATAGACCTGGCAAAAATAAGTAACATGACATGGTGGCTACAGACAGGGAAAACTTGGAAAAGTCAGGGAGTTTTTGGATTACAGGGAAAACAGGGAAATGTCCGGGAGTTTTTGGATTACAGGGAAAACAGGGAAAGGTCAGGGAATTTAACTAAAAATAAGGAAAAGACAGGGAATTAAAAAAATATGTTTAAAATATCCCATTAATTTCGCAACTAAACACAAAAACAAAAGTTAATAATACCTAAATAAAATAAAATTTTAATTTTTAAAATAATGGTTAAAACTATTTATGTTTAGTAGATACAAACTTTTTTTTAAATATGTGATCAATAATAAATAAAACAAAAGTCATCAACAACCATTAAAACTGAAAAAAAAAGTAGTCAGGGAAAATTGGAAAATGTTGCCTGGAAAAGTCAGTGAATTTTGTAAAATATGTTTTGTAGCCACCCTGCATGACTGGTCAGTGATATAGCTGTGTGTGTTTTTTTTTTTTTCCAAAGCTACCAGTTCTTAGCGGGACGAATTTTGATGAAGGCAGGGAGAGGCCTGGTTCTGGATTAATACGATACCACTGTGTGGTATGATTGGTACATGGTATGAGTACCACAGGATGAATACTGCCTATTTAGTGGACACTTTGATGGACAAATGATTCAAATTACTATGGGTCTACATGTGATAACTTTACTTGTGAGAAAGGAGAAAAGAAGTAACATTTACCCATGGGTGGGTGTCGGGAAAACTGCGCCCTCTCATGAATCATCACACTAATAGGTGGGAAAAGTGCGCCCACATGACCTTGTCTGTCTCACCTTACTTTCCTCACGACCTTAACATTTTCACCGGCGTAGATCGGTTCATCGCATCCTTTTGTTTAGAAGGGTGGGTGGATATTTCAAATCGACTTATCGCACATCATGAGGTCTTGAGGACGTCAAAGTGCATCGATTCATCGCACCTGTCTCTTTGACTGGTTAGGTTAGGTTAGGCTAGGTTAGGTTTTTCAATGAAATAAAGATTAGTGTGTATCTGTAAACATTTGATGTGAAAGTATAAAATGAATTTACCAAACTAATTATTGACGACCTTTTACTTCATTTTTTGAATCTAGGCTAAACTCTTCAAACACTTTGTTAGGTCCTTGGGCGAACTTGTTTTGTAAGTGTGTAAAACAGTGTGTGGCGCGCACTTTTCCCACCTAATGGTGTGATGGTTGATAGGAGGGCGCAATTTTCCCCTTTTTTCTGGAAAGACGCAGTTTTCCCGGACGCATTTTTCCCTAATCCACTAAGACGCGGTGCTAAAAAAAAGTGTAAGGTGGTAAATATTCTCATAAAAAAGGCGGGCCTACTTATAAAACAGGTTCTTAACAGGTTATCATTAATATACTTGTATTTTTATACGTCAGGTGCTTATATAAGCTTAATTCTAAGATAAACACAGCACTCAGGCCTCATACCGTTAATTTACCAAAAATATGGTACAAACCCGACATCACAGTTATTCTGCCCTCCCTGAGAAACCAATCCGAGATCCTTGGATCAGAAGACATGCCCTACAATTTTACCAATTGAGCATGCAGCACATTATGGTGTAAACCCTTACTATAGCCGGCTCGCCATAGAAAGGTTCTAAATGTTACTAAATCTAAGTTCATTTGTTCATAAGACAAGTAATGTGTTTTGTCAAGCTGTGATAATTTTGCCTGTTTCAAGGTAAAATATAGTGACTTTTAAATATAAAAAGGTTCTTTCCATGACGATGCGACTATAGGCAAGATGAGTTTTTCGATACTTATTTTTAGTGTGAAAATATTTTGAGTTGAGAAGTGTAGTAAAGGAAAGAAGTGCCGAAATAACTCTGAGAAAAACAGAAGATGGAGAAGCTTTAGGCCACCGCCTGACCGTCAGGAGATGAGGAGGGAAAAAAAAAAAGTTCTGTCAGGTTGATTATGAAAATTATTTTTTGGTAATTTAGATTAAATAACTAGGGTATTTTCTTAGCACCGCGTCTTACTACCAGTTCGGGTTATACGCTAACTAGGGTATTCAAGGTGAACGTTGTAAGCGCTGGCTAATAATTATAAGCACACAACTTACAAACTAACATAATCTAAAAAAATTATTATGTAATCACCTTGTTCCTCTCATGTACCAGGAACTAAGTTATATCTGACCCCTCATATTAACTTAGTGGTCAGAGGGTTGACCATAACTTTATAAGACTCAGGTTTGGTTCCGAGTTAGTCTGACAATAATGTATATTATTCGTATACGGATTTATCCCACTATCTATTTAGAAAATATCTAGGCACCGTGGTACAGTCTTAGGCGTGATTTCCTAGATTAAGCTAGTTTTTAAGTCGTGTGCTGATAAAAACCGGCGCGCTGCACACAAACCCACATCAGTGGGCGTGGATCACCGGTGACGTAAAGGTCAAAGCTTGACCGGATACACTTAGAGGTGGTTTAATCACCCTCTCTCCACGCTAATGCCAGAGTATTTCCTCTACAATTACCCACCGATATCTTTTATTTTAATTAGTTACGTAATGTGTTGAAAAAACTAATTTATAATATATATATAGTGAAAGGGTATCTTAGGAATATGTAAAAAAAAAAACACTTGAAGAGGTTTGAAATGTGGTGCTGGAGAAGACTTGAGAAGATTATGTGGACAGACAGGGTGATGAATAATGTCTTAAGAAGAGTAGATGTGATTCTTCGGTACAAAGCAAACTGGGTCGAACACATCCTTAGGAGGAACAGTGTTCTGACGACGTCGTAGGAGGAAAGGTTGAGGGAAAGAGGAGCTTTGGAATGAGAAGGATTCAGATATTGGATGACTTGAAGAAAAGAAGAAAATTCTGGGAGCTCAAGAAGGAGGCAGAGGACAGGGTGCATTGGAGGTCTAAGTTCATTGACAAAAAGAATGGACCTGTCGTAAGACAGAACACCTAATAATCATAATAATAAAGTAAAAATATTTTTACAAACAAAAGTATTTGTATACATAATAGGATGAGTCTTAAAACAGATTCCTGGGCCCGAACTTAGGTATATCCATAACAGGAACATTTTCCCAAGTAAAACAAAGTCTACCGTTATAAAAAAAATATGTCGATTTAAGTTCTCAAGACGTCACATCTATTTCAGTATCCAATCACACCTGAGTCTGAAAACCCCTCCGTTCCAAGCTCGCCCAAACATCTGCCCCCCCTTCCCTTCTGATCCCAATCAGAACTCATGCCCGATTCATTAGCACAGTAGTAATGAGGAAGGTTTTCAATTATTCGTCCCTAATTACCTCCGTCCTCAAACGGACCGTCGAGGGAAAGTTAAACCACGCGATCACACAATCTATAGTCAATGGCACATCAGTCTATCCCCACCTACAGTCCAATTTTCATAGGAAGGGTCTTCCTTATAATGGACAGCTACAGTAGCCCCATGGCTTCTTTGGTGCTGACTGACAGTTCACAGCTGACTTCTGACGGCTTTGAAAATCTACCGGACCAAATTACATATCCCTACGATGGACCATATGATCTGCAAAAACATGTGTTTAGCAGCTGTCACTTCTGAGAGTCAAAATTTAGGTATACCTCAGTTTTAGCATCTGTGGTGCTGAGTGACAGCTCACAGCTGACTTCTGACTGCTTTGAAAAGCTACCAGACCCAATTATGTATCCCTACGCCGAACCATATGATCTGCAAAAACATGTGTTTAGCAGCTGTCACTTCTGACAGTCAAAATTTAGGTATACCTCAGTTTTAGCTTCTGTGGTGCTGAGTGACAGCTCACAGCTGACTTCTGACTGCTTTGAAAAGCTACCAGACCCAATTATGTATCCCTACGCCGAACCATATGATATGAAAAAAACATGTCTTTAGCAGTTGTCACTTCTGACAGTCAAAATTTACGTATATACCTAACTGTTGACTGTCAGAAGTCATCTGTGAACTGTCAGTCAGCACCAAAGAAGCCATGGGGCTACTGTATATACCTAAATGTTGACTGTCAGAAGTCAGCTGTGAGTTGTCAGTCAGCACCAAAGAAGCCATGGGGCTACTGTAGAAAAGTTACGCACTAGATCTATTTTAAAGTATTCAATCAACAGGTCAAGTGATCTACAGATGTCACTCTTTAAGGTGGGGATGTAGATTACACGAGTTAAGTCCATTTTTTTTTTGTGCAGTTTTTAAAATAATACATTTTTTTGGCCAAAATAAATAAAACATAGCTCAAGTAGAAACAGAGAGTTTAATTTTCTTCACATGTTGATATCAACAGTTGTTGAATATCTGTCATGAGCATGGCGGAATTAGATAAGAAACTTTAGAAATGAAAAGAAAAAGTTGTCATTAAATTCCAGTACACCCTCGACAGATATTCAACAACTGTTGATATCACCACGTGAAGAAAATTAAACTCTATGTCTATACTGTAGCAAGATTATATTTGCTTTGGCCAAAAAAAACAAAGTTTTGTTAAAAAAACTGGAAAAAACCGACCTTATCTCGCGTCTCTTTCCATCCCACCTGTGGATATTATCAATACCTGTAAAATAACACTAATAATACCCACTTCGGTGACCGCATGGTCTAAGTCGTCACTCTCGTGTTAGACTAAACCACCGATGACAGAGAGATTGAGTTTAGAATCCCAGTCGGGGTCACTGAGGGTGGTTTTCCACTCTAACTCCAAGCAAATGCGGGTACACTTGCTCATAATTCTACCTTTTCCAACCCTAGCTTACTAACGTAATTAGTACATATGCGTATAACCTGCACAGGTAGTAAGACGCGGCGCTAAAAAGTATCGTTGACCACAAAACATTGTGTTTGTATTTTCTAAAAGGCCCTTCATATGAAAATTGGACTGTAGAAACCGCATCAATAAAACGCGAAATAAAGTCCTCCTAAACAACTTTAAATAGTGAGTGAACGAAAGAGAGCGAGAGGACATTCGACGAGTGACGAAAGTGAGTGACAACCGCGGGGGTAGAGGAGGGGGCGACGCCCAGGAACAGCTGAGCGCGTCGGGGCGGCGAGGTTAAGGTCACGAGCGGACCAAGAGAGCGAGTGAGACGGAGAGAAAGAAAGAGAGAGAGGAGTTGCTGCATTGCAGGGAGGTATTGATCCCCTAGGAGGAACATAACACACGCCACGCACCCACTGCCACCGACATGCCATGTTAGTTAACCAACCCCCCCCCATCTCCCCATCCCCTTCACCCACCCCATTCAACATTTTTCTGTCTTTCTAAACGATTGATGTCACGCTCCGTCCACAAACGTTAACATTTCGTGCACGAAAGCAAATATTGTGTACATGTGTTCATTTGTGTGTAGACATCAATCCTCTCGGAGCCGCTCCGTGACCACGTGGTCTAACGCACTACCCTCGTAGTGTAGTAGACTGCCGATGACGGGGAGATCAAGGTTTGAATCTCGGTCAGGTACACAGAGTTGGTTTTTTTTTTATATTCCATTCTCCCTCCACGCAAATGCGTCTAAATATAACCTTTTTAGTACCTAAAACCACTAGTGTAATTAGTATATAAGCTGTATAACACGAATGGGTAGTAAGACGCGGCATTAAAATATAATATTAATATTTAGCACCGCGTCTTACTACCCGTTCGGGTTATACGCTTAAGTACTAATTACTCTAATGGATTAGGAATTGGGAGGGTTGAAATTAGAGGAAGTGAACCCGCATTTGCGTGGAAGGAGAGTGGAAAACCATTTAGGAAAAACCACCCCCAGTTCACCCGACCGAGATTCGAACCTCGATCTTCCCGTCCTCGGTGGTCTGACTCAACACGACTAGCGCGTTAGCCAACTACGCCACTGAAGCGGGTCGGCATTTAAAAAAAAAAAAAAAATAAATAAATAAATCACAAGTATACACATTTACCCAAAGGTAAGCTATTCATCCTGCGACGCGCAGAATTCCCTTCCTCGGTGAATTCTGGTGGTATGGTGTGTTTTTATGAACAAAATAACTGAAGTATAAAAAAAGACAGTCGAATGCGCAATAAAAACAAGCTATCCAAGTATGGCTGGTCCATCCGCAACGCAGTAAACCTCTAGCCACGCTTATAGCCCCGTTCTGCCAGTGTTGCTTTCAGTTAGCGTGGATACAACACACAACAGATGGAGATGGGGCAATCACAAGTTCAATAGAAGCCTAATGTACGAGTTAGATTCATTAAAAACCCCATTAGACCGAACCCCAGTTGTCCGAAATTCCGTATAATCCGAACACACTTTCCGGAAAACGAGGGGTGGGGGTGGGGTGGAGAATTAAGTCAAATGAAACCTATTTTATTGATTGACAAGCTCATGTAGTCAACACGATATGTTTTCCTGCAGCTAAAAATAATTACAGTCCATATCAGGTGTTATACAATCAGGTAAATAAATGAACATTTGATTAAACTCATTCAACTGTAATTTAAAATTTGTTAAAAATACTGTATCCCCGCATTCTCCCGGTTAATCCGAACAAGCTTCCGTCCCCATTAGTCCGGATAAACGAGGTTCTTGTGTATATAGGCTCTACATTTATTTTAAACTTACTTGTGTGTAAATAAGAACCGGGTTGAACCTAAATTCAAATCCGAAACTCAATTATTTTTTTTCTAATCCAAATTCGAATCCTCGAATCATTAAACATTTTTCCATTTTCAAGTAAAAATATTTAGAATTGAACTTTTTTTTTTAAATAAGTTGTTTAAGCATTGGTGTCATTGACAAATGTTTCCCTAATATAGTACGTTATAAGCCAAAAATATAACACTTTTTTTAGTAAATTAATTATATTAGTACAATTTTGTCCTCTTTTTTTTTTTGTGAATGTTACTCTCCTAACTACACAAGTCTATATAATTTATTTGACTAATTGCTTAAAATTGTTTATTTCATTTATTTGAGGTATTTAACGTGCACTTTCTGAACCGACTGAATATATCAGCACACGAGAATTTCTAAGAGCGAGAGCGAAAGAGCCGGGAAAGATATTTTCACATACCTTCTAGGGTTTTAACATGGGACCGACGACTTTACTTCCCCTCCGAAGGAAGTTGTGCTACGAAAAACCCGACCCCCCCGGCTTAGTTTAAACCCAGGAACATCAAGGTCTTGAGGCGAGCACGCTAAGTCTGACTATGAAACCGACCCTATATCCCCGCTTCTATCACCTGGACTAGTGTTAGAAGACATGCCCGCCCCCTGGAAGACAACCGGTGAGTTGGTTCACCTGACTGTGGCGGTGACCGTGTCAACCAGAGACTGACGGGACTGGTTTATACACCGCTGATCTACGTAACGTCCAACTCGTCCCCTGATCGGATTTCAAGAGAGGGGGGGGGGGGTAGAATCAAGCAAGGGCTAGTTGTAGATTCAGGAACGTATGCATAGTCTAGTCTCGGTGTCAAACAGTCTTCCTGTACATACGAATAACAAGAATGTGTTGGGGGTCCGGGGTTCAATCCTCGGTCCCGGAACATATTTATCTGATTGCCAAACCCTTCCTTCACCTCTGACAAGACGTGTATTAATCACAACTTGTGAATGTGTGGAATGTCAGGCCTCCACCGTGGTTCGGATCCCACGTTAAACTGTAGGTCCTCCATTTCATCTCATAATCACCCTACCATTACACATTAGCGTATGTGCGTATAACCCGAACGGGTAGTAAGACGCGGTGCTAATAATAATAATAAGAAGTTTTGGCCGGCTCTCCTCTGAATCTTGAATATGAATACGACCCTCAAACAGGGATCAGTAATGTACGATTCGAACGGTAAAAGCGAAGAAAAGATCAAACTGAGAGTAGACAATTCGAATGGAAAAAGTGGGACAAAATATTCAAACCGGGGTCAGATTTAATCGGGTGAGGGAGTATTTTAAAGATGCGAGAATACAGAAGTCGTGGGTAAGATTGTTAGGACGAAGAAAGCTGATTAAATCGTGGAGGGGAAACATGGAATTATATCGAAAAGAGGGGCGGGTGATAGAATCAAATGTGGTGAGGTAGAATCAAAATTCTGGGTCAGATTCAGGAGTGGTAAGGTGAATTAAAATGGTGGTGGGGTATATTTAAATGGGAAGGGACAATCTCAAAAGGTGGAGGATAGATTTGAATGGGAAGGGACAATCTCAAAAGGTGGAGGATAGATTTGAATAGAAAGGGACAGTCTCGAAAGGTGGAGGATAGATTTGAATGGGAAGGGACAGTCTCGAAAGGTGGAGGATAGATTTGAATGGGAAGGGACAGTCTCGAAAGGTGGAGGATAGATTTGAATGGGAAGGGACAGTCTCGAAAGGTGGAGGATAGATTTGAATGGGAAGGGACAGTCTCGAAAGGTGGAGGATAGATTTGAATAGAAAGGGACAGTCTCGAAAGGTGGAGGATAGATTTGAATGGGAAGGGACAGTCTCGAAAGGTGGAGGATAGATTTGAATGGGAAGGGACAGTCTCGAAAGGTGGAGGATAGATTTGAATGGGAAGGGACAGTCTCGAAAGGTGGAGGATAGATTTGAATAGAAAGGGACAGTCTCGAAAGGTGGAGGATAGATTTGAATAGAAAGGGACAGTCTCGAAAGGTGGAGGATAGATTTGAATGGGAAGGGACAGTCTCGAAAGGTGGAGGATAGATTTGAATAGAAAGGGACAGTCTCGAAAGGTGGAGGATAGATTTGAATGGGAAGGGACAGTCTCGAAAGGTGGAGATAGATTTGAATGGGAAGGGACAGTCTCAAAAGGTGGAGGATAGATTTGAATAGAAAGGGACAGTCTCGAAAGGTGGAGGATAGATTTGAATGGGAAGGGACAGTCTCGAAAGGTGGAGGATAGATTTGAATAGAAAGGGACAGTCTCGAAAGGTGGAGGATAGATTTGAATGGGAAGGGACAGTCTCGAAAGGTGGAGGATAGATTTGAATGGGAAGGGACAGTCTCAAAAGGTGGAGGATAGATTTTAACGGGAATGTCATGAATATATTCCAAAAGATGTGAGACGTATTTGAATGCAATAGGGTGGATTACAAATCAGGGTGAGGGTAGATACAAGCCAAAGACAAACAGCGACTTATGATATTAAATTCAAGTGATTAATATGAACGGGAATTTCAGGGAACGCCGCTAGCAATCGGGAGGAGAGAAGCTGCAGAACAATATTGTAGAATAACCATCAGCAGTGGACCTTGTCAGCCTTCCAGATCAGTCAGGCGTGGTAACCGCTCGTCCAATAAATTGCATATTGACCTTTAAAACCTTTGGATTGTTTTGAGAGTATTGTATCAAGTAAGAAGTTTTTCCGGCGGAATTGCAATATTTTTTTTAGGGGTATGCGAAGAGTAGTTTTCACGTGCGAAGCAAAACTTGAAAAATGCGAAGCGAAGTCTATATTTTAGTAGGTTTCACTTGATTAGATTATAATATGCAGCCAGCTATATTAAAAGGTAATGAACTAAATTTCAAAGGGTGGCTTAGTTAATTATACTATCAAGGATTAGTTTTTTTAAACAGAGAGTAGAAATATATATATATATATATATTAACTTTTCTAACTCTTATTAACTCTTATTAACTTTTCTAAATAATCGAAGGTTGACATTTGAAAGATGTAAATCCAATAAAACGCCACATTCCAACTCTAGTGCTAGAAATATTATTTTTTTTAAATCTACTATAGGTTCAAAATGATTAAAAGTAAAGAGATTCGTTTGGTTAAGTTTTATGAGCCTTTCGGCATTATTATTATTATTATTATTATTATTATTATTATTATTATTATTATTATTATTATTATTATTACTATAACTAATAAGCTGGATGAGGTATTATACCTCGATGACTTAATGAATATTTTAAGAATATATTAACACTCAGGTTTTTTACATTTATTTTATAATTCTTTTCATTCTAATACTGAAAAAAACATACAGAAATCATTTTGGACTTTGGAATTTCGCGAGCTCGATTCAGTTTAGGACCTTGATACATGCCAAGTGCATTCTTTGTGTTGTATTACAACATGATACATGTATTGGTCATTGTTTTGAACTGCACGATGACAAAAAAAAACCGTTACAATGGCGTCATAAAATCGTAATAAAAGGGGAAATAAATCCAGTATCATCAGCATGATTAAAAGGGAAGCGAGCATGTTAAACTATGCCCCTGTTGACTGAGTAATTTAAGATAAATTTAAATTTTAAAAACGTGGTTTGCAGTAAAAAAACGGTACTAAGAAAAAAAAATTCGTTATCACCTCAATTTTACGGTTTAAATGATTTAAAAGAATGTGTTCCCATAAATATAGCGCGAGGAAAACAGTAAAATAACTTAGTGTTGCATTAGAATCTCTGATTCACTATGATGACACGATGTTAATCACGGAGATAGGGAAAACTCGATATTTACTAGACTTACGCGCTCTTTCATCTAGTCCCCCGGAGACTGAAAACAAACAAAATATCCATGTCTCCAGGTTGATAAACAACCAACTACGCTTCCATCTATCCCAACCCTTTCAGGGCAAAATATCCGTTTCTCCAGATTGAAACACAACGCTCCAAATTATACTATCTTTTTCTGGGCCAAAATATCCGTTTCTTCGGGTTGGTATACAACTAACCACGCTCAAATCCATCCAAACTTTTTCTGGGCCAAAATATCCGTTTCTTCGGGTTGGTATACAACTAACCACGCTCAAATCCATCCAAACTTTTTCTGGGCCAAAATATCCGTTTCTTCGGGTTGGTATACAACCAACCACGATCAAATCTATCCTAACTTTTTCAGGGCAAAATATCCGTTTCTCCAGGTTGAAACACAACGCTCCAATTTATACTATCTTTTTCTGGGCCAAAATATCCGTTTCTTCGGGTTGGTATACAACTAACCACGCTTAAATCCATCCAAACTTTTTCTGGGCCAAAATATCCGTTTCTTCGGGTTGGTATACAACCAACCACGATCAAATCTATCCTAACTTTTTCAGGGCAAAATATCCGTTTCTCCAGGTTGAAACACAACGCTCCAATTTATACTATCTTTTTCTGGGCCAAAATATCCGTTTCTTCGGTTGGTATACAACTAACCACGCTCAAATCCATCCAAACTTTTCTGGGCCAAAATATCCGTTTCTTCGGGTTGGTATACAACCAACCACGATCAAATATATCCTAACTTTTTCAGGGCAAAATATCCGTTTCTCCAGGTTGAAACACAACGCTCCAATTTATACTATCTTTTTCTGGGCCAAAATATCCGTTTCTTCGGGTTGGTATACAACCAACCACGATCAAATCTATCCTAACTCTTTCTGGGCCAAAATATCCGTTTCTCCGGGTCGATATACAACCAACCAACCACTCCCAAATTTAGCCTAACTTTTTCTGGGCCAAAATACCCGTTTTTCTGGGATGATATACAACAAACCATGCACAAGTTTGGTTAAGTCAGGGGTTCGAATCCAAGCTGAATACATTGTGAGAAGAAAAAAGTGAACGCGGAGTTATAAATTGTAATTTTCAATGCGATATTCTTATCGTATTTTGTAAAGCGAATGCTGACAATTTACATTAAAATCCACTTTCCTTCTAATGTGACCTTTTATGAGTGTGAGGGAGTTTTGGATTGGTTCAACGGGAAATGTGTAGCAGCGCTACCTGAAACAAACTAATGTGGAACGGATGCGTGACGCATCCAAACCGCCGACCTCATCAAACTAATTGCTTGCGAAAACATGAATGAGAGGTTTAAACGTAACGAGATTGTCAAGGACGTGGAGTTAAATGGTTAGATCAACTAAACTATAAAGCGTCACATCTGTGAGCTAGAGCCTACACTAAACAAACTCGCTGTTGGGAAAGTTGGCAAACAGCTGAGTTGATGTAATTTCATTAAGACGAATTATTATTATGATGTCCCCTGACATGAATTTAGTGTTTACAATCTTTTACAATAACTTATTTTAGTGCTTCGCGCCTTTTTATACCGTTCGAGATGTACTCAAATTTACATTAATGAGTAAGGGTGAGAAAGGTTAACATTTATACAAAATGTACCCGCATTTGCGTGAAGTAAACCCTTCCAAAAAAAAAAAGGCCACCTCATTCCCCTCAACCGGGATTCAACCCCTAGTACACTCGGCCGAGATTAGAGCTTCTATCTCCCCGTCATCGGCTATTGTGAGAGTAGCGCGTCAGACCATGCGGCCACAGAAGCGGGTCACGCCGGTGCTAACGATCAATCCTGAACAGGAATACCACATTAGCCTGCGTTTAATCTTCAGAGCTGCTTATTTCATGTTGTGTTTAGTTTTTTCCGATTGTCTATAATCAAAATAGGTGCATATTTCTGTATTACCCCATTTAACTTTCCCCTTCAATTCAAATAAATTGAAAAATTACCCCTGGATACGGGAATTGAGCCCTGAACCTTTGGCTTAGTACACCAATTCTCTAATAACCCTGAACCTTTGGCTTAGTACACCAATTCTCTAATAACCCTGAACCTTTGGCTTAGTATACCAATTCTCTAATAACTCTGAACCTTTGGCTTAGTACACCAATTCTCTAACCGCCCTGAACCTTTGGCTTAGTAAACCAATTCTCTAATAACCCTGAACCTTTGGCTTAGTACACCAATTCTCTAATAACCCTGAACCTTTGGCTTAGCACACCAATTCTCTAATAACCCTGAACCTTTGGCTTAGTACACCAATTCTCTAATAACCCTGAACCTTTGGCTTAGTACACCAATTCTCTAATAACCCCGAACCTTTGGTTTAGTACACCAATTCTCTAATAACCCTGAACCTTTGGCTTAGTACACCAATTCTCTAACCGCCCTGAACCTTTGGCTTAGTACACCAATTATCTAATAACCCTGAACCTTTGGCTTAGTACACCAATTCTCTAATAACCCTGAACCTTTGGCTTAGCACACCAATTCTCTAATAACCCTTAACCTTTGGCTTAGTACACCAATTCTCTAACCACCCTGAGCCTTTGGCTTAGCACACCAATTCTCTTAACCACTGAGCTATCTAGGGGATCGTCCCGTGTTCAAGGTCATTCTTCACTCATATTTTAATGCAGCGTCTGTGATGGACGTGTGTATATCGTCGGCTACTAAGAGCTATCATTGATATCACAAACACCCGTGACTAGGTTGTCGCTTCATATCCCGCCAATAGAACAAATACTTTGTACCTTCCAACAGAATTAACATGCAACAAATCAAAGCTATACAACTAAGTACAACCCGCTCCGGTGGCCGCGTGGTCTATGGCGCTATTCTCGAAGTAGACTAGATTGTCGATGATGGGGGAGATCAAGGTTCGAATATCGGTCGGGTGAACTGGGGGTGGTTTTTCCTAAATGTTTTTCCCACTCTCCCTCCACGCAAATGCGGGTTCACTTCCTCTAAATTCAACCTTCCCAATTCCTAATCCATTAGTGTAATTAGTACTTAAGCGTATAACCCGAACGGGTAGTAAGACGCGGGGCTAAATAAAAAAAAAACATACATAAGAAAGTAAGAAAGGCCAATCTTGGGTATGAATGATTATAATTATGGAAATTACCCGTGTATGAATCATATTCGAATTTATTGAAAAATGGCGTGCTATGTTGCCAAGAGTAGTCTGCCTACAAATACATCTTGATTCGCTTGGAATGTACAATGTATTTGGCAGCGGCAGCCAAAGCTGGTTTAAAAATAAAAAAATAAATATAATTAATCAGAAACAAAAACCAATATAGGTCGAAAAAAAATATTGAAAAGTACCTGTAAACAATGTAGATCAACATTTTGGTATGAAAACCGCCCGATAAAGGCTGCTATACCGTGACGGAATGACCACAGCGTGACCTTGAGATGCTTTTATTTTTTGACAGTGCGCTGAACAAAGAGTAGGAAATAATAATTGCCGCACACATACGGCGACACGGCCGCTGCGTCAGAGCTATAAATCACCCACCCCCTCCCCTTCCTACATCGTCCCCAAGAGAAATTTACCGTCATGTCGCCACTGCGCCGATATTTCGCTAGGGGGGTTGCATAAGAGATGGGTAGGAAAGGATTTAAGAGACAATATAATATATTAACTCTTTCACACACACACCCTTCTCCCAGCGTTTGTTAATTTAAATATATTATAAACGGATGAATCTCTTTTCAGACTCTTAAACCGACTATGGGAAGGAGGATATTGGGCGACAGAAACCTCATTTATAGTGAACTCCTAATCACTCCCCCTCCGCAATAGAAGTGATGAATTTGGTATCGACCGGGATACGAACTTTCTACGTCTCAATTTTTTTCCATTCATTAGAGCGTGCATCACATGCCAATCAACTCTGTGATACAGTTGGCTAGAAATCGTAGTTTACACCAACACTATTGCACGTGGATCATTTCATACTAAACATTAATGGAGATATGTTATGTTCACTTTATATTATTATTATTAGTACCGCGTCTTACTACCAGTTTGGGTTGTATGCACTTACGCTAATGTGTAATGGTAGGGTGATTGTGAGATGAAATGGAGGACCTACAGTTTAACGTGGGATCCGAACCACGGTGGAGGCCTGGCATTCCTCACATTCACAAGTTGTGATTAATACACATCTTGTCAGAGGTGAAGGAAGGGTTCGGCAATCAGATAAATCTGTGCCGGGGACCGAGGATTGAGCCCCGGACCCCCAGCACAGAAGTCTGACACTTTACCCCTAGGCCACAGACAAAGAAATAACAGATACGTAGCCTTACGGGAGATTTGTTGCGCTTCTCGAGTCAGGTAGAACTTAAAATATCCAGTGATAATAGCGCTTCCAAGTGAGAATTCTTTGAAACAACTCACTTGCAAAATGTTCCTTGTGAGAAAGACAAACTGAGAGCCAAGAGATGCCTTCTCTCCGAGTACAATAGTCCAGGTAGCGGTAACCCCTTACCCCGCCTCACCCCCCTTTCATTGAACAAAACTTTTTCAAACATTTAAGAGTGTTGGACTCAAATATACAATGCCAGTGCTTCGACAGTTTACAGGTGACAAGAGTCTTGGAAATGCACTTTTAAATGAATTATTAAATATTTTGCGACCAGCTTCTGCGGTCACAATTCTTTAGGATTCATTTTTTCGTTAGACTGGACTGCATATAATTGGGATATCAGTGTTCGAATCCAAATCGGGTGTACTGGGAGTGTTTTTTCCTAATGTGCTTATAAGTCTCCTTCAACGCAAATACGGGCACATTTCCCAAACATTTTACCTTCCTCATTCCTTATCCATTGGAGTAAATACGCGGATAGCTGTAATGGGAAGTAAGACACGGCGCACAAAATCTATCAGTAATTAAAATTAAATACTTATGTTTTAAAGGTTGCATTTATTCTTACATTTTGTTGTCAAATTAATACAAACAAAATATACAAGTGATATGCTATTTAATAAACTAAAAAAAAGTTAACTGCATAGACAGTGTAATGAAATGAGTTTCCTACCTATATATTTGGTATCAGCAATATCTCCTTATTTTGAACACTGGAATGATTTTATTCAACATTATTTGATACTAATACCCGCCTCGGTAGTATAGTTAGCTAACGCACTTGTTTAGTGTTGAGCTAGATTGCCGAGGACGGAGAGACCGAGGTTCGAATCTCACTTGGTTGAACTAGGTTCCTTAAATGGTTTTCCCCTCTCCCTTCACGCAAATGCGGGTTCACGCCCTCTATATACAACCTTCTCAAATCCTAGCCCATTAGCGTAATTAGTACTTAAGCGTATAGCCCAAACGGATAGTAGACGCGGTACTAAGTATTATTATTATTTTATACTAATGTGCAATGAGAGTTAACAAATCAGTTTTAAATCAGTTTATAATAAAATAAAATCTGAAAATGAAGCTTATCTAACTAAACGCGCTTCAGGATTACACAACAAAAAGTTCATAATGTTTTGTCCAATTACACTTGTCCAACACCTTTTCTTGTATGTATGTAAAATTAAATATCTCTTAATTTTAGTAAAGGTGAATAGAAATAAATATTTTAAAAAATTACACTGAAAACTCTTTCAGTATAAGATTATTTTACTATAATAGAACCACATTTTCATACAATCAATAATTGCAGGTTTTCTTAAAAGTAAATATTTATATCACAATAAAATAAAGCTTAGTAACGCGAGTAAAATTTTTGACAGTACTAAGTATATTAAAAAAATACTCTTAACTCTACCCAAATATTGTTTTAATCACTGCTATAGTTATTAAGTGTTTGGTATAAAAATTATCTACTAAAGTAAAGAAAACAGGTTCTGATTATATAGTTTGGCTAAGGTTAAAACTAACATTATGATCACTATCATCAAAAAATTAATACAATAATCATAAAGAAATAAGTTTTAACAGAAATTTGATTAAAATATTTGTCAAATAAATTTGGACATTGATATATTTCATAATATTCTGGTCAATTTGATTTCATAATGTACTATATCGAGTTTTGACGTATTTCGCTATAGCATTCTTGCTTTATTGGTGAACATCCAGCTGTCATAATTTTGAAAGTTCCTTCGTGTACAATCCTAATCTATCCATGGCAATCAAAAACCAGCTATGGCAATTAACAAATAAAAAATCTTAGAAATAAAATATTACCTAGTCTACAATCTGAGTGCACAAACGAGCGCAATCACAGGGCGGCCGTCGCACTCCAATGACAATGCTAACTTTACCTAAGCACAATCATATAAACATGTTTGAAAAAAAGAGCATCACATTTCACCAACGAGAATAAATTAAATAATATACTCTTTTACAGAAACATATTAATATGAAGCATCATTATTATTCAAGTTATGTCGCCTGAATTGGTTTATTTTAATTGTTATGTTGCTCCTAGATATTCGATAATAGCTATGTATTTGTAAATCTAATGTATCCACTTTAAGATAGGATTTAGTTTGTGTGTTGATTTACTTTTAGTACTTTAAACCTTTTTTCCTCTGCCTTTATAAATTTAGTGTTCCAAATGTATTACTATAGTTCAATTTTTATAAAAAGAGCCTTTTAGAAAGTAGATTTTTTTTTGCAGTCAACATCGATAGAATTTTCTATTTTGTTATTTTTGTTAGCACCATGCCTTAATATTCGTTCGAGCTACACATCCGACATGTTTCACGAACATTCAGCAGTGATACACAGTTCAGTGGCGTATTTGCGAGGGTGCTATTCGGACACGTCTTCCCACGAGGAAATGTTAGCGATGATTATGGCCAGTGGCGCCATATTAATTATAGCAAATTAAAAAAAAAAAAAAAAGACGATGGGGGTGCATTGAACTACATAAAAAACCAGCTGGTTCGGAGCTTGTATTAGATTTGAAGTCCCAGCACATTAGTGCACAGTATAAAAACTTTGTCAGGATGTCTCCTAAAGATTTTGAAATCCTGTTGAATAAAATAAGAACCAAAATCTCCAAAAAGGAAAAACATTTTCAATGCTCCTGCGGGCAGTAATTTCCTCAGTGCTTGTACAGTATGTAATATGTACAATAATATGTTTAGAGAGAAAGTCATATTTTATTTTAATATAAAATGTACTCACATTTGGAACATATCGAGTTTTTATAGCTTAGGAAATCTTAGAGGCCCCTCCCATTTCTCAGCAGTAAATTTTCCAATTCCAAACTTTCTAAATTTATGGTTATGTGGGATGGTCCTTTTATCAAATTGGCCAATTTAAATTTTCTTTCATGCATAAAAGTATATTTTCTTTGGAAAGATGGAAATTTACTCTCATTTCAAACCCTTTGTCCCCCCTCACCCTCCTTAGCTTCCACAATTCCAATTTGAAATTTTAAGACTTATTTGGTTATCTTATATGATATTTTACGTGGCTACCAAATGTCAACCTAACCACATCGTAAAGAATGTTCTATTTTGGTTGTATACATTTTAAGCGCTACCATTTCCTGGGTTTCAATTTTGAAATTCCCTAGTGGTAGTTCAAGAGTGTAGTGACAACCACGAGAAGGAATGCTTATAGCTGGGTTTTTGTCAGGGTTTTCATTTTCAAATGGGTTATTTCTATTTGCCCAAAATCATAATAAATATCGCGTATCCAGTAGAAACCTATAATATTATATTTTTATCTTTAATCACAATTAGGTGTATTAATCAAGCCAATTGTATGTTGAATTATTCCCTTGGGGATATCATGTCATGGCATAGCAGCATTAGATGAGAAACTTTTTAAATGAATTAACGTGAACAATGTATCCCTGTCTAGTGACTCAAACCTGTTTTATTATTAAATTGCATGGCGACATTTCAAGCTTTTATATCTACAAAAATTGTATTTATATAGCTTTGTAAACATTTTGAGGGGACCATCCCTCCCTATATTCGAGTCTTCATTTTGAAATTAATAATTCAGGCCTTGATACTGTTTGAGTTGGTCTTAAAACCCACCTGACTTTGTCAATCATCTAACACTTTGAGAAGTGGCTTAGTCTTTTAGTTTAAAAAATTTGAGACCCCCTATATCACCAGCCTCCTTAGAAATAACTAATATTTAAAATGTGTTTGTGGTTATTGAAGTTATCCCTTCACATTCCTGACAAATTTAAATTTTCTACCTCCTATTTGTACACCTCTTCCCCTCCCCCACCCCACCTTCCTATTTCCTGTAGTCTCATTTTGAAATTTAAAATGTTCAGACTTTATAGTTAATTTGGGTGGTCCCTATCTCTGCTTGACGAATTCTAGTTTTATACCACACATAAAAGTAGTGTTATTCACTGGTTTTGAAAATTTAGCCTCCCCCTCTCCATTTCTATAACTCCCACTTCAAAATCTAAATTTAAGACTGGTTTAGTTATCTGAAGCGTACCTCTACCAGAATGCAAAATATAGACTTTCTACCATACTTAATTTTTTTATAAACTCCCTTTTTTTTCCTAGACTCCTATTATAAACTTTAAAACTTTTGAACTTTTATAGTTATTTGGAGTGGTATCTTTGCTTATATGCAGAAATTTAGATTTATACCACACTGAGAAGAGGTTGTTTCTAATAGTTTTGTGAATTTTTAACCACTCAGCCCACTTTTCCAACCACTTTGAGAAATTTTAAATTATAACATTCATTTGGATATCTGGAGTTTTATTTCTACCTGTCTTCAAAATTTTATTTAATTATTCTTTAGCCCCCCATCCCTTCACATAGATGTCTATACCTACGAATTTAAGTTTTCTACCACACAGCGAAGTAGTTGAATCATATTAGTTTTTGTAAATGTTGAGCCCGCGCCCTTCCCCTACCATTTCTTCAACTTCCCACTTATAAATTACAAATATTAAGATTTATTTGGTTATTTTGAAAGGTTTATTATACCTACTTGCCAAATCTAAATATTCTCTCACAGCTAAAAGTTGTTTTTATTGTTATAATCCCTTACCCCCACCCCCACCCTATTTCCAGGGTCACATTTAAAATTTAAAATTACAGATTATAATAATTTTACATGTACCTTTACTTTACTATACATTTCAATTTTCTACCCCACTGGGAGTTAGTTGTTTCTATTAATTTTGTAAATATTTAAGCTCATTTTTTCTATCATTAAGAAATTTCATTTTAAGACTTATTTGGTTATTTGGAGTTGTCCTCCTAAACGACTCAAATTTAAGTTTGCTAGCTCCATAAAAGGTTTTTATTCTGTTTATATTCCTTCCCTATGTCCCAGGGTTCCACTTATTAATAAAAAATGTTCATACTTTTATAATTATTTGGAGTATTCCATTGTTCTGCAAAATTTCAATCTTCTATCACCCTGGAAAGTATTTATAAATAGTTTTGGTAGTCTTGCACACTTTTTTACCAACGCACCTCGGGACCCTTCGTGTGGATGCCGTACATAAATTAATTTCATATTAGTATTCTGCGACCCTATAAACACCCACGTATCAAATTTCATCTTGATTGGAGGACATAGAATTTATTGCCCCTTTTTTCCCCTTTACACACCTTTAGGCGATTAAATTTGAAAAACCCATAAATATTTCTCACCCAATTCTATAAAGAAACATTCATTTTAAATTTCAAGGCTCTATGTCCACTAGTTCAAAAAATGCACGGTCAGTGAATTTTGAAAACTTTTGAACCCCCTTTTTCATCTCTTACAGGTTGATGAACTTCACAAAATTCAGTCCTATCTCTGGTCTAGAGCCAAAAAGGAACTTTTACTCAAAATTTCAAATGTCAATGTTTGAAACCATTAAGCTTTTAAAATACAAAATCCCCCACCTAATTTATTGTCTCTAAAGCAAAATTGGTTTGTAGTTTGAAATTTTAAGCAATAATGTCTCATACCCGTATATCCACACTCGTGTTAATATTATTAAATCAATATTTAGATTAATATAAGAGAGAAAACATAATAAATCCTCATATTTGTGCTTTATAATTCTAATATTTAGATATATTATTTTTAAATAGCAGTTTGAAATGGACTATTTGGCCGAAATTAACTGTAGATAAATGTTTTCAATAGAAAATTCTTCTTGATATCAGTTTTGGTATCCACTAAGTGAGAAATAGTGTTTTAATAAAGACGAAACTACAAACAAGTTTATAAGTTGTATAATATTAACTTGTGTTCATATTATTAAGCTAATAACTAAGCCTACCTCAATAAATAAATGGTATGGTGCACCACACAGACTTTCTCTCTCCTTTGTCTAAAAATGGAAACATTTACTTAAAACTCGTAAGATTTGTGAAACCAGATAATATACATTTTTGCATAAACATGATGGAAAAAAAGACCACCACATTCCACAAAGAGGCATAAATGAAATAAACGTATTGTTCATTATTCATATTTTACAGACTTTACATATTTTCATCAAAAAGCATAATAATAAACTCCCGTTTTCTGAGACCTCCATTAAAAAAAAATATTTGCCAATAGCTCGGAAGCTAGGGCCATTCAAGAATTACGTTAGGACTTTTTGGGGTGGGGTGATCAGTAATTTCTTACGTTTTCATGAGAGTGGGAATAATCCATCTTAACTAAGAATTGTATCAATGTTTATGGTGATACAAGATCTAGAAAAATACTTTTACAGACGTACGGTCAAAAAGTTGAACCTATCGATGACAGATGACGCTGAAGCGTGGCTATATGACATACACAGCTATACATAACTATAAAATGTCATTTATTTGTGATGTGTTACACCTAATTTTACTGCGATAAGTATTCTATAATTTCACATCACCAATCTTTTGTCTAAAATAATTTAATTTACCAATCGTAATAAAATTACGTAAAAACGGTAGGGTGAGAGGAGGGAACGAAAAATCTTACAATCCCTTAAGTAGGGAGATTTGGGGGGAAAAGGGGTCGAAATAATGAAAAAATCCTTACGTAATTTATGGACAGCCCCCTATTGGTTTTATAAAAGTTTATTTCAAGTAAAGGGTTTTTTAATTTTGTTACACCCTTACAATAATGAGTTATTTCGTGTCTCAAATACTCGCAAAGATATGAATAAAATTGGCAATATCTGCTTATGTAAATTACCCTTAAAATTATGTTCATGAATGTTTAGAACATCCATTTAGTTTATAATGATAAACAATGCCTAGATACGGAATTTAATAAAAATAGTTACAGAGGATTTCGAGATAGCTTGTTTTCTTTCTTTTTACCTTTATATACCCTCAATTTTAGGGTAAGATATCTAACTCCAAAAACTCCTCTACCTTATAAAAACCATATATACTAAGTTTTAGCCTGATCAGTAAAATGGTGTCGGCTCTAGGCCTAGATATAGACACACAGGCAGACGGCATCGCAAAAAACACCTTTTCGTTTCGGGGTTGACAGTTATCAAAATTTTGAGTTTTTTACAAGCAAAGTACTTTTCTCTTCAAGGTGTCGAGAGAAAGTAAAAATGTCTATTACGTAAAGATGAGCACAATCAATCTTATACTTCAGTCGTGCAACATATTTCTATAATTCTAATTCTTAAAACTACTTTCAACTAAGGCTCAATGACACTATGGAGTAAATATCACAATTTAAGAAGCAAAAAGTAGTAAATATTACATTGGCCACTTATGTAAGTTTTTGAGTTCCATACAGTCATAAATGTCCCATTATTTGAATATTGTATTTATTTTTAACCTATCAACTATAGTTATATAGTTTATAAAGAGTGTTGAGTTAGATACCTGGTACATATTTGATCTTTTACACATTTAACAACTTAAGTGTTTTTTGAAACATACCTCCTATCAAAACCTATATTTAAAAGCCAAAGTGGTTAACCTAAACTTAAGCCAAACAGCTAGTTTTGTTTGTAAAACAATCACAATCATTTAAATTAAAACTACTTATAAATCCTTAAATTATTTCAACGTTTCAAATTGGAACATGCTACAAATATACTTTTTAGACAAGACTCTAGATTCATAGAAATATTCAAAAAGTTAATTTATTATATTTAATTGGGATAAAATCAGCTTAAAGTCACAAGTACTCAACTCTCCAAGACAGATGAGATTATCGTGTAATACGTTCCTATTTTCTGCGTCGGTTTCCCTAAACATTAAATATTCTCGTTTGCAGTCACAGCAAGTGATTGTGGATTCTAACTTTAAGGAGGTGGCTTAGTGCAAAATAGCTTGTGCTTTTTGCATTGCTTAAGTCCAATGAGGGGTATATTATCCTTATTTTCTTCAATGCCTTTCCTAACATTATATGTGTACAATACCTTCTTTGTGTTGCACATAAGGAAATTGCTAAGTAAATGTTTCTAGGATATGTGTGTGAACATATCTGTAGGGGATTTGAGATTCCCTAAGTCATCATGCCCTTTATTGATATTGCTCTATGAAAAATTAGATAATCATGTCATGACTCTATGTTGGCATCCCACTTTGTTAATGTATTCATGCAGAGTTTACAGTGAAATTTCCGTTCTATCTTGTATGCAAGATAGCCAGCAACATATCTCAAAGATCAAACGCTAAAACAAATAAGTATCTAATCTTAATTTGTGATGATAAAATAACGTTAAAATTGTATGTGTATTTTCATACTTATTATTTCCTATTTAAAATACCATTCATTTAATAGCAACATATGTTACATAGTAAATAGTAAAGCATTTTGAGATACCTATTTATTTTGTATTTCACGTATCAAAATAATATTTATGTAGCTTACACTAGGTTTACACTGAAAGGTGACATCAATACTTTAATGGACTAGAACAGACTATAGCCGTATTTTATAAGCCACAATCTTACTTCATAATCTATAATAATAAAAGGAAGTGTTTGTCTGTGTGTGTCTGTTTGTGTGCAATGCTCAGCCAAATCTACGGCACGCAGAGATCTGAAATTTTTAACATAGGTGGACGGAAGGGGGTTCGAATGCACCTCGAAGCAGGATTTTTAAATTTTCAATTAGCTTTTTAATTAAGCTATTTTAAACACATTTTTTGGAGAAAATATTTTTTATCCGTTTTAGAATTTTATTTCAGAGATACGGGCACCATTGGGGGGAGGAGGAGGGGGGGGGGGGAGGATGCCGGTGCTTATATAATTCTTATAACACAGTGGGTCACGGGAAACGCCTTATGGGATTGCTAGTAATTAGTAATTCATAAAAGAAAGCTTGCTAACTTTTAAGATAAATAGAGTGTAGGGTATATAATATGTTGAATAATTGCTTCAATAACTGTACACAATCTTATCTATACGTATGGGCCCTATATGATTAATTACAATTTTGAACCGATTTAGCTTTTATTAACAGACAGAACCCCCTTTCAAGGTCGAATGATAAGGCAATATATTTAGATTACTATCCGGCCTACATCCATGTATTCTCACAAAATACAATAGTTAACTTTAGTGTTTACTACGTAATTTTAAATAACAGAACCCCTTATAACTATTTAAAACTATCCTAGATTTTTGTTTTAACTTTAATTACTTGAGTGTGGGAATTTTAATTTACACCGGGAAACTGATAAGAACTTTCACCCTCATTTTGGTGGAAACAATATTAAAAAATATATAACCACTTTTTAAATAAATTGGTATTTCTAAATGTTTGCAATTCTTCTCAGTGATCCTTACAAATAATTGTAGTTTACAGCCAGTCCCTTGGTTAAAAAAAAAAAAAGGTTCATTGTGTTTAGTTTTCTTTGTAATGTGCAGTCAGAGAAAACTTATTTGTGTGGCAGGATTAGGGTACTTAGGGATGAGGTGGTGGTGCGGGTGGGGTTAGAGACGGGGGAGGGCGCTACCTGAAGCTTGCTCGGTGACCGCCAGCCGACAGGTTAACTCGAAGAGCTCATATTTTGTATCTTCCTTCTAGTAAATTCGAGTTTAAAGTGAGTCGTTTAAAAAATGCTCACTTGATTGCGCTGTAGTCACTGGTGATCGCACCTAGCGATCCCAACGTTGAAGGAGTAAAGCCTCGAAAAGGAGTGCAACACGTTTAACCTGGCGGCTGGGGATCTGTTCTTTCCTTCTCTGTGCCCTAGGCCGCCAGGTCACCCTCACTTTATACATGTCATAAGCACACTGAAATATGTTGTGCCTTCTTTGTATACTTCATTCAATCACTAGCCAGTGTTAAAATTATGTGAAGCTGTTTTAAAAATGGATATAGGCCTATTTTTAAATGTCTCGTGTATTTAGTGAAATATTTCAAGTTATGTTCATAATAATATCGAAGTTTTATTCTTCCTTAGAAATGTTTCGACGATACGAAAGTTATTGTTGGTGTCAAAAAGTCGAAGCGAAATAGATTTGCCCTTCAACTTCCGACATACCGAAGCTTCGCACGCCCGTACTAAAATACCATTGTCACCCTTCCCCACCCCCCTTCATTATGTGGGCCTAGGTTGTCGGGACGGGGGAAGTGGCTGGGTTCTGATTGTGGGGTTTTTACTGTACTACTATGTTCTATTATAAAACGTGATGTTGGTAAGAAACATTAGAGGATGTGGAAAAACTTAATATATTTATTTATAAACTCGTGACAGATCGACGTATGTAAGGAATGCCTAACCAATGGGCTGACTGACCTCTGGGTGGTCCTACACCGTTTATGAACCCCGGTACCCTGGGATCGAACGGTAGCCCTCCAATACAGTTACTGGTGAACCGGCGTCCTAGCCCGCGTAGCCTCAAAAACGGGCAGAGTGACCCCGTAGAATCGATGGTGATTAGTCAGCCCTGCTAGCTCGGATACAATACTATTTATCCTGGTTTCTAGTCCGATTTACCGTGAGGAATGCTGACACTGTTTATGTTGTCAGCGCATAATATGCTCTATTTGTTTACTAGCTAATCATAACACCTTGCAACTCTCGTTTTGTCATTCACAATCCAGAACACAACAAATGTTAAACAAACACACGCCTCAACTTAGAGCCGTACCAATTACAACTATTTAAAAATAATAAGCTAGAGGGTGACGGATTAGAAGAATATAGCTTCGGCTATTTACACTTAATAAATATACGCATACCCTGACAATTATAATAATAATTGTACAACTTGGCAATAGCCACTACCGAGTCGCCGATGGCTGCGTTATCCGATGGCTTGTGATATTAAAAATCACATAATTGTAGCTGACGATTTCTGCTTTGTCCATCATAGGCTCTGCCTTAAAATATGAGTGAAGAATGACCCTGGGCACGGGACGAATCCTGGATAGCTCAGTGGTTAGAGCATTGGCGTACTAAGCCAAAGGTCCCGGGTTCGATTCCCGTGTCCAGGTGTCATTTTTCAATTTTCAGAAGGATTAGAAGAAGCCAAAACATCTCCAGTACTCGCCTGAGAGAAAAGTCGTTTCTTCAAGTCGTCCTCCCACCGCGGGAGGGTGTGAAAGGGCGCGGGGTCGTCCCACACGCCGATGGACTCCTCACCGGACGGCATCGCCACTGAGACCGAGACAACTATAACTGGACGACAACAACACCCTTCCTGAGAACTAGTTGTGTCGCCAAATACCAACGTGGAACGCCGGCAGTCTGACAAGAACGTAATCACCGATACACGAAAATATGCGGCGGATCTTTGGTTAGAGATCGATAGATATCTTATCGCACAGATGTGATCTAGATTAACACTCGTATGATAAAACGATATGGGATCTTGCGAATACCACACATAAATGTATGCTAAGTGACTCAACTAGTTAGGCCTATGTGATTAAAATAACTAATTAACATAGTAACCAAACAATATTACAATAAAGATTAATACAATATATATTATTATTAGCACCGCGTTTTAATACCCGTTCGGGTAATACGCCTATATACTAAATACACTAATGTGTTAGGGATTGGGAAGGTTTAATTTAGAGAAAGTGCATCTGAAATTACATAGAGGGAGAGTGGAAAATCGGTTAGGGAAAACCACCCTCGGTGCAACCGACCGGGATCGAAGCCCGATCTCCCCGTCTTCGGCAGTCTAGTCTATTGCGAGAGTCGCGCGTCAGACCATGCGGCCACCAAAGCGAGTTAAGAGAATAATAAAATGACTATGTTGACCACAAAACAAAAGTGTGTTTCTAAAGTTTTATTCGCACTAAAATCAGACTATATTTGACAATAAATAAACATTACTAGAGCTATTCTAATGATTATAATCATTTGTTCTAAAGCTATCACTTTTAACAATAGCAATGCCAATAAAATATTATATAGTTACATTCAAGTGTGTCCATGTGGGTCTTACAAATGGGGATGGCAGGGGGAGGGGTGGATCGTGGAGTCTCATTTGCCTGTGGGGGGGGGGGGGACGAGGGGTGAGGGCAGCCACCCCTCCATGATTGAAAATTTTAGGAATTTAACTTTGTGGGAGGTGGTTTTAGAGCATCTGAACAAAATATGAGCTAATTATATGAGTGTCATGAACCAATTTTCGCGGTTCAACAAAAAAAATGTTTCTGAAAAATTAACCAAAATAAAATGTAGTTTGTAGTTGAACCCATTGAAAAGAAAGCTGTCGAAGAAGGAATGGGAGGAAATATACATATTTTTATCATTTCTATTTGTTAGCAAATTAAAGCCAAATCCCAGATGCATTCTTTTTTTATTCATAAAAATTAACTGAAAAAAAATTGCTGCCCATGGTAACATTACTTCAAAGTTTAAAGCAAAAAACATGTTTTATACATGTTCTAAACCCATCATTTGATAGTTACATAGCAAACCTAGAATTTTAGTAGGAAGTTAAGTGCAGAATACTGGTTCTCAACCTATGGTCCGCAGATAGGACCACCAGGGAAAAATAAATATTATGTTAAAAATCTTCTTGTATTTGATTTATATATACTATTCAAATGCAAATTTCAAGCTCTATTTAGTTAAATATGCTGTCAAGTTCTATCGTGCAAGTCAAGCTAAGATATGTGAAATAAATTACTTAATAATTATTAATAATGTTTGTTTTGTTCAATACAATACTTCTCCATTTCAAAATGTAGCACTTATGAACCAAAACACACTGCTATCACACCAATTCAATACCATGTCAGTTAGAGATGTAGCACTTATGAACCAAAACACACTGCTATCACACCAATTCAATACCATGTCAGTAAAGAGATGTAGCAGTTATGAACCAAAACACACTGCTATCACACCAATTCAATATCATGTCAGTTAGAGATGTAGCAGTTATGAACCAAAACACACTGCTATCACACCAATTCAATATCATGTCAGTTAGAGATGTAGCACTTATGAACCAAAACACACTGCTATCACACCAATTCAATACCATGTCAGTTAGAGATGTAGCACTTATGAACCAAAACACACTGCTATCACACCAATTCAATACCATGTCAGTTAGAGATGTAGCACTTATGAACCAAAACACACTGCTATCACACCAATTCAATACCATGTCAGTTAGAGATGTAGCACTTATGAACCAAAACACACTGCTATCACACCAATTCAATATCATGTCAGTTAGAGATGTAGCACTTATGAACCAAAACACACTGCTATCACACCAATTCAATACCATGTCAGTTAGAGATGTAGCACTTATGAACCAAAACACACTGCTATCACACCAATTCAATATCATGTCAGTTAGAGATGTAGCACTTATGAACCAAAACACACTGCTATCACACCAATTCAATACCATGTCAGTTAGAGATGTAGCACTTATGAACCAAAACACACTGCTATCACACCAATTCAATACCATGTCAGTTAGAGATGTAGCACTTATGAACCAAAACACACTGCTATCACACCAATTCAATATCATGTCAGTTAGAGATGTAGCACTTATGAACCAAAACACACTGCTATCACACCAATTCAATACCATGTCAGTTAGAGATGTAGCACTTATGAACCAAAACACACTGCTATCACACCAATTCAATACCATGTCAGTTAGAGATGTAGCACTTATGAACCAAAACACACTGCTATCACACCAATTCAATACCATGTCAGTTAGAGATGTAGCACTTATGAACCAAAACACACTGCTATCACACCAATTCAATACCATGTCAGTTAGAGATGTAGCACTTATGAACCAAAACACACTGCTATCACACCAATTCAATACCATGTCAGTTAGAGATGTAGCACTTATGAACCAAAACACACTGCTATCACACCAATTCAATACCATGTCAGTTAGAGATGTAGCACTTATGAACCAAAACACACTGCTATCACACCAATTCAATACCATGTCAGTTAGAGATGTAGCACTTATGAACCAAAACACACTGCTATCACACCAATTCAATACCATGTCAGTTAGAGATGTAGCACTTATGAACCAAAACACACTGCTATCACACCAATTCAATACCATGTCAGTTAGAGATGTAGCACTTATGAATTAATAGAAAAACATTAACAAACTGGATCATTATTCTTCCACCCTGGTACATATCGAAATGTATCAGTTCAGAATAATAGTTTTTCATACAATAAGGAAATCATCTTGGAAAAAGGTACACCATAGTGGAAAATTCCTCAAATGTGGTCGACCTAAGTTATTTATAATTTAATGGTAAAATAATATTGAGTGTGAAGAATCGATTTCATTGTCTACTGCAAAACCGTCTCACACTTATTGTACTAAATACATATTTAAGTATTATTATTAGGTGTTCTGTCTCACGACAGGTCCATTCCTTTTGTCAGTGAACTTAAGATCTTCAATGCCTCCTCCTTCAGCTCCCAGAAGGTTCTTCTTTCCCTCAATTCATCTAATATTTGAACCCTCCTTCTTCCTAAGCTCCTCTTTCCCTCAACCTTTCCTTCTACGACGGTGCAGAAGAAAGTTCCTCCTAAGGATGTATCCTATCCAGGTAAGGGATAGTAAAATGGATTATCACCTAATGGCTCGGAAATGTATGTCAAGACAGTGTAGAAATGTACGATAGTGTAAAGTAGGTGATAGTGAAGGAAGCCAACCTAAAAGGAGAGTCAGGTTAGGACTCGATAGGAACAAACACACTTTTCTCTTCAAATCTTCTTTACACTTTTTCCACTTCCCACTTCTTAGGTAAGGGATAGCCGATAGTGGGTCAGTAATTACTGTTTCTCCTTAAAATGATAGCTGTCCTCAGGGTAATACATGTCCTATACTCCATTCACGGTAGGAATTACTCTCTGAAAGGTCTTTTATCCTACCAATATCCTACTATATAATAGATTTCTGGTAGTAGGGGAAAAGGCCTTTCAGAAAACAATTATTACGATGAACAGACTTTATAAAAGATGGCGCTATAGTTAGGAAGAGAATCACAACTCCAATTACTCAAGTGTCATATACCTGTAGCAGAAATGAAACCGGCAACGGCGGTACAAACTGAGAGCATGGAACAAGAAAGCGATGAAATCAAAGAATGATTTGTGGATAGTTGTAAACTTGATGAATCAACGATGATGAATGAATGACAAAATCATAGTGAAAATCGAGTCAAAAGGAGAACGTATGGAAGGGAATGATACAAATTCCCGACCAAAATTGTACGATAATTTTTGTGATTTCTGTTAAATAAAAATATGATTTGAACAAAAACTCTTCTTTTTTTTATGTTCTTCCAGTAATCTGACATAAGGTTAGTTTTCATGGTGTTAGATTATTAAGCTTGTAGTGTTTATATTCAATCATTAATTTTTTTTTGTCAAACTCTTAACACATGCTAAAGGTTTTTTTAATACCGCGTCTTACTACTCATTCGGGTTATATAGGCTTGATATACTAAATACGCTAATAGTTTTAGGGATTAGGAAGGTTATATTTATAAGTGTACCCACATTTGTGTGGAGGAAGTGTGGAAGAAAAATTTTGGAGAACAATTTTTGAAAAACCACCCTCAGTACCTCAGTACCAGTTACGATCGAGATTCGATCCTCGATCTCCTCAACATCAGCAGTCTAGTCTACAGTGAGAGTAGCGCCTTAGACCACGCGGCCACCGAAGCGGATTCAAGAGCTATTAAGGTTCTCCCTTTTAGGACCTGAAGTAACAAAAGTACCATTTGTGGTATATTTATTTATCTTTTGACTGTTTTACCTTTCAACTCCTGAGACCCTATTCTAAATGAAACAGACCCCCTGCTTAGGGATGTAAAAACAGTATCGATACTTTACTAATATCGATATTTTCCTTTTGATACAAGTATTTTTTTACTCAATACTTTTACTGATATTAGTACTCACACCCTGGTAATAGATCGGTACCGAAAGAAACATTTTGTTATCTTCACTCATGTTGGGATAACATTTTTACTAGAGTTGACTGTGGAGGAAGAACCAATGACACTATTTCTCAATTCTCGCTCATTTTCTGTATGACAAGCAAGAATCGGCTGTAGCAATTCAATCTCTTTTAGTTCATCATAATTCACAGCTGTTCTTTCATGTTTGTTTATTAATACATTCTGATACCTGACCGGGCGACCAGTCATACTACCCCTTCCTCTATCAATGAGCAAGGTCATCACAAACTAAACAAAATAATCTTTTGTAGAACTCAATGAACTCAGTCAAATAATTGGTGCCCCAAAGCAGATGAAGCAGAAAAATTTATGTGCACTGTTTAAGAAGATAAAGCAGATCAAGGCAGCAATTTTCTATTGTTTGTGAATAGTTAATAATCTATCTTGATAGAGTATATAATCGACAAATGTGGTTTAAAAAAAAATGGCACCTCCCAGAAAGTGAATTATGGAAGTTTTTTTAAAAGTCAGGTAGCGAAAAAGCATCTTGTAAAATTTGTTTTAGATTATTAAAAAAACCATGATAAAATTTCAGTGTTTAAATAATTATGAAAATATAATTATGATGTAAAAGTTGAAAATTATTATTATTACTAGATAAGAAAAAAAATATTTTTTCAGATTAAAATTTCTATACCGATACTTAAATGTTATCGATACTTTTCTTTCGAATCTAGTACAGTATCGATATTTTTCCTGATACTTTTAATGAGTACAGTATAGAAACTTTTCTTTCGATACTTGTAATGAGTACAGTATCGAAATTTTTCTTTCGATACCATATCCCCACCCCTGCACTTGCAGAGTAGTTGGTCGCTACAAGTGAAAGCAATTACCGGTGTTGTCTCGTTTACAAGCACTGGCCTTTAATAGGCAATATTTTTTTAAAAATTCACCAAGCTTATATAAATCATATGTCGGCTCTATTTCGATCTATAAAGAATATTTAGATGTGAGTCAGACTAGAAAAAAGAAATCTAAGAAATCTGACTAATACATCTTATCAAATAGTAGCAAAATGAATTGTGGAAAAGATAGCAGAGCTCAATTAAAAGAAAAAAAAAACCTTGGTAGCCAGTAAGTTTTTCTTGCCGCTTGTTAAAAAAAGTGAACAAAAATGTCCTAAAACCCATGTTAAATAGAAAATGTATTTTAATGCATATACTAACCATGACATTCTTATACTCTTCAAGCAAGGTTAAATAGATAGACCTACCGAATATGCTTCCAACTAAAAATAAATTCACTTGAAAACCAAACTTCGATTCACCATGACGATAACTTAGTATTTTTTTTAGCACCGAGATATCAAATTTTTGTACTTGATTCACTTTACTGTGGACACATATAGGCCTAATTTCTACATGGATATTTCTTGACCCCACCTTCACAACAAATCGGGTATTTTGAATTATGCTTTAATATATGAACTTTTGGCTATTTTTATTCAATTTGCATAAAATTCAAAATTGAATAGCCTATTTATTTTAAAAAAAAGAAGAAGAAAATGACCATCTTCAACCCTGTTGACGGTTAGGAACTTTGCATTGCAGTTTGGCAAATAACGAAAAATAAAATGATGGATTAAATAGCCAAGCTATTTGTTGGTTACGATTATAGCCACGTCTAGATATAGTATTATTTAAAATGGAAAATGACACCTGGGCAAAGGAATCGAACACAGGACCTTTGGCTTAGTACGCCAATGCTCTAGCAGCTGAGCTATCCAGGAATCATCCTGTGCCCATGATAAACTAAGTTAATGTATGTGTAGCGTAGTAATAAATTTGAGTGTTAAAGGGACACTTTTAGATAGCATACCACAAACTAACTTTATACCTTCCCTAAAACATATCGATGTTAAGTATGGATTAGGTATAAACTAGTGGCTTGGATGTAACTAAAAGCAAAGTAGGCCTATACAAGTAGTTTTATTTATTGGTTCTAGTTTTCTCATGCGGTAGGTAGGCTTACCTTGTATCAGCTCATTTCCTTGCGACTTTCACACGCCTAGTATTTTAGGTAACTTATAACTTCTTTAAAAGCCCATTACGTTTACAAGTAAAGTACCTAATTCAAGGGGTTGGGAAATATATTTTAAAAGCTAAGACTGTGGACCAGACCTGCCCTTATTTTATTATCTATGCCCTCATGGGCCGATAAACAAATATGGTGGAGAGTTTTGACTAGGTACTTAATTTGGAATACTTCAGCAATTTATGCACCAGGATATGGCATCCCTGTATAGTTGGTAGCCCTACAATGGGTAAGTATAATGTGTCAAACAAATGAAAATATGTATAGTTGGCCTAGTGAAGGCCTCAAGTAAATTAGCTAGAAAAAAGGTCTAAAGTTTGAAAACAGTTTTTGCCCAGCTTAATCCAAACAAATCATTTAAGTCCCTCAATTAGGGCCTACTCAAGCTAACCTGACACAAATATAAATACAGCTGTTAAAAGCAGCTTTTCATGCTAGCCCTACCACTTAAAAATAGTTTATTTCTGATTGATAATCTAATTAGGCGTGTATTTCGTTACTTAAATAACGTCCAATAAGTGTGATTTTATTAAAATAATAAAATCTATAACCCCTTTAAGAATTTCAAATTCCAATTATATTGTGTTAAATAAGTTAAAAAAAAGTGTTTTGAAAAAAGTTTTGTGTTAGTTAGAAAACATTATATCCTGAAGAGGTTTTTGAACTTAAGTTAGTTATTAGCATGTTCGAAATACAGCACTTACTGTAGCTTAATGACAATGTATTATACCTTAAGTGGCTAATCCTGTAGCCTTGCTTTAATATAAGACCTATTTATAAATGATCCCTTTTAAGCCAGAATCTCAGTCATAATATTAAGAAAGGATATACAATTCAATGCAATTCTTACCTCATTGAAGGCCATACTTTCAAACTGGTCCCAAGATAATGATTCCACCAGCTGAAGTGTTGCAGGAAGTGTTATTGTCTTGAAGAGGAATGTTTACACATAGATAACGATTAACAAATATTGACAAATTTATATAAAAATTACTTGAGCCAATTTAACAAAACACATTTCATAATTAATTGACATTCGTTGATAATTATCAAATTTAAATGACAACACGTAGGTTAAAATCCAAACATTCCTCAGGTGGGACTATAGGATTATGTGTTTTTATTTAAAAGGTTCAACCAAATAAATAAACTGGTAGTACACACAAAAAGTCTTGTCCACGTGCATTACAAATTCTCAAAAATATTGAGAATACAAAACCATAAGAAAACACAAATAAACAAAAAATCGTATTGTTACAGTGTTTGTTTCCACATCAAAACATTCATTACATACAAGAGCGCCATTTTGATTTGATGTCATTACAGGTATTTTACCGGGAACAAGGTGAACGGTATGCGCTATTTAAAATAGTGCCATATTTTAAGCCTTAACCTAATATTACAAATTAAAATAACTAATAAAAATATATAACTATACACAATAATATTCAATAATTTGATTTTAATAATCTATTTAAATGATAACACAAAATAAATAATACACTATTAGTATCAATCCGCAAAAATAAATGACGTTTACTTTCTAAAGTTACACCAACCTTTAAAATATTTCAAATGACAAATTCACTAAAATTACTCATTGTATCATATTGGTATGTGGTGTAATCTATATCAAAATGACATTGAAATAAGAAAATAAGTAGATAGATATTATATGTAGATAGATATATTAAATGAAGCTATACAACAAAAATCGTTTTCATATTAAAAGATTAGTTGAAATAATTTTTTTTATGTTTGACATATAAAATCAAAATATATATTTTAATATGTATATTTATAAATTAATTTTTTAAGTGGGTTTAGATATATTTTTGAACAGGAGAAAATGTAGGCACTAGCTAAGTCTATTTGCCAGAATTTGAATGCTAATAAAATTGTGATTAAATTACTTCATTTTAGTGGCTCAGTAACAGCGGAGGAGGGGGAGGGGGCTTGAGTCCTATGTTTTTATCTTAGGGAGTCTGGGAATATCTTAAGTCCCCCTAATATTTCCCAAGTAAATTCGAACCCCTTGTATTAAACCATAGAATTGTTACCATCAGTTTGGTAATTTTAAGCAGGCATAATGAAGACATAGATGTATAATTAATTTAATAAAAAACTGAAATGTCATAATTTTTCAGTTCATATGTTTCTCACATAAAAAAAAGCTCTTTCTCAAAAATATAGTAGCTACGTTAACCTTAGTCCTATATGTGAATGCCTTAAATAAAATAGCAACAAGAATGGTAAAGCCAAAAGGTAATACTTATTAACACGTTTAATGCAGATAAAAACAAATAATTAAATTTCACATTTGAATTGTTAATTTAATTCAGACTCAAAGCGGGTTTTCAACCAAAGTATATATTTTAATTTTGCCATACTGTTCTACCCTAATAAAATTAAAAAGCTGGATATTAATTAACAAGCTTTCTTGTTGTGGCTTGAATAAAATATTTTACTATTTTTAAACTTACGTTAAACATTGTTGTGATATTATATTTGATCATGTTGTATGCATAGTTTGTAAGAGTAGGCTATTTAATCAACCCTAGTTTAAAGGTACCACAATATGAGCCTTGACAAAGTTTATACGTAGACTTAGCTTACCCTGCAAGGTAACAGGCTTATTTTGAATGGTTCAACTATGTTATCACCGATAAAATAGAAATATATCATCGGCGTAGTGAGAAGGGGCTTATGGTCCAAACCCCCCACCTCCTTGAACTGTTTTATGTTGATAACAAAAGAGGGGTTAATGAAGTAATTTCGTGAATTAATTTATCCTAGTTTGATTCCGAAATCTGATCTTCATAGATCGTGGTTTATCATATAAACGCATCCAATTTTCAAAAATGTGACAGGGGAAAACCACTTCAAATAGTTTCTAGAGGAATATAAATTTCTAATAAATGGTACGGAACTCCGCACGGACTTTCTCACTCCATTGTTTAAAAATAGGAACTCAGCCCCCCAGCTCCAAAGAGCTTTTGGAATCCCTGCTAAATAGTATTGAAAATTCTTGACATTATTAGTAACACAATTTACATTTTAATTCAGTGGGTGAAGGCCATAAAATGAAGTTAAATTTTTCCGGTCTACATTTTTTATTGAAATGTGTAGCTGCAGGTTGTTTCAATCACCGGTAAAGATAACATACATACATGGTGCATGCAAACATAACTACTCCGTTCCCTTAAGGGGTAGTCAAGAAATTGTGCATATAGCCCAAAAAACAACAACTCCGTACTTAATCCATTCTCACTAACTTTCTCCACACCTCCCTATCCTATGCATACTGCCTTCGCTTCAACAACATCCATACACATAGTCATACATGATTTTTTTATTCTTAAATCTCTTAGTGTTTCTCTTTTTCACACATATTCGTATACAACATTTAGCCATGTCTTACATTACCTATCCCTTCCTTTTGATTCCACACATTCTACCTTTACATATTTGCTTCGTCACTAGTTCCACTCTTATCCTCTCAACCTACCCAAATCAACGTAAGACACTCCTTTCAAACCACACCTTTCAGAACCCATTCATTACTGTCTCTGTTCATATGAGCTTTTCCCCATATAATTCTTAGATATCTAATTCCAACAGCATTCATCTTGCCCTTGTGTTTCTCCTGACAAACCCACGCTTCACATCCATACACAATGTTGGCGTCAACACTACTACCATCTTTGCCTCTTTCGATACTACTCCATTCTTTGCAGTAGTCCACGTACATTCAAATAATCTATTAGATGCATTCATCCAACTGTCAATTTTACCATTTTTACAGAACATTCTGCTTAGATACACTAAATCATTCACTTGTTCTAACAGTTTTTCCATCTATACAAAGCTGACAATCATTTCCTGATCCATCCTTGTAAAAAAAAACTATCACATTAGTTTTGGAGACATTTATACGAATATCCATTCTTCCTGTCACAACAGGCAAACGATTGACTGCATCCTGCAACTCACTTTCATTCACAGCCATTGATACGGTACCTATCATCTTCATATCTGTATATAGCAGCATTCTCCCATTCACATTGCCAATTTATACATCTACCGTGTCCTCAAAAGCATCTCACATACACTTATCCATGAATACATTAAACAACCATGAAACATACCACAACCTTGTCGACACACCCTTTTCAATGTCAAACCATTCGCTCAAAGTTTCATCCACCCTAACGCACGCTTTACTTGCCTAAGACACCACCATAATTGCATTCATTAACCATGTATCCACACTACTCTCTCTCAGAACATTCCATAACATACTCCTATTCACCCGATCGTACGATTTCTCCAGAGCAATGAATGCATAATACACTTTCTTTCTTACTGCCATACAGTTCTCAACCAATTACCACGATACATGCATCTGGTCCATGCAACCTTTACCTCACACGAAACCACATTCTACCTCCCAAATCTTGTCCACTGGTTTTTCACGCCCCCTTTCGTTTGAAACTCTCTCAAAAAACTTTGCCTGGAATACTCAACAGACTAATTGCCTTATAATTCTTGCATTCACTCTTACTGCCTTTAGCTTTGTACAAAGTAACAATGACAGCATTCTTCCAGCCATTAGGAACATTCGAAATCCCAGCACACACATTGAACAACTCACCCAATCTGGCAAATAATAACCCCCCACTTTACATTTCCCTTGTGATCCCATCTACGCCCACAGCTTTACCACTCTTAACACTTTCATAGCCTTTAACACCTCCGCCTTGTTAATTCGTTTACTCATAATATTATTTTCCCTATTTTATGCTAATGTCTCTACGTTTTCGCCATACAATTTCCTACTACTTCCATTGCTCTTTCATACTGTTTTCATCCCAAAATCATTTTTTCCCCTCCATTCTTAATGCCAAGGCACTTTCCTCGCATCCCTGTTTCGTTCTGCTTACCCACTTCCAGAACAGCTTATTTCTTTAAAAACTATTCAGAATTCTTTCTCTTTCTTTTAATCTCATTTGCCTCATACTCTCCTTTACTACTTTCTTTTTATCTTTGTATATATATCTCACAACTTCTTACATTATGTTTTACTTTTCACAGGGATCATTCGTTTGTATGCTTTTTTTCTTCTTCCTATTACCACCTCTTTTACCTTTTCATTCCACTATGCAACTCTTTTTAAGTTTCGCACTACCGCAGTTCCACACACATCCTTCGTGCACTCAGCTATAGCCTCTTTTATTCCGTCCCAAGCATTTTCTGTATCATTAGCATTTATTTCTACTTTCCATTCATGATCTTGTAAATTTAATTTTTCGCCCGGCCATTAAATTGACTCATGTTGTTTATTTAAAGATGGGCGATACAAGTGGTTGCTTAGCATCCAGAAGAGCTATTTACTTGTAAAATGTTACCAACCAGACTCTATTAATGTCGAATCCAAAGAATGGTTTTATGAACCCAACTAGGTTACCGGTAGTATAATATTAACATTAATTTAAATATTACAGTTATCTATAACTGCAACAAATTCTCTTATTTAATTCAAGTTAATTTAGTATATTGGCAATAATTAAATATTACAGTTGCTTGTAACTGCAACATTTTTCCTTAATTAAGTAAAGTTATATAAAATCGTTGATGATAAAGGCTTATAAAATATGAATTTAAAAAATAAACAAACCAGTAAAAAATAAATATGTTTCCTGCACTTGTCTTCATTGTGAAAGTCCCATTTTACTGCATAGCACTGGCAATATTGGTCTTGCTAGAGGCTTCCGCCATTTGGTCCTTTGTCGAAATATGCTGAGCGCCCAATACTCCTTCCATCACCTTCTCTCGGATGAAGAAGTATTTGATTTTCATATGTTTAGTGTGATGATGAAACTCAGGATTTTGTGTCGGTTTCCCCACACCTGGTTGTCAATTTGAAGAATTGGTATTTGTACTAGCTTTTACATTCCTTGAAACAATCTACTCAGCCAAATGATCTCGTTAATAGCTTCATTTGCAGATGCCAGCTCTGTTTCAGTTGTAGTTTGTAGCAGTCATAGCTTTTTCTTTTCTTGCTGAACCATGAAACAGCTCCACCTGCATGTGTAACCACCACGCCTGACGTTGATGGACAAGTTTTGTTTGCAACCACCGAAGTCTGCATCGCTGTAACATTCTAAATATGCCGCTGTTAATATTAGGACAATAAACAATTGCACGTGCCCGCAATGTATCGGAGTACTCATTTTACATCCTACGATATTATATTAATAAATATTAAATCTTCTCGAGATCTAGACTGTGGTGGAGGGGAGGGGGGTGAGCTGGAAAAAGACTGGCTGGGGGTGGCCAAAGTTTGGAGGAGAGAGGCACTAGACCAAGAGAGATGGAAGCAAACTCGTCAAGGTAGCGTGTGATCTTTAGGATCTACAGTAGCCCCGTGGCTTCTTTGGTGCTGAATGACGGCTCACAGCTGACAGCTGACGGCTTTGAAAAGCTACCGGACCAAATTATGTGTCCCTACGCCAAACCATATGATCTGCAAAAAAAACATGTGTTTAGCAGCTGTCACTTCCGACTGTCAAAATTTAGGTATATACCTAAATGTTGACTGTCAGAAGTCAGCTGTGAACTGTAAGTCAGCACCAAAGAAGCCATGGGGCTACTGTATGTTCGCTGGATTAATAATAAAGAGGCTTGTCGACTTGCTGGTCAGCAGTACCCTCTAATTATTTGAAAGCTTACTTCGGCCATGGTGACCTAATGTCCTTGGTGCAGAGTTGAACTGCTCTTATGCTTTCCAACTCCTGGTTTCCAATTTTGATTTTCGACTGCTCTTCATTTTTTGACATCGCCATCATTTTTGACTTCTCAATGTTGTTCTCCATTACATAACTTTAACTTGAAGCAAGATAGTAAGATATTTATTCAGAAGAAACTGCTTCTAATAAAATATGTACCGAATCTATTTCAAAATGGAAACCCACATCGTAATTGATGGAAACAGCTAAAGGGGATGGCTGGACACCATAAATACATGTCTTCTGTGTGTCGTGCGTTTGTATAAAAACATGTTTCTTTGCCCCCACCACTTCTATTTCCAACCCCCATCTGTTAGGGTTGCTCGGGACGAGACAGGTGTAATAAACCTATAGGGGAGTATAAATTGTTTCGACGTCATCAAGGGTGAGCCATTTTTTTTTTTCCTGTCCAGGGGGAGGAATATTGATAACTCCTGTTTTATTAGACCAACCTTCTATGGCTGACGTCACAAGATTTACTGCCCCCCCCTATATTATTTTCCATTTATTTGAATTATTTATTTAACATGCACTTTCTGAATCGACTGATTATATCCGCACACGAGAATTTTCTATGAGAGAGAGAGACCAATTTTACAGAGAAAGGTACTTTCAAATAACTTCTTCCCGAGACCAACTTTTTTTACTTGCCCTCCGAAGGAAGTTGTGCTACGGATTTTTTTTATCACTCAAGAGAAATCCTCTAACCCCTCTAACTCTCGAACATCGGGTACTGAAACGAACACTTTAACCCAAGACCACCGAGGTAGAGTAAAGTCTGTTCCTTGATAAAATAATATGATGGAATATTACTTATTTTTATTAGTTATAAAAAATTATTACTAGCAAAGTATTAAATACGGCATCTGGTAGAATTATTCCAAGGGACTTTATACGAGTACAATGCCGGGTATGTTTTAGTTGATGTGTGAAGTAACAAATAGAGTGGCATCCTACCTTTATATATATATATATATATATATATATTATTAGCACCACGTCTTACTACCAGTTCAGGTTATACGTATTTACGCTAATGTGTAATGGTAGGGTGATTGTGAGATGAAATGGAGGACCTACAGTTTAACGTGGAATCCGAACCACGGTGGAGGCCTGGCATTCCACACATTCACAAGTTGTGATTAATACACGTCTTGTCAGAGGTGAAGGAAGGGTTTGGTAATCAGATAAATCTGTGCCGGGACCGAGGATTGAACCCCGGACCCCCACACAGAAGTCTGACACCTTACTCCTAGACCGGCAGGTCACCTCTAAACAATAATAATGTACTATACATTATTTATGTATACACCTAGGCAAGAGGTGTTGTTTGAGTGTTAGTGTAGTTTTAAAGAGGTACGCAAGAACGAGGCTGAATGTAATGTTTTTTTATAGCACCGCGTCTTACTACCCGTTCGAGATATAACCTTATGTACTAATTACACTAATGAGTTGAGGATTATATTGCACGGAAAATGAGTGGGAAAACCACTCTCAGTACACCTAACCGAGATTCGAACTTCGATCTCCCCGTCATCAACAGTGTAATCTACTACGAGAGTAGTTGTCTTACACCATGCGGCCACAGAAGTGTGTCTGAATGTTATTAGTGTGTTAGTGTAGTTTTAAGGTGGTGTTTAGTAACGAGCCTGAGTATAGTGTTGTGGGTTGTTTTCCTCAAGAAATTACGTCAGAGTGCTACACTCATCCCGGTTCTTGCATTCCAAACTCTACAAGTGATAATAATGATCGAGATATTTTGTTTCGCAAGTTGAATTATCTGACTCTTGCGAAGCGACTTTTATTAATAAACCACAAGACAAATCAATACGGGAAACTACTCTGAAAGTTTTTATTAGAACAAAAAAAAAAAAGTGCCGAAAAAGTTATTCCCCCCCCCTCCCCTGAGCGTCTTGACCCCCTTCTAAAAGCGTATCCCTCAGAAACACGCACGACGACGACGCAATCCGTGACTGCCGACAATTTCCAGAGTACTACCTAGCGATAGGGAATTATTGATTTTACCCCTATTTGCTACACAGAAAAAGGGGGGGGGGAGGGGGTGAGAACAACCCTAAACTTCCAAAGGCTCCGGTTCGGTTGTTGGATGTAGTCCAGAGAGCTGAGACACAAAAGGAAAAAAAAAAGAGTGGGGTGTGAGGGGGGTAGGCCTATATATTCAGGTCACGTCGGCGCGTGATACGGCGGGAATTACGTGACGCACGCTCCGACAAGTTTAGACACAAGAGTTTAAAGGGGTGGGTGGGTGGTGGTAAGGGTGGGGGGTTCCCCAGGTCGATTAGTCAGGTAGGTAGAGCAATGGGGCAGGCCACAACGCGGCTGTCAGTCCCACGACCCGGTTCTAAACAACACCGTCACCGGTAAATAAAAAAAAAATGTCACCGTGAACGCGTCGGCGTAGCCGTACCGCAACAATGAACGTTGGCGCGCGGGTGATCACCAACCGACGCCGTGAAACCATCAACAATGTGTCACAACAATCCGAGGGCTCAGGCGATAATAGAACTCGCCTTTGAGAGATGTTTCCTCGGTAGTGTTAGAAAGAGTCCAAGGTACCTGACATCGCGGGAGATCGCTTTCCGTCCGTTTCTTCCCGACGCGCCTGGAAGGAGAGATGGAGAGGAGAAGGCACCATCGGAAGCCGAGCGTTCGGACTCGGATGGCGAGGAGAGTTTGTTGATAGAGGATATCGATGAACTCCCGGAGCACGAAGAAGAACCACCTGTCATCCGATGTTCTAACGCTTACGCCGGGAATGAGAAATTTGGCGAAATTACTACGACCGTCGCGAATTCAGTCCATCTAAAGATCGATTCGGGACGGAACAGGCCCCGTTTTCAAAAAATCATGACGAAACCGAACAGATGTACACTAAAACCCGATCCGAAAAAGACTCAAGTAAGAAAGCAATCTTCATATTTTGATAAAAATAAGCTACGTCTGTCGAAAACACGTTTGAAACATAACGTACCTAATCTTGTTACACGTGCTAAACAAAAAATTAAGAATGCTTCTTTAACACTTATTTCGAGATCGAAATTCATACAATCTGATCAACTATCTAAATCAGGCGCTACTCAAATGCTTATTGCACAGTTTATTCCAAGATGTAGTGCACTGATTCCTTCAAGTTCCAATGCACACTCGACTCCAAAATGTAGTGCACAATCTCCTTCAACGTGTAATTCACACTCTCCAAGATGTATCCTAACGCCACTCCAAAATGTAGTGCACAATCTCCTTCAACGTGTAATTCACACTCTCCAAGATGTAATCCTAACGCCACTCCAAAATGTAGTGCACAATCTCCTTCAACGTGTAATTCACACTCTCCAAGATGTAATCCTAACGCCACTCCAAAATGTAGTGCACAATATCCTTCAACGTGTAATTCACACTCTCCACGATGTAATCAAATGCCACTCAAAATGTAGTGCACAATCACCTTCAAAATATAATACACAGCCTTCTTTGAGTTCTGATGCACACGCTAAACCAAAATGTAGTGTACAGTCTCATTTTATTTGTAATGCACAATCCCTTTCAATATCTAATGGACACACTACTCCAAATCAGGATGCACATTCTCCTCCAAAACCTAATGAAAACTCAACTTTAAGATGTAATGCAAACTCCACTTCGAAATGTAATGCACAATCCACTTCCAAATGTAATGCACAAATTACTTCGAAACCTTTGGAACACTCAATTCCAAAGCATAGCACACATTCTCCTCTTAGATCTAACACAAACTCAATTCCAAAAGTTAGTGCACAATTTCTTCCAAAATATAAAGCACAATCTGCTCCAAAATCTAGTACACAATGCCTTTCAAGAAGTTTTGCACACACTGCTCCAAAACATGGTGCACCCTCCACCCAACTTTGTAATGATCAGTATTTACAAGGATGCAAATCAACATGCCCTCCAAAAACTATTTCAGAGATCATTCCAAAATCAAATATAAAGCCAAGTCAAAAATCTACACAATCTATGAAATCTGATACCAGCCCTAACCAAATAACTTATGACCATACTTCTCTGTCTGATTATATCTCTAATACAGAGTCTAATTTGCAACCACAGCATGACCAAAGTCTTAATAAACAGCTTATTCCAAAAATTAGCGCACAATTTAGTCCAAAACTTCATACACATGCTAATGTAACATCGAACACACACACTGATAAAATAACTCCCAGGTCTACAGGAAATGTGAAACCGTACACTTTATGTGTAAAACCATTTCACACTAAACCAAGAACGAACGCGTTTGCAAGCCTCGAAGGGAGGAGAAAGGAAGTTATTGAAGGTAGAAGCTGCCCTTGGACCAAAGAAGCTAAATCAATTTTTTTACAGGTGGGTGTCGATATAGTGGACAGAATTGTCACAGAGGATTTAGGTCTTGAAATAAAGGAGATTAGCTTGGAAATCGACGAAGGCAAACCGCAAACCGAGAGAAGTGATGAAAGTGATTCGAAAGAGGACAGTCGCTCCCAAAAAGGTGAGTCGGAAACCGAAGGAAAAGAGAGTGACGGGGACAGTGATAAGAAACAGTGGAGGAAAAGTTCCGCAGACGTTTCAAAGATTTTTTCTCAACAACCAAAATATCAAATGGGTGCCGAGAACATGAGGAGTCCTTAAAGATGTGGTTGATAAAGTTGTAAAGGTGAGTGAGAAATTGAATTAAATAATGTGTTTATATTACAAGTAAAACAACAAAATGTTTATAGAGCATAATGTTTATTTGTTTGTGATGCTATATCGGATTCAGCTTAAATACTTTCAACTTATTTGCTAGCTTAGAAATAAATAAATAAAAGTAAATTATATATATATAAGTACACAGTTGTGTCACTATTAATATAAATAGGGCTATATGCTAAAAAAAATAACACCTAGCACAGGAATTAAACCCAAACATTTCAATCACAGTTATCTGTACCCAGGGCCGGATTTAGACCTGTGGAGGCCCAGGGTCTGTAAAAAAAATTGGAGGTCCCAAATTTGAATATTTTTCTTTAGAAAGTTTCAACATAGTATTTTTTTTTTCTTTACAAAATTAACTGCTAAGAGCTCAATGTCAAAATGCTATTGAAATAAGGAAATATTGTCATCACAATATTTTAGATATGTAAACAATTTATTATTATTTTGTTGGTTTATAGTTAGCTGACCGCTTCTGTGACCTAGTAGTCAGAGTTTCTGGCTACAGATCCAGAGATCCCGGGTTCAATTCCAGGTGCTTCCACATTTTCTGTGAAGTAGTGGGTCTGAAACGGAGTCAACTTAGCTTCGTGAGATCAAATGAGGCGCTACTTGATCAAAGAAGTAGCGGCTCTGGTCTAGAAAACTGAGATTAGCAGCCAGAGGGTTCATTGTGCTGACCACATGACAACCTCTATCCGCAAATGTTGGCACTATATTCGCTAACAACAGCGCTTCTCGGTCGATATAACTTGATTGCAGGATCACACCATGGAGTTTTTTTTTAGTTATGCTAATCTCGATAAGGACAGAATATAACGTTCAAACATTTTTTATTGCAAGAATTGGTGTATGCCCCAGAGCCCCCAGACCCCCTTCTATAATCAAGGTCTGTTTGTAACATATAGTAATTTCAATGTATTCAGTTTAAGTATAGTTAGTACTTTGATGTTAGACTGTGAAAATAATGAATTTTCAAATAAACAATTAGTTTTCCATCTTTTTACCAGGAACACAAAACATTCTGCGTGGAAGGTAGCTACGGAGCCATTCGAAACGCCATGAAGAAACGAGGTTGGCTTGAGAAACGCGAACCACGCTGGACCCCAAAAAGATCTAATCATAATGGTAACTCATTTAACTAATGTACTTCTATCACTTACTAATTAAAGATCATTTCCTAAATATATATACACTAAACTAAGTGCATTAAAAAAACCTATTGCATATTTTTCAAATTAATTGTTTTAGCTTAATAAAGGATTTTTGAATGAGCTGTAATATCATAAATTGGGTGTTTTGAGTTATCCAATTTGAGTATATTATTAAGGTACCTACCAAAGATGTATAACCAAATAATTTTCATAGACATGTGTATGAAAAACATTTCTGCACTTTACAAAATGTGTCCATTGTTGTAACATAAGATTGAATAGATTTGTGGACAGTTGTGTTTATTTTTGGGTAATATATCATAGAAGCCAAGGTCAGGATTCATTATTATACAATTTTCTCCATTCTTTAGACATCACTATTAGTATTTAGCAATCCTAAAATGCAGTCTATTGAAGATAAACAACCTAAAAGAAAAGAGTCACATTCTACCACATGCTCTGCCTTATATTATTAGTACCGTGGTGAATTATTCTGTGCTTGGTTCAAATCCTTTATAGATTAGTTGTAGAGCACTAATACCATAAGTCAAAGGTCCCAGGTTTGATTCTCACAGGTGTGCTGGTGTTGGAATTTATTAAAATTACTATTATTTTTTTAATCAGTACATTTAGCACAACCTTTGTAAATGGCTTAATCTAAAGGGGTTGAGATAAGGAAGGTGGTTAGTAAGAAGTGCACCCTCATTAGTATGGAGGGAGGATGGGGAAAACCAGTGATAAACCGGATGTAAAAAACAAACTCTAGCGCATCCAAATGAGATTCAAACACCAGTCTTTCCATCTTCATTGCTATGGCTCAAAAACCAAGGATCAGATTCATTAACCAATGCAAGACTTTTTTTCTGGTATTAGTCAAGTAATTCCCCTGAAACATAACCTTCATTTTTCATAATTATCTATCAATAATAATTCATGAATCATTTTAAAAATGTTTTCAATCATTTTACTTTAACAATAAAGGTCCTATTTGGACACTAAATTCCTTCTATTTTTTTTTTATCAGTTTGAAATGTAATTAAAACATATTTTTGAAATGTTTCACAAGTGTTTCAAATCACCTGCTCTCTTTATGGAATTTAGCCTCAAGAATGCGCGAAAAAAAAAACACACCTCGTAAACCCCAAATTAATCAGTCAGTTCAAAAACCATACTGATAAGTGATAATAAATCACTATCTATTTTTAAATATCACATTAAAGAAATAGCTGAAAAATTTTAAGCCCTTTAAAATTTGTATCATTAAAAAAACTATTGCTGCTTTGAAAATATTTTAATAATAATTATGATTGATTCAATGCAATATAAATTTTCTAAATGAATTAAAGAATAAATAAATATTATTTGGTTTCGTTTTTAGATTTTCACACACTCTGTATATTTAATTAATCAATTTAATGATGATGATGATGATAATAATAATAATAATAATAATAATGGTGGCATAGGTAATCGACAAACGAAGAACACATCCCCGGATCCCACAGTAATATCTCGTCTGTTGCGAAACATCCAAGTCGACTTTTTGTGGACAATGAGGGCGGATGCTTGCGAATGGATGGATTTCAAGAGGAAACAACTGGTCAACAGGTTTCCAAGGACAGGTTTCAACACAAAGGTAAACATACAAAAATCAAACTTTACATCTATCCATTACTGTTTCCACCCTATGGTCATTTTTTTTATTCAAGCCACATATTTTCCACTACCGGCTTGCTAGGCCTGCCGTAGCTTCAGATGCCTTATTATCTAATTTAAGACTAGACAGGCACAACATCCAGTCCCCGACCGTTAATTCATCACTGTGAAAGAGTAAACCCACATTTCACCAATGATAAATTTTTCAGCCATGCCGTAAATCGAACCCAGTACAGTACTAAGTAGAAAAACACGCTACCGACTGAGCTAAGGTGTCGAATACAAATATAACTAGTAATCACAACATGTATTTTTTTATATTAATATACATCAATATGTGGAAATTATTAAAGAACATATCGATCATTAAACTTTTCTCTTGAAAACCATATGAAAATTGAAGAAGTATTATGAAATGTTATTATTAAAAATCTCCTTGCTTTTTGGTTATTTATTTTAGTTTGTGTACCATATCTTAAAATTCATCTGGGCTGTCTTTATATCTGAACAAATGGCTTAGGGTTGAGGAAGGAAGAATATAAAATAAATGTACCTGCATTTGCTTCCAGAGAGAATGGGAAACTATTTATGAAAAACATGCTCTCATTACACAAAATTGTGATTTAATTCTTGACTTCCCGGTTACCTGCAATCCAGTCTTTTGCAGAAGGGACACATTAGACAAATCAAACATGATACTAGTTTTATTTGGGGTCCAAATTGGCAATGCACACCAAAGGCATAACTAGGGTTAATAGGGGTTGATGGCACCCAGGGCTACCCTTGAAAACTATTCATTAAAATTTGGTTGAATTCTTATATTGGTGTCGACCTCGGTAGTCTTGGGTAAAGTGCTCGCCTCAGGACCTTATGTTCGTGGGTTCAAACCCAGCCGAGGTAGACAGATTATTCTTGAGTGATAAAAATCTGTAACATAACTTCCTTCAGAAGGGAAGTAAATCCGTTGGTCTGTCCCATGTTGATTGTGTCGTGTAAAAGAACCCTGCAAGGTATGGGAAAAATACCTTTCCCGGTAAAATCGGTAGGCCCTTTTGCTCCCGCTCGTAGAAATTCTCGTGTACTGAGATAATCAGTCGGTTCAGAAAGTGCACGTTAATTACCGTAGTTAAAATAATCTTATATTGGTTCTCAAATTGGTTACTTTGTTTTGGTCGATTAGAAAATAATAGAAATAAATTACACTTTAATTGTTTAAAAAAATATATTTTACTAATATTGCTAGTTAATTTAGCATCCAGGGCACATGCCCCATACGCCACACTCTAGTTACTCCACTAATGCACACTAATATTACATATAATACTGTAGATAATAAATTTTAATTGAATGGTCTTATTCTAATATAAAGGTTGCAAGTAAAACATTTTGAATACAAGAATGAAACAGCATATGGCGGCAGCTATGAAACTTTGTGTGTGTCACTGTAGAATAAAAACTTTTTCTATAACAATCATATACCCACCTCGGTGGCGTAGTTGGCTAACGCACCAGTCGTGTTGAGCTAGACCACCGAGGACAGGGAGATCGAGGTTCGAATCTCGGTCGGGTGAACTGGGGGTGGTTTTCCCTAAGTAGTTTTCCACTCTCCCTCCACGCAAATGCGGGTTCACTTCCTCTAAATTCAACCTTCCCAATTCCTAATCCATTAGTGTAATTAGTACTTAAGCGTATAACCTGAACGGGTAGTAAGACGCGGTGCTAAATAAAAAATAATAATAAAATATAACAATCATAGCATGATAATTTCAATAGTTACGGAATCAAACGAACAAAAAGTAAATCAAACTTCAGCAACTGTAAAAATCTGTTAAAAACATTCCTTCGTAATCGAGATGTTATCTGATATAAATGAAACCTCGTGTGGCATATGTAAAAAACGTGGTCGGAGAAGAACAAATGTCTTTGTCATGTGATATTTGCCAAAATGGTACCATAAAAAGTGTGAAATAAATTGTTTAAAATACTAAGTCATGTAGAAACAAAAATTCCATTCGATATGTACTAAATGCAAGACTGAAATATCCAAAACTAAAACGCAGGTTAACTCAGTTAAGGACTCTCAACTGATTTTGACAAATAATTCAAATAATGATAATGTGGCATTAAATCTCTCAAATCCATAGCAAATGATGTTCGAGAAATGAAGGAATCCTTGAACTGCTTGACAACACAAATGTACAAGGCCGATGTTGAAATAACCTAGCTCAACAATGAAGTGGCTACTTTAAAAATAATAAATGACCAAGAACAAAAAAAACATTCTAGATATCCTCTATTTATGATTAAAGTATGTCTTCAATACTATAAAATACTTCACTTAAGTCTCATCCAATCTACTCGCCTTCAATCACCATTATTTTAATAAATTCAACTTTTCTCAGTAAACATTTTAGAATCTATTATTTCCCTGTATATACCTACATGTATTGTTTATTATTTTAATACTAATTAATTTTCTGCAACTTTTATTTTTATCTCAAAGTACTTTCTTATTAATTATTCACTACTGTTTTATATGTATATTATTTTTATCTCACATTTATTAATAAAATGTATTCATCAATATTATCACACATATTTCAAAATTATCTTACCTGAAACATTTTACTATCCATTTTAATGAAAAAAAATTGTTTTGATTTGGTTTAGTTTTATTTCATGATAAAATATTCATAATGTCTTTTTAATCTTTTAAAATTTCAATTATTATAAATCCATAGTCCTATAAGTGAGCTCTAGCTCTTTGGATCATGTAATTAGTTATCAAATAATAATTAATTTTTTTTTAATCACACTAGTAGTTTATGAACTGTCTCTGTGGTCTATTGGTCAGATCCAAAGGTCTCGGGTTCGATCGCCAAAGATTATATATTTTTTTGTGAAGCATTGGGTCTGGAACAGCGTTAACTCAGCCTCGTGAGGACAAGTTAGGAGCTACTTGAATGAAAAAGTAGCGACTCTGTGGTCTAGAAAACTGAGATTAACGTCCAAAGGGTTCAATGTGCTGACCACATGACACCTTATATTCTATACAGATGGCGGTATCTCGGTTGGTATGACTTGAATGCGGCCTAGCGCCATGGAGTCGTCCCCCATCCCGCTCCCCCGTTCTCCCCCAATTAGTTTATGTTTTATATTTCAAGCAGAAGTTTAACAGAAGATTTTTTGAATTATTGTTTGTTTGATGGTTTCAGATTGGTCTGTGCGCCTCCCTGCAGCAGATGCATTGGTTCAACGAGGCCGGAGTTTCCCACACATTATTCCCACGTAGTTATAACATCTGCAACACAGATGAGTGGCTTGCGTTTCAAGATGATTTCAGGATGACAGCTTGCCTTAGTTTACTCCGCTGGATGGTCATCATGTACGAAGAGGGGAACGCCAAAGCTATTCAGTCGCTGAAAGGAAAGGTGGTTTAAAATCTAAATTACAAACTAGACCGTTACAAACAACATAACTTGATTGGAAAAGTTTTAGCAGGTTTATTGAACCAAAATGTGTACAAATATTTTCCAGATTGAGTTAATACACTGTCCAAGGGCTCACCCAAAAGGAGGGCAAGTAAAGTATATGGTCTACCTCCCCTAAAATAGCAAATAATTTTCATCATCATCAACTTTTCTAGCCTGTGATAATAAAATATACCTCCATACTCCTCTATCTTTCCATCATTCTTCTCCTCTCACTTGAACACTTTATTTTATTTGCTCCTCCCATCTCTTTCTTGGCCTCCCTTCCGGTATTTTCCCTACATACTTCTTTCCAATATTTTCTTGGCATCCTCTCTTTTTCCATCCTCATTACATGCCCATACCATCTCATTCTTGCTTCCTCTACTATCTCATGTACTCCAGTACCATACTTTTTCCCAATAACTTCCTCACAAACTTCATTCTCATGGCCTCCACTTCCTAGTCTCTCTTACATTCAATGTCCATGTCATGGCCTCCACTATTCCTAGTCTCTCTTACATTCAATGTCCATACCATGGCCTCCACTATTCCTAGTCTCTCTTACATTCAATGTCCATGTCATGGCCTCCACTATTCCTAGTCTCTCTTACATTCAATGTCCATGTTTCTGCTGCAGATGTGACAATAGGTACAAAGTACGCCCTGTACAAAACTTCCTTACACTTCAAGGGACTTCTCTTCTTCATAGCAGGTCTCTTACACACCTATAAAACGACTCTCCCTGCTGTCCTCCTTTTATTAAATACTTTCTACTTCCACCTTTCTCCTCGATCACGCTTCCAAGATATTTTACGTTCTGTACTTTTCTCAGCTCTACTTCATCAAACTTTATAGCTTTACTAGGCCTTATCCTCTTCCTTGTCATTACCATCACTTCACACTTTGCAATGCTACATTTCACTCCACACTCTTTCACTTCATCATTACATTCCTGTATCTAAGATTTTCATAGGGTTTCCCTCCCGAGAATATTTTGAAATGAGGTATCTAACCGTGAAATTAGGGTAGTTTAATCTAAGTCAAACAGTGATCAAATCAATTTTCTCAAATTCGCTCTATTGATTTTGATTAAATTTGGTACCTCGGCACTGTTCAACATTACAAACAAAATGGCAGTTCCGATTCCTATGAAAATCACTTTAAGGGTAGTACTTTAGAGAAGCGAGAATTTCCAATTTAGATCATATTTGTGCAACTATTTGAGATACGAAATAACTTATCATTGTTAAGTTCTAGTACTATATGAAATACATTTATTTTAATTTGGAATATTTTTTTTAAACCGATAGTTTCCGAGCTATAAACAAACATATATAATTATATATGAAGCACCTTGAAAATTGAAGTGGCTGCTATGCTCTTCGGTGGACAGGTGTTTCTGTAACAGTGTATATTATTTCATTAATACTCTTTGGTGTTACCCGCCTCGGTGGCGTAGCTGGCTAACGCGCTAGTCGTGTTGAGCTAGACTGCCGAGGACGGGGAGATCGAGGTTTGAATCTCGATCGGGTGAACTGAGGGTGGTTTTCCCTAAATGGCTCCTCCCTCCAAGCAAATGCGGGTTCACTTCCTTTAAATTCAACCTTTCCAATTTCTAATCCATTAGTGTAATTAGTACTTAAGCGTATAACCCGAACGGGTAGTAAGATGCGGTGCTAAATAATAATAATAATAATAATCTTTGGTGTTGTGTTTCTGCAACAATGTATATAGTTTTGTTTCACAAATCTTACTAGTTTTTTTAATAGTAAATTTCTATATTTTTAAGATAAAAAAAGAGATAAATTATGTGCGGTGCACTGTATCATTTACTTTATAAAAAACCATACATTTTCTTAAGTCATTATGTACTAGTTTATTACTACAAAACAAGTTGTAAATTTTGTCTGTTAAGTTTTTAGCCCTATTATTTGCTTTTGTAAATCAAGTGCCAACGCTCTTCTTTCCCCCCGAAGGTTCCGGTAGCTGCTGTAGACTTTGCCGTGAAACGGTGCAATGAGTACATAAGTGTACAGAATCACGAGGACATTGACAAAGAAAACTTTGTACAAGTGTGGGACTACCAATGGGACCAATTCATTACCTGGTACTATCTGATTGTTCATTCCAACGAGCTTTTGGTTGAAACCAAAGACCCCTCTGCTCAGGTTAGTAGAGTGAAAAAAAAAGGGCACATCATTATCTAATTGTTCATAACTAGCTACTGGTTAAAAAATATGTATTAGGGATTGCCAATGTTTTCAATTTAATTTAATTTATTTGAGGTATTTAACGTGCACTTTATGAACCAAATGATTGTATCAGCATACAGCTTATAATGTAACTAAAATCTAGAACAGACACAACACCCAGCCCCCCCGGCCGTTAATTCATCACTGTGAAGGGGGGGAACTTACATTTGACCAATGATACATTTTTCGACCATGCCGGGAATATAACCCGGGACCCTAAACTCAGAAGACAGACACGCTACCTACTGAACTAAGCTGTCTGACATCACTAATATTAAGTAATCAATTTCACTGAGATTATTAGGTGTAATATTTTCTGAAATCATGCGACCTACCTCTCCAAATGTGACCTTGAAAATTTACATGCGCAGGCTGTGGGTGCAGCTTTCTCTAACTAAGCATGCCAAAATTTGCAATCTGTATTATAATAATAAAGTCTATGGCTACAATATTTTATTCAAAAGAATATAGTATTATTTTATTTAGCTTAAATTAAACATTGAAAAGAGGATAGAAGGGCAAGGCCTACACAACTTACCAGAAATCTCGAGACCTCAAAGTACAAAATTAAAACGCAACAAAACAGTAATTATTGTGTAATTTTCGGGGTACATCAGTCCCCTTCTTCAGCAGAAGAGAGTAAAACACCGACTAGACTATGACAGCATGGCTTGAGGTAGATCATGGCCACTTAGATACTGTTGTTGCCTGTTTCTTGATTTTTTTAATTTTTTTTTATTGTATTCTGTAGTTGTCTGTTCAAACTTGTGTCTTTACTCTTGGTTGATGGATAAAATGTGGTATTTATATTATATTTAATCATTTAATTATTAAATTATCAGCTATTGTTTAATATTATTGTTTATAGAGAAATGACTGATTGGTTTGAGTAGGCTTGTAGTGAGTCCATGTGGAAAAATGCCAGATCTGGCCCAGAACCGGGAATGTCAGATTTACCCCAGAACTGCCCCAGTTCTGGATATATCTGGCCCAGATGTGGGTATATCTGGATATATCTGGCCCAGATCTGGACTAGTTCTGGTCAGATATGATTTTTCCACATGGGAGAGTATAGTTTAAATATTTTATACACAGTAATAATAGTGATCTTGTTTGAACCATTGTGTATAATATTATTGTATTATTTGATATAGTTTAAATATTTTTATACACAGTAATGAAAGTGATCTTGTTTGAACCATTGTGTATAATATTATTGTATTATTTTATATAGTTTAAATATTTTTATACACAGTAATGATAGTGATTTTGTTTGAACCATTGTGTATAATATTATTGTATTATTTTATATAATTTAAATATTTTTTCATACAATGATAGTGGTCTTAAAAACAATAACTTTTCCTAAAAGTACACATACACACACACACACTAGCATCTACCTAGAAAAAAACCCTAATTTTGTTCACAGATGCTTTACAATCTGGCACTACTCACTTTGGGCAAAATGAAGAAATACTGGCCACAGATGCATTTGGACGGACTACTTAATATTTGGATTGTGAAGCCTGGAGCTAGTTCCAGAGGCCGAGGAATTGTTCTCATGGATAGGATGGAGAAAATCATGGCTAAGGTGAACCCTAGCAAAGCAAAGGAAACAAGATATATCGTGCAAAAATACATGGGTAGGTGTCTTTGGCGTGAGTACCCAACTCAGACACAGAGTCTGAGATAGCAGCGCAAACTATATATATATATATACATAATCACACCATTCCCTTTCAGGGTAGGCAAGAAACTGTGCATATAGCTCATAAAAAAACAACTCCGTACTTGATCCATCCTCACTAACTTTCTCCACACTTCCCTATACTTGCACACAAACTGCATTCACTCAGCACTCATTCATTACTGACTCTGACCATATGAGTTTTTACACATATATTTCTTAGATCTCACATTCTAACTACAATCACCTTGCTCTTGTGTTACTCCTGACAAACCCACGCTTCACACCCCTTCAGCAATCAAAGTAGGTGATAACACACTTTTATACACTTCCATCTTTGCCTCTTTTCGACACTACTTCATTCTTTGTAACAGTCCACATACATCCCAACTACTACTCGACACATACAACATTGCATCTCGTGGCCAAGCGTTGCAATCGCTCTCGAGTATGAAAGGCGGAGGGGTGAGAGGAGTGTTCTAGTACAGTCAGTATCAAATGGCAAATGAGAAATAAGTCCTTCATTGTGAATAGTTGGTTTAGCACGCTTATTTGAAGCGATTTAAAAAAACAACACTTTACGTACCTTGTATTTAAAGTTGATTAGGTGTCTGTAATTTTTGTCAAAAAAAAGGTAAAAATAAAATAAAAACATTCTACACAAAACTATTGAACTTACCCACCCCCCTCGTAAGCTGACAGGAGTGTACACGCCAGAATGTCAAGATAACGACTGATGATGTTATTCACTGGTCTGTAGTTGACATTATTTCCGCATGCAATGTTTACTGTGTCGAGTAGTACTCTCCGAGATGCATTCACCCAGATGTCAATTTCACAATCCATCCTACCATTTTTACAGCCATTTCCAGATCCATCCTTATCAAAAACTATCTTCTAAGTTTTGTAAACATTTGTACAAAGATCCAAGCTGCCTGTCGCCACATTCAAATGATTTAATGAATTCTGCATGTCACTTTCATTCTCAGCCATTAACTCGCCATCATCTGCATATGGCTGCACTCCTTTACATTGTAGATGTGATAATATTGAATATTTTCAAGTATGTCTGTGTACAAAGTCCATAAT